>SNQJ01S0004131.1:17511-51242 GCA_010110895.2 Picea sitchensis
GGGGCATTAATAGAAAAACTTTATATGTGGGTGGGGCCGGGGGGAGGGGGGGCATTAATAGAAAAACTTTATATGTGGGTGGGGGAAAGTTTTTCTATTAATGCCCCCCCTGTGGGTTGGGGGGTGGGCATTAATAGAAAAACTTTATTTAAAGTTTTTCTATTAATAGAAAAACTTTAAATAAAGTTTTTCTATTAATGCCCCCCCCACCCATAAGAATAAGAAAAAACACTTATCTACTAAATAAGAAAAATCTCTCTCTATATAAAATTTATATAAAATTATTTTATTTAAGGTGTACATTGAAATATTTTATTTGTGGTCGACATCTCCCTTATAGTTGACACAAAAGAAATTTCACATCTCCCATCTCCCGAATTGTAGCACCTTTCAACATAATAATAATAGAGAGATATATAAGAGAGGGGAATATCCCTATTTATCTCCATAAAGAGGTAAAATCCTTAACTAAAAACTTAAGTCACGTTTTTTTTTAAATATAAAATTATTATGAAAATATGAGTTTATAAAAAATAACTACTCATATACATAAATCCTACTAATTAAAAAAGATGTTGTGATTAGCTACACAACCTATAACCTTGTTATCACATGAAACATAATTTTTACTAACATACTCACTAAAACAAAGAAGCATCATTAACTTTAAATTATAACAAGCTTTCATTAACTCTTTCACTCTGATTAGTCCTTTACCATACCTCCATGTTGTCAACCTACATAGATTTCAAGTTCTGTGTGATGGTGTTGATTCCCTGATCAACTAAGCCCACCATGTCATAAACTGGAAATATTCTATTCAATAAGGATATTTAGCACTTGAATCCCATGGTGAGAACTATTGGGAAATGGGAGAGGGAGAGTATACATTACTTACACAAGACAAAATTGTAATGCACGCTCTATTAAACAAAAAAATAGAGTACATATTAATACAAGAAAATTGTCTCAAGATAGACAACTACCTTGATCCACCAGTTGAGTAAATATCTCAACCTCACACCAAACTAGGATGCATCTAGTTGGAGAGATTCTCTCAAATCCAACTAGGCCTCAAAAACCTCCTAAAGCTAGGAATAGACTCCGTCTCATAGATACTATAACTCTACCTAACAATGACCAATAAACTCAATAATTAAATATGATCACAACCAAGACAAGTGGGAGTTACATATCCCAACACTCCCCCTTAGCGAATACTTGTCTTTACAATCCTCAGGTCGAGTCTTCATCATCATCAAGTCCTCTAAATCGAAGCACCTCCTGATCAACAAAGTCTATGTTTGGTCTGACCTAGTTACTTTCTCTTCGTACCTTGATCATTCATCACCAAATTGCCAAAGTCCATATAAAGAGACAACCATCCACCAGAATGCATGGGTCATTAATTGTTGCAACCACCAGTTTAGTAGGATGTCCTTCAAGTACATAGTTCTTTCAACCTCTTGATGAACTCCCCTTGAATCTAAAACATGTAGTTTCTGGGAACCTCATAGATTACACTCATAGAGCATTCAACCGACCCATTACATGGCTCACTCTAGGTGTTATAGAACTCTATAAAAGATGTTTCTGCACTACAAATAAATAGGGATACATGACAAAGGGGTATGCATGCCTATTCAGGTCTTACAACAATATGCCCTTTACATGTTACATAATTACATGTACATACATTACATACTCCATCTCATGGATATAACAGATACATAATCAAACATTTCAAGGAACAATACATCATAATAAATATTACACCATAAACTTGCTACAACAATGTGTGACTCGTGTTAATAAATGGTCACAACTCTGTTTTATTCAACATCATTCACACAATTTACCTTATTTTTCCGCAATCATTCTACTGCTTCACTTCTGCTGCTTCCACACGACTGCCACTATCACCAGCTTCCCTTGGACTAATCTCTCTGTTGTTCTAGAACAAAATATCTATTCTTCCTACTTATCATTCCAACTCAAACTTATGTCGGCCATCAAATCATGGTTTCTCCATCAAGAGCAATGCAACTTGCTTCCATCTCAGAAAAAAAAAATGTAGTTTAGCCTTCCTTTCCAACTACCACACCCTTTACCGAGAAGACTAAGGAATTATTTACATCACAAAATATTACCAAGTAGGACTTCAACTCATCAACAAGAGATAATATCATTTCCCTCCTTTTGTAGTTGTTCACATGTTTGGAGTCTTCATCTGTGTCTTTGACCTTTGAACCTTCGATGTCAGTGTCATATTGTTGTCTTGGATTTTTCATATCCATCTGTGATTTTTCAGAGTATCCAACTCTTTAAAAAACCACTACACTTCCTATTGTGTTGGCTAGGCTCAATAAAAAAATACTTATGATTCCAAAAACATTTACTTGCACTTCTATGGATTTTCCAAACAAGCAATTGTTAGAGTAGTCAATTCTAACAAAGCATCCACATATTGAGTTGACTAATCTCAACATGTTTCTCAACACAAACTCCAATAAATTTAAAAGACATTTAATTTAACCTTGGTCAAATATTTCTCACTATCACATTTATAGGTTCTCTATTAACATCTAAGTTTCCATGTTGTCTCCAAACAATCTGTCAACTTTGTTTAAAAAAAAACAATTCAAACTACCAAACTACAATCAAAACTGTGTAACCTGATTGTAGGCAAACTTCCCTTCACTTCCTTGGGCTCCTTTCCAATCACCACAATGGTCCCAATGACCTCTCTCATTGCTCCTCTTCTCAAGACCATGATCCTCTTATGGTTCACATCTACGTCCAAGGCATCATAATCCAGTGTCAGCTTCACATATGTCTTGTTCAACCTGTCAACCTTATCTTTTCATACGTAAACTCCTTTTTTTGGATAGGTATATTTCCCATGCTCCAAAAATTCTCTCTTGTCAATATAGCAATGTACGACCCTAGAGGTAAGTTCACAGTTACTGTGGCATAATTTGGCCTGTTGTTATCAACATTTCAGGCTACTAAGACACCTCGCTTGATAGCATGCATGCTCCCTATAGCGATGGCATCAATATAAATCAGTGGTGTGCCAACAATCCCGATGGATATTATATTCATCACATAGACAAAGATTTTCCATAGTTATGAGTAAGTCAACAACAACACATGTGATTTCCATAGTCGTGCCTTCATTGGAAAGGGTCCATCATGCCTTAAACATTGCAGTCTTCTATAGTCAAACCATGTGCAGGTAGCTTCCTCCTGCAATGTACGGGGCACCATGCAATAAATGAATCGATGCGATGGTGGAACTATCTATTTGCAACAACAAGAAAGAAAAAAAAACCAATGATGGTCAAATCCAAATGATTGTATACCTCTCGCCTTGGTCTGGTTCACCTCCAAATTCGAGGATATTTTATTTGATCTACAAAGATTTTCTTTCTGTTAGTCACTTCTCTATGCGACAGTCACCGTGCACCGGAAGAGCCCTTCATAGAAACAACTCGTGGCCCTCTTGTACGGATCTAATGGAAAAACACAACAATCCACCCAAACTATCTACTCTACTCTCCTACTCTCACAAACTTTCATTTCCCTGGGCCCTCTCATGATGGAGTCAGGCCCAGTCCAACTTTGATACCATATTGGGAAATGTGAGAGGGAGAGTAGACACTAATTACACAAACCAAAATTGTGATGCATGATCTATTAAACAACAAAATAGAGTACATATGAATACAAGAAAATTCTCTCAATATAGACAACTACCTTGATCCACCTGTTGGGGAAACAAATCAACCTCACACCAAACTAAGAATCATCTAGTTCGAGAGAATCTCTCAAATCCAACTAGGCCTCAACAACCTCCTAAATCTAGGAAGTGACTCCTTCTTGTAGAGACTAGAAGTCTACCTAATAATGACCAATAGACTAAATATGATCACAATGAAAACAAGTGGGAGTTACATGTCCCAACAAGAACATCATTGGTTAACTTATCCCTACTAGTTTATTACATTACATGTATTTTGTTTGCAATTTATAATCTATTTATCTAACAATTCTATCTTCAGTCTCTAGTAATACGTATACATATTTCCTTTTATTGGTTAACTTATTCATACTAGTTTATTACATGTATTCTATTTAGAATATATACTTTTCTTATCTAATAATTCTCTTTTCAAGCTCTAGTATACAACCTACTTCTTGCACCCATGGAATGTGATTCTAAGATTGGTTCTACAACCCAAATATTGTGTTAATAGATTGAATATAAAATCACTTTTGTTAAAAATATTTATCATAATTAGCTAGTGATTTTGAAGATTGATAAGTTTTCAATAGAAGACTTGCAGATGGTAAGTAATAAAATCCATCATTTTTTACAGTTCTTCTACCTTTGGAATGAAATCATTTAATTGATGATTCTTTGGGCCTAATATTTCCATGGATATACTCCTTTAACCATGTTACACGTCAAAATATCACACTTGAGTGTCGTAAGTGTCGCAAAGTGACTTATGCACCTTGTTAAGTGTCATATGCACTGTATCAAGTGGCGTATGTACCTTACCAAGTGTCGCAACACGTTGACACCATGAAATACATTTGTCACAATCCCTAAGTCAGTTTGGAAGAGAGAACCAACCATTTGGGGTCCGGAACCACACCTTTTTCTTGGAAACATTGATCATTTTTTGGAATTTTAGAAGGGTGGTACTCCCATACTCACGCTGAGGGGGAGCCCATGCTCCCCCTGCCTTGCTTAGGGGGCACCAATGGCACTCTATCTCTCACTCTAAGGGGGCTCCACTTTGGTTAGAGGGAAATACAAGATTCTCCACCTTTTCCTAAGGGCCAACTCCTTAAGGGATGAGGTTGTTTTGGTCGACTCCTATACTATGGCTATATATTAGGATCTAATCCCAACTTAAGGAGCCATATCCTCAACCTTTTCCCTCATTATCTCATGCTGGTTAAGCCTCTCAATCCTATGTATTGAAGGTATTTCCAAGATTGAAGGGAGGAATTCAATCATCAAACCTTTGATCCTGGGGAGAATTCAAATGTCAAACCTTTGATCCTGGGAAAAAACATCAACATTTTGATTTCAAGGTTTTCATGCAAGCGCTGGATGAGGAGAGCTTGGAGAAGTTATTGCATCTTCAAACATGATTTTTAAGTGTTTTTCATTGGCTTTCCAATTAATATTAACTTGGCCTATTCCCTTCAAGTTCATGTGTTCTACATTTCCTTATCTATTGTTGTTTCAATCTTCGTAGATATATCTGCTTTATCTAATCATCTAGAATAGGAGGAAGAGTTCATTTTCTAGTCTTTGTCGGACTTCATTTGCGTTAAGGGACTTGGATATCAATCCCAAGGATTGGAGCAGTGAGGATGAACATCGTAATAAGGTATGCCACATTATTCTTCTCTCTTGCTTTATTGGTTGAGTTATATTTAAAGGGAAAGTAACAACCATTTGTTCACTTCTGTCTTTGGACTAGAGAAGGGGTCTTGGTACAAAGGGGAGCTTAACCTATCCGCAACGTAATATTTCTCATAACAAACCACCATGGATAATTTTAAGGATGGAAATTTATCTCAAAATGTAGAAATCTTGGTGAACCTTACCAGTGCTTAATATGCAAACTATAAAATATTTGGCGATATTTTTGTAAAAATATTCAAATTTCTAAGGATTTTGTGTATTTTCTATAAAATTTAAGCTATATTTAAGGCAAAATAATATTAATCTATAGAATTTGGGTGAATCACTTTAGAAAAAATAGAAATTGACAAATCTTTTTTTTTGAAAAAAACATGGAAAATTAGCCTATAAGCGATATATAGCTTGTTAACAACTTTTGCAATGCATCAACTTTGTTTCCATGGAATTCACAAAGTTCTTTCCAATTCATCCCAATCAATCCCATCATTATTTAAATACTTTCTAGGAGAGAAACCTCATTTAAGTTACCTCTTGTTCCTTTCCTATCCTCTTGATTTTAGGGATTTTATTTTTTCTATGGCATAATAAGTGTTTAAAGAGACTAATGAATGGATTTGAATGATTGCCACACTATTGGTTCCTCTATTTGTTGTTTATCTTTGTTGGTGATTGGTTTACTTTCCTCAGATCTATAATATTGTTTCATTGAATTCTCATAAACTATCATGACTCTTTTACAGTAAAAATAATGGAGTGTAACATGACAATGACAATTCCTAAAAAAAAAAGGAGGAAACTAGTTTGTGAGATTGGAGGAAACTAGATTGCAACGGAGGATATATTGTATTTTCCATTAAAAGGAAAGGGAGTAACTTGAGGAGTTGTCTAAACATCCAAAAATTCTCTTCGATCAAAATCTGAAACACTCTAAAGATATCTAGCAAAGAAAAGTAAGTGTTGAGTAAGTAGCTACACTTGACACTAATTGAGTAGGAAGACTCTTATAGGGGATGGGTGCCTAGATTTTCTTCCATTCTACCAAGTGTTGAAGTTTGAGTAGCTTCGAAAGATATTCTTATTGTATCAATATTGTATTATACCAAGTCAAAAACCTAAAGAATAATATTATGTTATATTTGTAATGTCAGCCCTATTGTGCCTTTGTAAAATTTGGCCCTATTGTGCCTTTGTAAAAGTCAATTGTAAATTAGAAAGAGTAAAGTATACAAGTCGAACCTGACCTAATTATGTGTGGCTCAACTTGTATTTATAAGAGGCTAGGCGCCTCACTTGAAACACACAAAACACAATCTCTCTCACATAAGGAAAAGTGCGCAAGTCTGAGGAGGAGATGCAGCTATAGAGTAAGGGTGTTCTGGTGAAGGGTTTTGGTGATCTCTTGGAGGACTATCTTGGTCTAGTGGTGCGCTACCCTATTCTAGTTAGGCTTTTTGGTCTATCTTTTGATTATCTTCTATTTGGTGAGATCTCTCTTGAGAGAGACATTGTACCTGTTGACGAATCTATATTGAAGAAGATTTTTTGGGTTTTCTACCCCACAAGGGTTTCCAAGGATAAATCTTGTGTATATTGTGGATGTCTTTATTTGTGTGATCCTTATGCATCTAGTTATTGTTATAATAGTTTAAAGTTAAATACAACTCAATACACTTAACTGCTTAAGTGAAATTTTAACTTGGTATCAGAGCGGGCCTAAAAGAATCCATTTTCACAGTCTAGAATAACTCGTTGGGGAATTCAATACCATAGGAATACTCTCCTAAACCTAGCACATCTTTCCTTGGGTTTATATTTCCAGTTTGTCGAAGATTTAAAAACTACAGTTTGTGCTGCAACTGTCGACAACTGCATAAAACCATAGAATGTGACTTCTCCCACTTTCTAAATGATGATGGTCAAGAAAAATACATCAAGTAGATCGCCTAAGGAGGGTGCATATTTCCCTCAGAGAAAAAATTCAAAATTATCAAGTTGGAAAATTAGGGTTTCCTCAAAAACCCTAGATCAAGACATCTAAGCAGCTGCAGATTGAAGTTGGAGCAGTTCACCTTGTCTTATCACACTCTTTGGTAAGTTCAAAATATTTATTTGAAATTTTTTCATTTTTCTTATTGTATTACTGTTCAAGGACAAGATGGAACCTAGTACCAAGCTTGATGAGAAGCTTGAGGGTGATGATAACTTTTGAGCATGGAAGTATAGAGTGATTCTCATTCTAGAAGAGAATGATCTAGAATATTTCATCAAAGAAGAAGTTCCAAAACCAGGCAAAGATGAGGCCAAGGAAAAGTACAAAAAGAACTTGGTTAAGGAAAAGATAATTGTTGTTGGTTCAATCAAGGATCATTTGATCCCTCATGTCTCATCATTGACAACTCCCAAGAAAATGTTTGATGCCTTATCCCAATTGTATGAAGGAAATAATATCAACTGGAAGATGACCTTGAGGACACAACTCAAGAATGTGAATATGTAAAGTTCAAAATATATTCAATCCTACTTCAAAAGGGTGTCCCAAATCAAAGAACAAATTGATGCCATTGGAGATACAATCAAAGAAGCTAAATTGGTAATGACTACATTCAATGGTCTTCCCAGATCTTGGGAATCATTCATTCAAGGAATATGTTCAAGAAGAAATATAACAAGGTTTAGTAGACTATGGGAGGATTGCACTTAGGAAGAATCTGTATTGGCAACAAGAGAAGAGAAACTAGGCGACGAGGAAAATCGAGCTCTAGCAGATCATGCAAGAAAAGGAAAGAGCAACAAAGAAGTTCACTCACACAAGAAGCCTCATGGGTTACAAACGAATCAAAATTTTAAAAAGGATTTCTCAAATTACATATGTTACATCTATCATAAGAGGAATGTATAAAAGACATCATTCTCATCCCACAAAAGATGATGAACCTGATCAAGAAAGGGCCAAAGAAGACGACTCAAGCAAAGAATATGTATTGATATCAACTCTTACAGGTATAGTCACTTATGGAAGTGACACATGGCTTATTGATAGTGGAGCTTCTAAGAACATGACAAGTTACAAGGATTCTTTCTTAGAATTAGTTAAGAAGGATTCACCTCACAAGGTGAAGCTCGGTGATGACTATCAGTATCCCATTAATGGAGTAGGAGAAGCATATTATAGATTGGATTCCGGGAAACCTAGGAAGATGAAGGATGTTTGTATGTACCTAGTTTGAAGAAGAATCTCATTTCTATCTTATCTTTGGATGAGAAAGGATTCAAAGTTTCTTTCGTTGATGGTGAAGTTCTCACGTGGCCAAAAGGAAAGTCTATTGATGATGATGTGGTTATTGGTGTTCAAGAAGGAGGTTTATACAAATTGAAGGGACATTCCAAATCAACATTAGTAGAAAGTACAATTAATCCAAGTGAGCTACGGCATAGAAATTTTTCTCACTTACATTACAAAGAACTTCCAATTTTAAGCAATATGGTGACATGTTTACCAGAAATCCAAGTGAATCATGAAGGCATATAGAAGGGATGCACACAAGGAAAGAAGGTGAAGAAACCATTTCCAAGTAGTGATAGAAAATCCAAAGGAACCTTGGACATCAGACATTCAGACGTGTGTGTACCAATTTCAGCCACCTCACCTAGAGGGTATGCATACTATGTTTCATCTATTGATGATTTCTCACACAAAACTTGGATTTATTTTTTGAAATCTAAAAGTGAAGTATTCAACAAGTTCAAAGAATTCAAGGCACTTGTTGAAAATATTTCTGAGAAGAATATAAATATATTAAGGTCAGATAATGGAGGATAATTCACATAAGATGAATTCAAGGCATTCTACAAAGAAGTTGGGATTATGAGGGAGATCTATACTCCCTACAATCCTACAAATAAGTGTGGTAGAAAGAAATAACCGTATAATCATGGAAGCAGTAAATTCCATGATTCATGACCAATATTTACCGATGCATCTATGGGAAGAAGTAGTGAGGACCGCAATATATGTAGAAAACATAAGTTCCCACCGTGTACTTGGGAACAAGACACCAGAAGAAACAGTTATAGGTGAAAAGCCAGAGGTCAACCACCTGAGGATATTTGGATGTCCAGTGTATGTGCATGTCCCCAAGGATAAAATATCAAAGTTATACCCTTTAGGAAAGAAGGGTATGTTTTTTGGATACGATGAGACATTGAAGGCATATAGAGTCTACATCCCTGGTCACCAACAGATTAAGACTAGAAGATATGTCACATTCAATGAGGATGCAACTTTCAGTAGATCAAGAAAAAATCATTAATATGAGATTCATGATGAGGAATATGAAGTTCCCATAGTTACAGATACAAATGCAGGTGATGATGTTGTACTAGAAGATCATGATATGGAAGAACGATATAGACCTACAGATTCATCCCGAGAGATGAATACTAAGAAGAGAATACCAACTTGGGCTCGAGAATTTATTCAGGATGTAGAGAAGTATGGTGCTTCAGATGGATCCTTCAGAGAAATAAAGAGACCATGAACATACTCTAGTTATGTGGAATTGCTAAGTGACATTATTGATGTTGATCCTCCTAGTTATGAACATGATGCAAATAAGAAAGAATGGGATGATGCCATGATTGAAGAGTACTAGTCTATTGTAAAGAATGATGTTTGGGTTGTGGTTCCAAGACTGAAAGAGAAGATAGTAGTAAGTTCCAAGTGGATTTACAAGATGAAGAATTCAACATATGGTAGTGTCGAGAAGTACAAGGCAAGGTTCATGGCACTTGGTTTCTCCCAGAAAGAAGGAATAGATTATGAGGAGAAATTTTCCCCTGTGGCGAAATACACTTCGATTAGAGATATACTTGTGATAGCTGCAGTGATGAAGTGGAAGGTACACCAGATGGGTGTGAAGACAAATTTTCTAAACGGGGTAATATAAGAGGAAGTGTATGTGGAGTAGCCACAAGGTTTTCAGACACAAGATAGTTACACACATGTCTGTATATTGAAGAAATCATTGTACGGATTGAAGCAAGCACTCAGGGCATGGTATGGGAGAATTGTCAGTTTCCTAGTGAGATTGGGATTTACCAAGAGTAAAACAAATTGCAACCTATATTTCAAGGTTGTGGACGATGAACCAATGATACTATTTTTATATGTGGATGACCTGTTTCTAACAGGAGATGAGAAGCTCATCACTTAAATTAAGAGGAATCTTGATACAGAGTTCGAGATGAAATACCTAGTTATGATGCATTATTTCTTAGGTCTAGAGGTATGGTAGAGACCAAGTGAGATTTTCCTTAACTAAGGAAAATATGTTGTAGAGATTCTGAAGAGATTCAAAATGATGGATTGTAAGGCCATACCTACACCTATGGTGACAAATATGAAGTTATTGAGTGATACATCTTCAAAGACAGTGGATTCCACCATGTATAGAAAAATGTTTGATTCATTGATGTACTTAACAAACATGAGGCTAGAAATATGTTTTGTGGTGAACACATTGAGTCAGTATATGGTGGATCCAAGAGGTGTTCACTTGATTGCAACAAAACATGTGACAAGGTACCTGAAGGGTACAATTTATTATGGACTCAGATATGTATTGGATCACGAGATAATCCTGAAAGGATTTAATGATTCATATTGGGCCGATAGTGTTGCATACTAGAAGAGTACATTAGATGTTGCTTCAGTTTGGGATCAACTATGATCTCATGGTTTCGTAGGAAGCAAAAAAGTGTGGTGCTCAATACAACTGAGGAAGAGTACATAGAAAATTGTTCAACTAGAAACAAAGCAATGTGGCTTCGGAATATGCTTGCAAGATTGTTTGATCTTGACTTATAGGTGACTTGTATCTTGTGTGACAACCAGAGTTGTGTGAAGTTGTCAGAGAACTCATTGTTTCATGACAAGTTCAATCATATCGAGATTAGGCACCATTGTATCAAAGATATGGTACATAACGGAGCAATGAAGCTCCAATATGTCACTACAGATGAGAAGATAGTAGATGTTTTGACCAAGCCTCTGTCAAGAGTGAAGTTTGTGTACTTCGGAGACAAGCTTGATGTGTTCTATAAGGAGTTTCCTAGTAAGAGGGAGTGATGAGTTACAGTTACGATTCCAGGGTAAAAACATCAGCGTGTGGCAGTAGCAACGTGTAGTCATTCACGGGCACATTACTGACTATGGAACCAATCAACATGAGCTCACACAAGGTCAGCAGATGCCAAGCCTTTGGGGCTGGCAAGTTACTTATCTTTTCAAGTTGTTAGGGAAACCTGTGTGGTTGGAGGTGTTTCCTGGCCTTGGGCTAAATGGATAGTGTGTGCATACTACATCACCTGATCCTTGTGATTAGGTACATGGTCAATGTGGAATGGTTTCCTAGTGTGCCAATGTTACACATTATTTTGGTCACCCCTTTATCACCAATGTTATGTGTATTGCTTACTTCTTTGTTCCCTGAAGCCACTGAAGAAATGAGACTTTCTCCATGAGAAATTGAATCATATTTCTTTTCTTAAAAAGACATATCAAAGGATATCGTCTCACCTTGCTAAATTCTTGGGGTGCGACGATACCTGATTGTCGTATGCTGCATCAAAATTGGACTGCGGCGTCACCATAGGCTACCTATACTTAGGGTGAGACGATGCTCAAACAAGGAAGAAAGGTGAAATTCACGAAAGTTCTAGAATCCAATCTTCTAGAAGATGAGGTGACCTCCGATTGGTTTGGATATTACTCGCTTCTCTGATTTAGTGGGATCATCCTAATCTCCTCCTCCATCCCTCTTTCACCCTATATAAAGAGATATCTCTCATGGGAAAGGCTAGGTTGGCTTATGCATGAAGAATACTGTTGAAGATTGTATTTGAGATAGATTTGCTTTAGCTCTCCAAGTCAGGTTGTGGATACTCTTCATCAAAAGCATTGTAGAAAAGGTGTGTGTGTTGAAGCAAATGGCCATTGGAAGGGACCTTGAAACATCAAGGCATGGGTTGTATTCTCCACTTTCATTTAATAAAATGCAGTAATACATTTCTTCCCTATAAAGGTGTCTCTAATTTTATTGTATAACTCCTTGATCTTATACATAGAATTCATTGAAATATATATATCATTGTTCTCTCTCTCTTTGTTGGTTTGTTCTTCTTAACAGGTCCACCATCCCACAAATCCAAATATAGAGTGACAAGGACGACACTAGCGAGGATCAAACGTCATTTAAACAATATGTCATTTGTCACTCTTTGAACTAGTTTATATGAAAATTAAATCTAAGGAGAAGCTTGTATTCTGCTATGTTTTGTTATAATTTCTTGTTGAAGTTAGGGAGATCAGTTTGTGTCCGCACTTAATGATTTGTCCAATAACAAAATTGGCGACCATACTGGGGATCGTCCTCTTTTGTCTTTTTCTTCCTTTCTTTCTTTTAGCTTTCCTGTTTTTGGTCAATTTCATTCTCTGAGTCTTTGGGTGATCCATATTGACTCCTTGGTCCTGGAATTTCATTGAGAAACTCTGTCCTCTTTCCATTTTTTCTTTATTTTCATTCATCGTTGCACCTTTCTTGTAAAAACCAGGTCGATGACATCGCACTGTGTTTTTCCCATTTCCTGCGACAATCCTTGATCGTCTCAATGTGCTCTTTTGCAGCTTGCGACGATTCCTGTAGAAATGTTTTGCGTGACAATATTTCTCTTTACCCAAATCTTCGATATGGTTTTGGGGTGAATTTTTGGGTTTGATTATAGTCTGATTACAGTTTGTTTGACAGTCTTTGAATTATTTAGTGGAAGAAATTCTTTTTCTTTTATTGAATAGTTTGTGTTAAAAGAGAAAATTGATTTTCGTTGCTTTGTTTTTAAAGAGATTTACTATTTATTTTAGCTATCTTTGAAACAAAAAAAATCAATTTCTTTCTTTGCATTAGATTGGGGGCATATTTGCATTTGAAGTAGCGAAATTGCATGTTTTTTGGCATTGTTGGTCTTGAATTCTTAAAAAATTCCCCCCTCATAGTCGGGGGGGGGGGGGGCAAGAATCATGTATTGGTGTACATTCTATTTGGCTCATTTCTTTAATATCTTGATATTGATGAGTTTAATAAAATTTTGGGACATTGTGTATCTGGGAATGATAAACGTTTTCTCCTTCTTGTAATATAGCTTTCATCGAAGTAAAATATTTTCATTCTCATTTATTTGCATTTGTTAGAGTCGGTCAAAACATCATTTGGTCCACACCATTTTCCTCTTGAGTAAACAACAACCTTAAAATAAAGCGCTTATAAAAATTGATTAGACATTTTTATATTTTCTGGTAGAAAACCTACATTAGCTTAGGGTGTAGGGATTTGGAATATGTGTGAAAGATAACTTTCCAAAGATATAAACAAACATAGAATCTTGTTCTAGGGAGAGTTAAATCCACTTGCTACATTTTTTCCTTGGAATCCCTTCTAACACAAGGGTCAATCATGAGGTCGCATTAAGGCCAACAGAGTTACTCACCCTGCTTTGTTGGTCCTAGTGTAGTGAATGCATGTATTATTGGGGGTCACTTGAGAAGAAAATCCTGTGCGGACCTTCTCAAGGAGATTTCGGGCTTAGATACCCTTCCCTTGCGCATATATCAGACTGTCGACTTCTTCCCCAAGCATCATTGTCGTAATTGGTAACCTTAGTAGCTTATCTTTTTAGGGTCTTTACATAAGGTGAATGTGGAGGGGCAAGTCTTCACAGTACCTGGAATCGACGTTGGTCAAACTCACTCGGGCTCCTTGGATGGTATACCCACGATTATGTGTGGGAGCTTGCACCAAGGTGTAAGTCTGTTAAGAAAGTCATCAACGTAACTTTTCCACCCACTCTATCTCAACCCCTTCTTATATTGTTCTTGCGACATTGGATTTCATCACCAACTCGTGTGTTCACATTGAGAATGTTTTGTTTGTTTTCTTGCTTCCTAGATTTTTAGCGTGTGTTGTTTATTTTCCCTAGTAGACTCTAGGTTGAATATGTTTTTAATGGCATCAGTTCCCAGAATGACCAATGAAGCAACCCCTGCTCTGGGGGAACCTTTTGTTTTTCCTTCTTACAGAAACGTTGGTCCTCCTTAGATCGCTACTTTGAGCCTTCCAGGTCTCACAATGGGATTACTGGTATGGTTGTTTTCCACTCCGGTAATCCTAAATGCAACAAGTGCTTCGGTTGTAAGCACTTCTCCCTAAGAACATCAACCTCATGTTGATCCTTCACCTTCTTCGCTAGTAATATCTTCTTCTCCTTCTTCACTTGCAAGGTCTTCTTCTATTTCATCTTCTTTGCCTAGTGAAAGCTATAAAGCTACTAACTTGGTGGATAAGAAGAAGAATAAAAGAAATATTAAGAAGAAGAAAAATAAGAAAGGGTCCAAACCTCCAACCACTGCCAGACATGATGGAAAAAAATCAGTTACTAATAATCATGCTGGGAGCATTGATGATGCCAAGATCACCCAAACAACTCGTAAGACCAAGTACCCTTCCAGGCTTTGTAAGGGTATCCATCTTCTTAAGGATTGCCCTGGTCTATCCAAGGTTATAGAAGCATGGTCTATGCACCCTCGCAAATCCATGTCGTCAGCCTCTGAACAACATGTTGATAACCTCCCATCAACTAGTCAAGATACCGTTGGGAAGAAGAAAAGTAGAGTCAAATTCCCATGTATGTTATGCGGAGGGAGTCATCAAACTCACCTTTTCCCTCATATAGACGAAGCCTTGGAATTACTGGAAGACATGACTATTTCCCAACCTAAACTTCTAGCTTATTATCACAAGCTTACTCTCGACCCACCTGTAGTTGATGGAATGATCAATTTGGTCTCGTCATTGGTTAGTCTAGTTGATCAGGTAGTGAAACTGGTCACATCCTTAGTTGAACCAATTGAAAAAGAGGTTGATCTGATCCCATACTCAGTCGATCCCACTCTCTCATTAGAGAGTGAAACCCAAGAAGACGATCTGTTTTCACTCATCAACCCCATTCTCCCCTTGGAGAATGAAACCCAAGTGGTCGATCTGATCTCGTCATCGATCGATGCTACTCTCCCGCTAGAGAGTAAACTTGATACTTCTCATGTTTTTCTTCTTGATACATAATCTACTGTGTTGGGAGGCATTCCTCCTTCTCTCATGGAACCCCCTCTAGGTAATCATGCTATCCTTTTTGATTGGGGTGCACTAACTGGACCTCATCTTCCCTCTCACATTCATTTCAAGATTATAGTATAAGTTTGTGGTTGGTACATTCCTCAGACACTGAAAGACGAAGGTGCATCCGCTAGTATTTTGTCCTCTATTTCTTGGAAAGATTTAGGTTGCCCTCAGCTTGTGCCAGTTATGCAGAATTTGTTAGATTTTAACAGAAGAAAAAATAACCCTTTATGATTCCTTCCTCAGTTTCCTGTAACTTTGGGAGGTAAAACTGTTGTTATTGACGTCATGGTAGTCCACTATCCCTTGGATTTTTATTTACTCCTTGGGTGAGATTATGTCTATGCCATGAAAGATATCGTGTCCACTCTTTTTCGTGTGATATATTTCCCTCACGATGGAAGAGTTGTGACTATTGATCAAATCTCCTTTGTTGGCCCTAATTTGATTATCAATCCAATGACCTCCTTGAATGGTTCTTATATGCAAACGGTAACTCCCCCACCACAGGTGAATTATGTGGCATTGTCTCCCATACCTTCATCTACAGATGCAAATGTGCCTCTCATGGTAAGCTCAATATCTTGTGACATAGATCCGGTAGATGACATGGCGATCTCTTCGATAGGGATATTAGAGCCTGATCTCTACCCCTGTCACGACCCTCGACATGGTGTCCTTCCAGAGTGTGTTTCTTTCGTTCAGTGAATATCTCTTGGAAGCCATGACCGACTTTTGTTCCTTGACATGGTGTCCTTATGGAGCATTGTCTTCTTGGAAGCCATGATCTAGAAGAGAGATTTGAGAATGGTTTTCGGATTTCAAGCTCATTAAAAAATGAAACCAACTTTGAGCATGGTTTTTTGATTTCAAGCTCGTTAAAAAATGAAACCAGCCACGAGGATAGTTTTTCGTTTCTGTGGGAACCTCGTTAAAAAATAAAATAGAGCTTACAAGGATAGTTTTTGCGTCTCTGTGTCAACCTCATTAAAAAATGAAATAGAGGTTACGAGCATAGTTCTTCTCCTATGTCAAGATTGCTAAACAATGAAACAAAGGTATGGGGATTGAACCCAGATTCTCAAGCATAGTTCTTTTCCAGTGTCAATCTTGTTTAAAAAATGAAATAGATTTTCCCTCTCTTCGATTGAGTCAATTACTTCGTTACATATATTATTTGAAGATTATTTCCATCTTCTTGGGCCGTGGGACAAAATGAATCTTGGGGGAAAATGCTTACATCCTCTGAATTCATGTTGAAGTTAAGCCGCAAGCTTCTTGAGTTGGAGGCTAAGTATCAACCATCCCTAGATTCTGCGTTGGGAAGTCACAAGCATAGTTTTCTCTAGTTCAAGCTTGTGTAAAAATGAAACCACCTATCTCAACCATAGTTTGCTCTGGTTCAAGCTTGTGTAAAAATGAAACCAGGTCCAAGCATAGTTTTGTTTAGTTTTAAGCTTGTGTAAAAATAAAATCTATCCCAAGCATAGTTTTGTTTTGTTTTAAGCTTTCATAAAAATGAAAACAATCCCGAGATCATTCTTTGTTCTTTCTCGTGCTCATAAATACCTAAGAATGTGACCGAGTAACATTTTATCACTTTTTCAGACTCATAAAGGTTATACAAAAAATGAACCCCCTGGAGTTCCCTTTAATCTCTTTTCAAACTCCCTAAACATGAAAAGATAGTCGAGCGACCTTGTTCTTTTCACGCTCGTAAAAGTATTTGAAAAAATGTCTGATGAGCGGTAGATTATCTCTTTTTTATTCTCGTGAGACTAATTTATGAAAAATGACATTTTGGAGTTTTATTTAAGTGTTTTTTAGACTCTCTAAACATGAAAAACCCCTAATTTTTCTTTCTTTGGACTCGTAAAACAAGCATCAAAATACCCATATGGGACCGAACCACTCCTTCCTAGGGTTCGTTAAAAATAATCCGAGGGACTCGTTCGAAGGATGAGATTATATTACAAGCATATGTTATCCTCCTCAATCTTGCGTAAAAATAAAGAGGTACTCGCCATAAATGGTTTGAGAAAATTGGGAAAGGAATGTATCTCTGTATTTGTGTTAGTGGTAGTAAGTCGCTTTTGAACATGACACACCTCTTCAACATTGTATCCAGGTAGGGAAATCTATTTGTCTCTCGTTTGACCATCCACAAGTCCATATGTTGGGTCCTCCTTGAGTCAAATCTTCCAATACATTTGTCATGTCATTCATATGTTCAAGAGAAGTTATCCTAAACAAGCCTTTTATCGAGTCAACCATCTGTAGTCTTTAAATTCTTACCATGTCGGCCTTCCTTGAGTCAGTTCTAAATCACTTTGTACTCCAATCTAATTCAAAGCTGTTACATATTTTGTATCATTGATGGGGGATACATTAAGTCCCTCCTGTGACGAGTCGTTTCTTGTCGAATTCAACTAATTATCCGGGAATTAGACTTAGAAATCATTTAGTACCTTGGAACTTGCATGCCTCAATGGAAATTTTTCTCATTTTCAACAGTGGGTTCATATCATTGGCCCTTGATTGGAAAATTCCATCGAGTGTTCGACTTCAACTCATTAATTCACATTGGTTGGATTGTACTAGAGTACCTTGGGGGTCATTGACATCGATGGTGATTTCCCTCTCACTTGTTAACGGTATCCATTAATGACCGGTAATCAAGTGGTTTCTACCATGTTTGACTTTGACACTTGTAATCATATGGATAGATTTGTACTTCAGAACGATGGAGATGAAGACCCTGGATCCCACCATATCAGTCCAGGCTGCGATGGACTATTCATAAATCTGTACTAACACATAGATCCACTGTGTATGTCTCGTGGGTATGTCCGAATTTGATTTTTTTAGAGCATAGATCCATAGTGTATTTCACGTGGCTATGTTGAATCATGATGGCATGGATCTACAATGTATGTTTGGTGGCTATGAATCACTTGAAACTTATGATAAGATTAACTTGTAGTCTGAGTATGGGAATTCCTACCTCGAAAGACCCCGACCGATGTGCTCCTTGTTTTCGACACACACATTCTACAAAGTATTCCAGTTGTTACATGTCCCACCTACACACTTTGGGGGGAATTCAGTTACAAATTATTTTGGTCACCCCTTGATCACCAATGTTATGTGTACTACTTACTTCTTTGTTCCATGAAGCCACTGAAGAAATGAGACTTTCTCCATGATAAATTGAATAATCTTTCTTTTCTTAAAAACCATATCAAAGGAGATCGTCGCACCCTGCTAAATGCTTGGGGTGCGATGGTGCCTGATCATCGCATGTTGCACCAAAATTGGACTGCGACGTCGCCGAAGGATGCCTGTGCTTAGGGTGCAATGATGCTCAAACAAGGAAAAAGGTGAAATTCATGAAAGTTAAAGAATGGAATCTTCTAGAAGATGAGGTGGCCTCCGATCGGTTTGGATCTTACTCGCTTCTATGATTTAGTGGGATCATCCTAATCCCCTCCTCCATCCCTCTTTCACCCTATATAAAAAGATATCTCTCATGAGAAAGGCTAGGATGGCTTATGCATGAAGAATTATGTTGAATATTGTACTTGAGATAATGTTTCCTTAGCTCTCCAAGTCAGGTTGTGGATACTCTTCATCAAAAGCATTGGAGAAAAGGTGTGTGTGTTTAAGAAAATGGCCATTCGAAGGGACCTTGCAACATCAAGGCATGGGTTGTATTCTCCACTTTCATTTAATATAATGCAATGATACATTTCTTCCCTATAAAGGTGTCTCTACTTTTATTGTATAACTCCTTGATCTTATACATAGAATTCATTGGAATATATATATTGTTGTTCTCTCTCTTTGTTGGTTTGTGCTTCTTAACAGGTCCACCATCCCACAAATCCAAATATAGAGAGACAAGGATGACACTAGTGAGGATCAAACGTCATTTAAATGGTATGTCATTTGCCCCTCTTTGAACTAGTTTATATGACAATGAAATCTAAGGAGAAGCTTGTATTCTGCTCTATTTTGTTCTAATTTCTTGTTGAATTTAGGGAGATCGATTTGTGTCCACACTTACTAATTTGTCCATTAACAACCAAGCAGAGGTTAAAAGTTCTTTATGAACTAGATGCCATATTTTGTGTGAGATGGCGAGTTACTTGTTCTTTATGAACTAGATGTCAGATTCTATGTGAGTTCACGAGTTACTAGTTCTTTATGAACTAGATGCCATATTCTGTGTGAATTGGCAAATTAATAGTTCTTTATGAACTAGATGTCATATTCTATGTGAGATGATGAGTTACTAGTCTATTATGAACTAGAGGCCAAATTCTGTGTGAGATGGTGAGTTAAAGCCCCGTGATGACATAAATCCTGGATGGATGATGAGACCTTGAATGTTGACGTGGTTACAAAACTTCTTCAATATAGATTCGTGGAAAGTCAACAAGTCAATGGTCAAGTGTACAAAAGTGCATAAGTAGTCATGACGATCATGCCAGAAGAATACCTTCCTTGTTAAGAGGGAGTGTTGGAGTTTGAGTAGCTTCGGAAGATATTCTTATTGTATCAATATTGTATTAGACCAAGTCAAAACCCTAAAGAATAATATTATGTTATATTTGTAAAGTCGGCCCTATTGTGACTTTGTAAAGGTCAAATGTAAATTAGAAAGGGTAAAGTACACAAGTCGGCCCTGACCTAATTTGGGTGGCTCGACTTGTATTTATAAGAGGCATGACACCTCACATGATACACACACAACACAAGCTCTCTCACATAAGGAAAAGTGTGCAAGTCTGAGGAGGAGACATAACTACAGAGTAAGGGTGTTCTGGTGAATTGTTTTGGTGATCTCTTGGAGGACTATCTTGGTCTAGTGGTTCCCTACCCTATTCTGGTTAGGGTTTCTAGTCTATCTTTTGATTATCTTCTATTTGGTGAGATCTCTCTTTTGAGAGACATTGTACTTGTTGACGAATCTATATTGAAGAAACTTTGATGGGTTTTCTCCCCCATGAGGGTTTCCCAGGATAAACATTGTGTATACTGTGGATTCCGTTCTTTCTGTGATCCTTACACATGCAATTATTGTTCTAATAGTTTAAAGTTAAAGAATACTCAATACACTTAACTGGTTAAGCAAAATTTTAACACCAAGTATGTAAATAGTTTTGCAAGAAAAATCATCTTATAAGAAAATAAGTCATTTATAAATATGTTTGATTTTGGCTTGTGACAAATTATTTCATACATACATAATCTATATTTTATTTGAATTATTTTAATTATAAATTTTTTAGAGGGTCGAAAATTGTTTATTTTGATGGTGCCAAATACAATTATAGGACTTGCACTGGTTTATTTTAGAACCAGGTTTGATGTAATCCTATTTATTAGGATCATTGGAAAATCTATTCCAAAGGCATAGTCGCTAGGTTAGTTATAAAGGAACACAAAACTCATTATGTTATTATCATTGTTTGAAAATTTATGTAAAAGGCATAGTTGACATAATCGAGGTAGTTATAAATGAACACGTGTTTCACTATACTATCGTCAATAATTGTTTATTGTGTAAAAGAAAAATGTCTAATCTATCTCTAGAATAAGTAGAAAACAAACATTTCACTTCTTTGGCCCATAGGATAAGAGGAAATCTTCCGGTAGCAGACATTTTCTACTAGAGAAGTCTACTTCTAAATTTCCCAAGACAGAGAATGCAGTTAGATTGGCCAAAGACAAACTTTAGTTAGTAAAGACCCAACTATCATAAACAAAAGTTGTTAAAACAGAGCAACTTGAAGGGTCTGGGATTAAAAATGAAGACATTCCAATATCCATTGAACATGACAATGGTGGTAACATATAGATACCATATGGCCCTACTAACACTTAAGACTAATCAAGTTTTAGCCGAGAAAACATAGGACCTGTCCCCATTACTAATTTCAATTGCGGTTCTAAAAATGAAATTATGATGTTGATATAGAAATGGTCAGCATGGGATAAAAAAAAAACAATATTCACGAATAAATTAACATGGGGAGAGCTTTCTCTTAGGTTGACATGAGGCTTCACATGTAATCTTGGCCTATGGTGGAATAGGTTGAACAAATATGATAAACTCCACATAATGGAATCGGATAATTTTATTGAATAATTAACCAAGGTTGTTGTCCAAAAATTCCATGGTGAGTAAAAAATGTATACTCATTTGTATGTTGATCCTTTTATGAAGCAAAGGTTATGCAGTCTCAAAGAACTCCCTGATTATTTTGCACAATGCAGGATTTATTGTACAAATCTCACGATTATAACAATGTTGCCTATCTCAGAAAATACCTTTCTGTAATGCATGGCAAGATCCCTGACTTAGTCAGAGACCAAATGGAAAATGAACATATAGATATTGAAGATCTATCACTTACAGAATTGCAAGAAAAAATAATGACAACTTTACAGAAAGAATGTATGAGACATAAAATACCAAATCTGTAAAGAAACATTTGGGATTTGATCACTTTGTATGTGACATTTATGGAGAGACTTACCACTTTGGTTGTGTTAAAAATAAACATAAGAAGTCTAGCCATGGAAAACATTCCAAATGCAAAAATTGTTAATTTAGGTCTTTCAAGCCTCAGTACAAATTTAAAAAATCTTGAAAGTTCTATAAAAATGAGAAACAACCTAGAAAATATTTCTTTAGGAAAAGACATTCTCCCAGCAAGAAATATAACTGTTATATTTTCCATAATCCTGACCACTGGGAAAATTAGTGTCCTCTGCAAGGAAAGACAAAGTTCCAAGTTGATGGAAATATTTAATCATTCTTATGATCCAACAAAATGGGAACTTGTCTCCACGTGTTTAGATAATGAGTATTTTTTAGTTACAAAGTCTCCACATTTAATTCCTGATAATTTTTTCCTTCCAAAGGCAACAAATCTTGCAATAACTAATTATGATTCAGATTCTTCTTCCATTGATTAAATTGATTTCCTTTATCTACTTGAAATAAATATGATCTGCATGGATCCCTCTCCTTCTAACCTCCTATTACAGATTTCTTCAATACAAGCTCACTTGAAATCACTCACTCATGGTTATTTCCAAGTTGCTAAATGACTCCATGCTAACCTCGCTCAACTTCAAGCACAACTTTCTTCCATCACACAAACCATCATAGTGAATATTTCCCATTATCTTCTTATCAATAGAGAGTTTGAGGACTCTCACCTTCCTTCTTTTGCATTCTCATCTTCATCTCTTCCCAAGAAGAGACCTCATCCAAGGACCAGAAGAATAGAAGAAACATGATTTCTACACCAAAGGAAGTCCTATGCTAATAAGAATCCAATACCTATTATATATGATATATTTGAATAAGAATTATTCTCTTAGAACAGTTCTAAAGTTTTCTTAGAAAAGAAAATTAATGATAAAGAAGAAACCATCAAAGAAAAGAAAAATCTAGTCCAGGAAATCCTTAACTCTCTAAAAATAGATAAAGAAGAACTGGAACAACTAAATAGAAAATTTTATCAATTACAATAAAAAGAGATTAGTCAAGNGAAAATTAATGATAAAGAAGAAACCATCAAAGAAAAGAAAAATCTAGTCCAGGAAATCCTTAACTCTCTAAAAATAGATAAAGAAGAACTGGAACAACTAAATAGAAAATTTTATCAATTACAATAAAAAGAGATTAGTCAAGGACTAGATGAATTATTTGGTCCTCCTAAAAAAAACATGACATAAGGAGAAGCCAAATATTTAATCCTCGAAGAGTGGTTTGCAATGACTTTCTTACCACAATGTAAAGGTCTCGACGATGGGTTAGTAATTTCAGTTGACATAAATTTCAATATATAACCAATATTATTTAGATGCTCAACTTGATAGTGGTGCTATGAGTTCATGTGCCAAGTTTGGACCCATACCTGAATACTATTGGCAACCTATCCAAATCTCATTCACTATTGTAAATAAGACTAACATTCCAATCAAAGGCTTCACACCAGGTTTCCCACTACTTCTTAATGGTCTCAAAACCACTGTAAATTTATATTGTTTTGACATAGGTCATGGTATCCTTCTTGGCCATAAGTATGTGAACAAGTATTTACCTATGATAGTAGGTCATGATACTATACAATGTTTTGTCCAGGGAAAATAAGTAACTCTGCCAAGCAAGCTGACTTATGAGAGAAGAGTACAAAACAACATGCTTGATGAAATAGATTTATCGATTGGAAAGCTAGAAAAACTTAACAATATTATAAGGCATGCAGATCTACATGGGTTAGCAGTAATCCATGATATAAAGGAGAATATTGAAAATGATTGCACTTCATACTATCCAGATGCTTTCTGTATGAGATAAATATTTTGTGGATCTACCATACAAAGAAGGATATGCACATCGTCCATAGAAATATTCTATAAATAATATTTCATGCTCTGAATTGGACTACTACAAATATGAAATTGTAGAACTTCTTAAAAGAAAATTAAATGAGCCAAGCAGAATTCCATGGACTAGTCCAACCTTTTCTGTAAATAAAAATTCAAAAAAGAAAAGAGGAAAGCCCTGTATGGTGATAAATCACAGATCCCTCAATAAATCATTATTCCCAAAAAGATATCCACTAACTTGAAAAGATTCTTTGTTTGCAAAAAATGGGAATAATAATGTTTTTTAGCAAATTTGTTTTAAAGAGTGGGTTTTAGAAAATTGGCATCACTCTTAAGGATAGGTTCAAAACTTCATTTGTTGTCCCTCATGGACAATATCAGTGGAGAGTAATTCCATTTGGATTGAAGAATGCTCCATTCGAGTTCCAGAAAAGGATCGAAGATGTATTTAAATATTTGGATTTTGTTATTGTATATATTAACAATTTGTTTGTTTTCTCTTTAGACATGAACTAGCATAAACATCACCTAGAACATGTATATGATAGAGTCTATAAGAATGGAATTTCTCTAAGAAATTCCAATATGGAATTGGCCAAGATGAGAATAGAATATTTTGGTTTGATATTATCATAATGAAGAATTGAGTTACAGGAACATGTCTTGAAAGCATTGTTAGGATTTCCAGATCAAATATTTGACAAGAATCAATTACAAAGGTTCCTAGGTATCCCGAACTACATAAGGAATTTCTATAAAAACCAAGCCAAATACATCAAGTGTTTACATAAAAGGCTAAGCAAAGAAATACCTTGGAATGATAACATGACCAAAGTTGTATAGATAATTAAGTAGAACATTCAAAATCTTCCTAGTCTACATCTTCCTGACATTAATTTTCCTTTTATTCTCGAGACAGATGATTTTGAAGAAGTTTGGGTTAGTGTGCTACTTCAAAATCATACTAAGTGAGAACGAGTCTATCTATATGCATCAAGATTCTTTAAAGGCCCTGAGATCAACTACTTGTCTTCTCATAAAGAAATCATAGCAGTGAAAAATGGTATCAAAAGATTCAGGTTATTCCTTAAACCTATACATTTTATTGTTAGAACATATCTGAAACATATGAAAGATATGTTGAACAATCATATATTACTTGATCAAGGAAATAAGTATGTGGTTGGATGGGTATGACTTGGATATTGAATAGAAGCCTAGTAAAGAGAATTGCATTGCAGATTTGTTAACTAGATAAGGTAAAAGTCTATCATAGAAACAACTTACATTCATTCATAAAAAATAAATGAAGATGATATCAAGAGAGATAGGCTCTTATATCATTTCCAGTCATCCACCTAATCCTGCACCAGTAGGATTCTATTGGGTATTAGTTTGTAAAGATTGTACAGTCTGTCCATGTTTTGAGTGTCTAGCTAGGTATATTAGGTATTGTCCTGTTTATGAGTATATTTTCTATAAGTGGGTCAATAGTCATAATAATTCCGAGTCAAATTTATGGTATTTTAGAAATTCTCCAAACATGTACCAAGGAGTCATTAGGTTTTAACCTTATGTGGGCGAGAGATATATTGTAATATGAACCATGGTTTTGGTATAGGGATTTCTGTAATATCGTGATGTACATAAAACATGTAGAATATGCATGGTGTATATTCAAGTGTAGTACTATACATACGAAGTATTGGAGTGGTTGACCAGTTCAACATCTTCATGTATAAGTATTGTCCTAGAGATGTATACTTTGCAAATGCTAGTCCTAGAAATTTTATTCTTCATCTTAGATATGAGATCAAAGAAGAAACCAAAAGTGAGGCTTGGTTCTGCTTCAGAATCAAGTATCAAGGAAGTACTTTGCATATTGTACACCATCATCCTCCATATCTGCTATGTTACAAGGTAAAAATTAATTTTTATGGATATGCATGCAATCTAGAAGATGAAAGGGTTCCAACTACGATGGGATATCCCTTCTACAAGAGATTTAATATCTTTCCTCCCATGGCTGCAGCTCAAGGATCTCCTGACACATCAGAAATATATTATACATCATCTCTTCATGTCTAATGGGAAGCATAGTGGGATTCCTCGTCTACCACTGTGATGTAAATTTTTATTGATCGAAAATGGTGCAAATTGGGTTCCATGGATTCATGATACAAATATCCATTATGTATATATTTATGTTATTTGGGTTCCATGGGATTCCCATTATAATCTCCTATGTGTACTATGTTGTATGTAAATAAAGTACGGGTCCCCTTGTCTCCTCAAGACTTTCACAGGACACGATAACAACTAGTATTCCCCAGCTACCCCATCATTCATAAAAGACAAGGAATAATATGAGTGCGCCTGCTTTTGAATGGAACTCATAGGCTTGTAGTAACTAATTACTGTCTCTTGATCTTATAAAAGAGAGTTTTTGGATCTCATTTGGATATCGGGTTTGAGAGAGTTGAGAGTCCGAGTTGAGTCATAGAGTCTGTAATAAACAAGTATGCTCTTGGTCTTATACTCATAGAGTGTTCCTGATCAATCAAAAAGGAAGTCCGGTATAGCTATCGAGTCTGTAAATATCAAGTATGATCTCATCCTCTCACAGTTAATGATCTTAGCTAATAAAAAAATGATCTATAAGTGTTTTCTTAGGTTAATCCCTTTTGTTATTTGAAGTGCCAAAGAAGCAAATATAAAAAAGTGCATAAAAGTTTTAGAGAGTTGTGAGTGACCTCATTGTTGAAGCATGTAGCATCGGACAAGTACTTCCACATTGGCTTGTGTCTATCATGTGGAAGTCGTCCAAAGCCTTCTACTTTGAGACTTTAATTTAATTAAAGTAATTATTAAATGCTTTTGTTAGTGATTTGACTTTTATTTAAAGAAACAATTTAATTAGCATTAGTGAATTAAAAAATAGTATTTGATCTTAAGTGAGGTGATAAGTAATCTCAACCGTCAATCACTTTGGAGATTAAGGTTAGGTCATAACTCAATCTTATAAAAGCAAGGCTAGGGTAAAGGAGAAGAAACTTTTACATAGAGATAACAAAGAAGAACTTTTTCTAGTGTGAGAGTCATTCGGGAGTGTAGAAGAAAAGAAGGAATTTTTCTTACATTGTATGAGTGAGGAAACATCGTTGATTGGGTGAAGAGTAGATTGAGTGAAGAGTAGTTCATACAAGTGTTGATGCAAAGAGGGTTGTATCATGAAGGACTATGATTCAAGATCTTGGATAAGTGGAGAAGGAATTCCATCTAGACATCATATAGGTTAAGGAGAAGAGAGAGCAGAGGCTATCACAAGTGGGTTTTAGATGATTGAAGCCAAAGGAAAGGGTAGCATCGTAGGAAGTTTTTTGTACATTATTTATGAGCATGTATGCGGGAACCAATGGAGACAGGTGTGTATACGCAGGTTTACAAAAGGAAACGCACATACAACTCATAAAACATGTTGATTTAGGGCCATACAATAATACAAACTTTGCTAGGTTTTTTTATAGTTGTATTTCTCTCAGTGGGTCATTATCGCTATTACGGGAGCCCTGATTGGATAATAATAAAACTATTTGAGTGTTGGTTTTCATTTTGGGGTTTTTCTTGGGGTTTTTACCGAAAAATATTTGTGTCTTGTGTGTGATATTTTGGTTTCCTTATTTATGATTTTGCTATAATGTTTAGTTGATAACTCATATGTGCTTTGATTCAATAAGTGATTTATTTGGAATTAACTATCACGTGCTGGGTTGAGGGAAATTTTAACATGGTATCAAAGAAAATTCTCTGAGAGGAAGCCCAATCTCATATCCATAGCAGTTGATATAATATATATCAGATCTGTGAGGTGATATTGTCATATCTATAACTAGCAGGAAGAAATCAAAGGACATATTTCAAATAAACAATAGTACTGGGGAAGAACTAGGGTTTTGCAGTTTTATGGAGTTGTATGAAAGTTACAGAAGGAACATGCGCTTAAATACACGGTCGTCTTTAGAGACATGTGCGTATACATGGGGTGTAGTAAGCTCAGGCACATACATACACAGGTCTCATTAAAAAAGCTCGCATACATACATAGGTTCAAGTGGTGACATATGCATATAGGGCTATACAAGTCAGTATAGGGCTAGTTTTAGCAGAGGGTTATCTGATATGATCTTGGAGATGAAAATTAGATTGTGATTTGAGGATAGTTTGGATGGGGTTTCCAAATATAGTCCTTGGAAGGAGACAATCATGTTTGTGTTGATGGAGAATGATATCTGGGAATTTTGTAATACTCATATCACTCCTCCAACAGATGAGGTGGAACTGGTCATCCATAATCAGAAGGATGTAAAATCTAGGTGCATAATTCTAGATGGAGTAAAGGATTTTTTGATCCCTCATTTAATGGGAAAGAAAACTACCAGGATCATGTGGGAGGCTCTGAAAAGGGTTTTTCAGAGCAAGACCGAAAATCACAAATGGTGCTGAGAGAGAAGCTCAAAGACACAAATATGACAAGATCATACATGGTGACAAACTATATCACCCGAATCCGACATGCTTGATATGATTTGGATACAATTGGGGAGATATTGATTGATTCATAATTGGTGAGGAAGAAACTAAAAGACTTTATGA
This sequence comes from Picea sitchensis, assembly GCA_010110895.2. NCBI lineage: Eukaryota > Viridiplantae > Streptophyta > Pinopsida > Pinales > Pinaceae > Picea > Picea sitchensis. The sequence goes on from SNQJ01S0004131.1 coordinate 46,252, forward strand.
AGTAGTGGACTATTGAAATTGTGTTGTCATTGATGTCAAAGAATGTCATTGATATCTCAGGAAGGGGGATACTGAATTTTTTCAATGATAAGGGGATACCATGCATTGTGTTAATAAGCCCCTACAAATGACAAGTCCGAGGATCAGATCAGGAAGATAGAGGAAGAATGTCCCCAAGCGTTGATGAGCCTTGATGTGCAAAATAACTATGTGTTGATGAACTCCTAATAGAGTTTTGTGTTTCTACCTTGTGAATGAAGGTGAGAGGAAGGATATTGGAGAAGTGTTAAAGCCCTGAAATGGATAAGTTTTAAATCAAACCATTACCATGAAGTAGGACATGTGTTTGAGTCGGAGGACATCACAATCGTTGATTTGGCATAGTGAACGAATATGGACCATTGAATGGATGATAAGGTTATTGGAGTGTGAGGTTGTCATGGAAATATGATGGGAGAAGATTCAAGTCAATAAGAGTCGTTGATTCATCGGAGAATGATCTGGATAGATGGGAGCCATTGGATCTTGTAATATACATTTCTAGGAGATAAGGTTGGAACCTTAACTACCGTGCATATGTAAACCTCAAAGTAAATCTTAACCATTGGATGCGTTACCTTGATGACTGTTAGATCGTCGGATTGTTCGAGTGCAAGGTTGCAGAAGGACTCTGATGGGATAAATTATGAGTTAACAAGAAATGTTGATCTATCAGAGGCTTGTAGAACTGAAAAATATTAGTAAAACAGGATCGCAGAGCAATAAAATAAAACAAATGTGGAAATAAAACACAAAAGATACACAATAAAATAGAGACACAGATACACATGATTCATCCGGTGTGGTCTACGTCCACTAGAGAAATTTCCAGGTACTTCCTTTATTATTATCCAACAAATAAAGGGATACAACCTACAACACACCCGTTGTAACTTCCTCTTCTTTCTCTCACAGTCTCCTCACTCAAAATACAATTTTCGTAATGATACATAGACACAATACATTTCCCTCAAAAAGAGCATTTCCTTCTAGGGAAAAAAAAAACTAACATAACTTCTACCATCATATCTGCAACCTTATAATGAACGGTCCATATTTACTATGAAATTACAATACACATTTACAAGGCAATTTTTCCTTCGAGGGCCCGCTTGCCCCCAGACCTTGCAGGAGGGGAAAGCCCCTCCTACACTCCCCACATGGAGGAGTGTACATTATTCTAGGGTGTAAAGTCTTCATGGGGTATAAACATGGCTGAAAACAAAGACCTCTAAATCAGGAAGGTAATCAGGCTCCACAACCAACAATCTCCCACTTGGAGATGATCTCAACAAATCCACCGCTGTTGTATCTATTGGACTATGATCCTTCTTGGACCTAGAAAATTTCTCATCTTCACCTTCATGCTTTAAGACCAACTAAAACTAAGCAGGAACTCATGTTCTCCCTGGTTACTCCCTTTGTTAACATGTCTGCAGGATTCTTGCTAGTGTGTATCTTTTCCAACTTCAAATATCCATCTTCTAAAACAGGTCGTATGAAATGGTACCTCAGATGTATATGCTTAGTCTTAGAATGGAACGATGATTTCTTTGCAAGATGAATGGCACTCTGAATGTCACATTACAAACTATTATTCTCTTGCTTCTTTCCCAATTCCTCCATAAACCTCTGTAAAAGAATCATTTCTTTACTAGCATCTATAGCAAAAACATACTCTTCTTCTATTGTTGAAAGTGAAACAACCTTTTTTAGTTTCAAAATCCAACTTACTTTTGTTCCACCTATAGTAAAAACATACCCTATGGTGCTCCTCCTCCTATCTTTATCACCTGCCATATCTGAATCAACATATCCTTGTAGAACAATGTCTGAAATTCCAAAACATAATGCATGAGTAGTAGTACCTCTCAAATACCTGAGAATCCGCTTTACTGCCTCCCAATATTCTTTACCTGGATTGTTCATATACATGCTAAAAAATTCCATTGCATGTGCAATATTTAGTCTTGTGCAAACCATCACATACATCAAGATGCCAACTGCTGATGAGTAAGGGACCCTGGACGTGTATTTTATCTCCTCCTGTGTCTTGGGACACATTTCCTTAGTTAATTTGAAATGGTTGGACAAAGGTGTACTAACTAGTTTTGCATTATGCATTCTAAACCTCTCCAACACCTTCCCTATGTACTCACCCTGAGATAATGTCAATTTGCGACTTTTCTTGTCTCTTGTTATTCTCATACAAAGGATTTTATTTACAACACCCAAATCCTTCATCACAAATGAATTAGCTAATTTCTTCTTGAGCACATTTATATCCTGCATATTAGACCCTGTAACAAGCATGTCATCTACATACAATAGAAATATAATATAGCTTCCATTTTCTAGCTTTTTAAAATAAACATAGTGATCATAATGACATATACTACAACCTTGTTCTATCATAAACCTGTCAAACTTCAAATATCACTTCCTTGGAGCTTTCTTTAGGCCATACAAGCTCTTCTTCAACCTGCATACCAAATTCTTCTTCCCTTTGACCTCATACCCTTGTGGCTGCTGCATATAAATCTCTTCCTCTGAATCCCCATGGAGAAAAGTTGTTTTTACATCTAACTGTTCAAGATGTAAATCTTCTACTGACACAAGACTTAAAATAGCCCTAATTGAAGTCATTTTAACAACAAGAGAAAATATTTCATCAAAATATATACCTTTCTTTTGTGAAAACCCCTTTACAACAACTTTAGCCTTGTACCTCTTTTTGCCTCCATCTTCTTCCTTCAACTTGTAAACCCATTTATTCTGCAATGCTCTTTTTTCTGCAGGAAACTAAACCAAATCCCAAGTTTGGTTATTTTTTAAGGGTCCTAACCCACACATAGGTAGAACAATATATTCGGATGTAATAAAGGTCAATATTAATAAGGCCTTTCAATAAAATAGAATAAGTCGAATGTAAGAAGGCCTAATGGAAGCTTCCACTTCTAGAAGGATCTTCCTCTAGATTCTTCATTTGATAGACATATTTAGTATAAATAGGAGTCGAGGGTATGAGAACCCTAGCTTGGATATTATTGTAATAGAGCTCTGCTCAAGTGGAGGTTGCCCCCTCGAAGAGGCCCGTGAACATTGCTTTCAGAATCAAAGTGTTATTTCTGTTGTTATTCTTATATCATTTCAGTGCTATTGTGGTGATTGTTCTGGTTATATTGTTTTTATTCTGCCATTTCTAGCATTTCATTTATGTTATGCATACTTTTTATATCTGGTATATTACAAGTGGTATCAGAGCACTTTCCTCGGCAAAATGTGTGGGTTAATTTTTTTTTTCAAGGTAGAGACGTATTTTGGCGTCTTTAAGCCACAAAGATCTGTCGTTACACGCATAAACCCATGGTTGAGGGATTCATACATGTAGGAAATACAAGTGGTACTTAAGCGCACATCTTTTGGCCACCCTTGTAACCCTAGTTGGTACCCCTTCGAGTGGTAGCGCATCAGACAACACTTGTGTACAAATCAACCTAGATTACTTGAAGCCCTCTTTAGATAAACCGATCAGCCACCTGACTGCTATAGTTCCACTGAGAACAACACTCAGGAAGATACTCTCTAGTACCTGGGTAGTTGGGTAGTATGGCTAAGGGTACGGTCTATCCTCCTTAGTTAGTGCCCTAAGATATTGGGCCAAGTACTACTGTTGGATCCCGCACATATATTAGAGAGCTATAGCACAGGGAAAACCCTTGTTTGTAGAACCCTTGAATACCTAACCCTTGGGGACAAAAACATTAACAAATTAAAACAGACAAGATCGCATGCCATGCAACTGTGTTCGGGTTGCCAAATAACTACACATTTCTTCCTGGTTAAGCATTTGGGCATTTCATTACTACAATATTCTTCAGGCCGGGGTATAACTCCGCATCTGGAAATTTTTGCACCATTATTTGAGACCTATTTCATTGGATTCATCTCTTCGCCCTTATCACATTCATACATATAATTTTTCAGCAAAAAATTTGACCCCACCAGCCCCATTTTGGTTTCCTCATCATCATGGCCCATACCCATAGCTAAGACCTGGAAGCTCGCTTCAATACCTTTCAATCTAATTTCACCGAGACCCAACAAGAAGTGAAACAACTCAGTGCCAATGTTTCCACCCTCAATACATCCATGCAGTCCTCAATGGAGGAAATCAAACAAGACCTGACTACCCAGCTTGAATCTATCGTTTCGATGCTATGCACCAAGATGCATATCCCTACAGATAACCCTTTATCTAACCCACCTTCAGATACTAAAGATGAACGTTCCTCTAACTTTCAGCACCATCACTTTCAACATGACCTACGCCTCCTGCAGGTGGATGTGACCAAATTTGATGGCTCAGATCCCACTGGTTGGGTAACCCAAATGGAACATTATTTCTCTTTATACAACATTACAGATGACTTGGCCAAACTTCGGTATGGTGTTCTCCATCTAGATCAAGAACTTTGGCAATGGTGGAAATGGAGAAAAACTTCCCGTCAAGGGTATATTTCTTGGACACAATTTGTGGCAGAGCTTTATGAACGCTTTGACACTAACATCGATCATTTGGGTCGTTTGACAAATTTGAAACAATCAGGAACAGTGGAAGACTTTATAGCTTCTTTTGAGCGCCTGGATTTTTGGACAGAGGGCATCTCTGATACCTTTTTATGAGAGTGTTTTATCAGTGGCCTCAAGGATGAGATTCGGGCCCATGTCCTCATGGCTCAGCCTCAGAGTTGGGTGGAGGATACTAAAAGAGATAAAGAATCACAACAAGTTGTATCTTCTCAAAACCGGAAACTGTCCTTTATCTCTCACACTAAACCAGTAAATCCCACTACTCCCTTCGCTCCACTAAAGATCCAAAAATTGACCAGGGCTGAAATGGTTGAACGCCAACTCAAAGGCCTTTGTTATAATTGTGATGACAAATATTT
>SNQJ01S0004131.1:51292-62099 GCA_010110895.2 Picea sitchensis
CTCGGGCCACAAGTGTAAGGAACAAAATATTTTTATGGCCATCTCAGAGGATATTTCAGAAGAGGATGTTGAAAATCCCCTTGTGTCTGAGTGACCTGAAACCACTGACATAACCCCTCGCTCAGATCCTCCTGAAGTAGAACTGGTCATTTCCATGAATGTTCTCACTAGCTTCTCTGCTCCCGAAAACCTCAAGCTCATCGGTTACATCAAGCATAGGAAGTTCATCATTCTGGTTGATAGTGGAAGTACCCATAATTTTTTTCATCGCCGCATTGCCAAAGAAACTCATTGGTACATCCATGCCATCAATAATTTCCAAATCATGATTTCCAATGGTGGCTCCATGAAATGTGGAGGGCGTTGTGAAAAAGTGCATCTCCAAATTGGTGACTACCACCTCAAATCTCATATGTTTTCTATCGACATGGGCGGTTGTGACATTGTGTTGGGTGCAGATTGGCTAAGGACTTTGGGCCCCATTCTCATGGATTTTAAGGAATTAACCATGCAATTCGACTAGGAGGGCCAACAATATAAGTTCCAAGGCATCACCGCTGGTTCACCTGAGATCATTAGTTCCCATTGCATGGAAAAGATGCTAAAAAATGGTCATTCTAGTGTTATTGCCCAACTCCATGCCATACAAGCAACATAGACACCCTCGGTGCCGCAAGACCTCCAATCCATCCTTTCTAAAAATCAAGTGGTCTTTTCCACTCCCCAGGGACTCCCTCCTTCCCATGGTGTTCATGATCATTCCATTCCCCTTGTACTAGGAAACCTTCCTCCCAATATTCACCCATATCGTCACCCCTTTTCCCAAAAAAATGAAATTGAGAAAATGGTCCAGGAACTCCTTAACGCAGGCGTTATCCGCCCTAGTACAAGCCCCTATTCTTCTCCTGTAGTCATGGTCTTGAAGAAAGAAGGTTCTTGGCGAATGTGTCCTAACTTCTGTGCCCTCAACAAACTTACCATTAAAGACAAATTTTCCATCCATGTCATTGATGACCTCTTGGATGAATTGAGTGGTGCCCAGTTCTTTACTAAACTCGATCTTCGTTCTGGCTACCACTAGACACGTATGAAAGAGGCAGACATTCCCAAGACTACCTTTAGAACTTATGAGGGCCACTATGAGTTTTTGGTCATGCCCTTTGGCTTGTGTAATGCCCCCTCCACCTTCCAAAGCCTCATGAATCATGTCTTCCATCCTTTTCTCCATCATTTTGTCTTAGTTTTCTTTGATGATATCCTCATCTATAAAAAAACATGGACAAACCATCTTGTCCATGTGGATTGAGTTCTCCATCTACTCTCTCAGCACCAAATTTTCCTGAAACAATCTAAATGTGCTTTTGGCGCCTCAGAAGTCGAGTACTTGGGTCATCTAGTTGGAAAGGATGGAGTCAGGGTGGATCCTAAAAATATTGAAGCTATGCAAGACTAGACTCACCCAAAGACTCTCAAAATCTTGTGTAGATTTCTGGGCTTAATAGGTTATTATCACAAGTTTGTTATAATTTATGGAAATATTGCAGCACCTCTCACTGCACTCTTAAAAAATAACTCTTTCACTTGGACCCCAGCCGCGGCTCAAGATTTTGAAACCTTGAAGATGGCCATGTGCACCACTCCAGTCCTAGCCCTTCCTGATTTCACAAAGACCTTTGTCTTGGAATGTGAGGCTTCAAGGAAAGGAATTGGTGTTGTCCTTATGCAAGAGGGTCGGCCTTTGGCCTTTACCAACAAGCAACTATCTGAAATAAATCTGGGCAAATCAATCTATGAAAGGAAATGTTGGCTATTATGCATTCCGTTGATCTGTGGCACCCTTATCTATTGGGGCCACGCTTCCAAATTAAGTCGGACCATCAAAGCCTCAAGTATTTTCTGGAACAACGCATTTCCTCCACGGAGCAACAAAAATGGGTGACCAAGCTCTTTGGATATGATTATGAGATCATTTACAAAAAAGGAAAAGACAATGTGGTTGTGGATGCACTTTCCCGAAAGTATGAAGATGACGGATCCCTTTTTTCTCTTTCCTTCATTGTACCATATTGGCTCCAAGCCATCCGCCAGGAATGGCTAAATGATCCCAAAAGTTCACAGTTGATTCAAAAATTGCAGTCCAATGCTCCAGCTTCCCCAGGGTACTCTTGGCTCCATGATGAGCTTCGATACAAAGGCCGTGTGTATTTAAGAAAACAATCCAAACTTAAATCCACGGTACTTTATGAGCTTCATGCTACACCCACAGCTGGGCACTCCGGGTTTACCAAAACTTATGACATGGTCAAACAGTCTTTTTTCTGGGATGGCATGAAACAAGACATTTGTAATTTTGTAGATGAATGTGATGTGTGTCAACGCAACAAGGGCGAAACAGTCAAATCTCTAGGCACACTACAACCTCTTATGATTCCACCTGCTATTTGGAGGGATATCTCTATGTATTTTATTACAGGCTTGCCCAAATCGGGAAATAAATCAGTCATCATGGTGGTTGTTGATCACATTTCCAAGTATGCTCATTTATGTTCTCTTCAACACCCATTTACAACATCCATGGTGGCTCAACTTTTCATGGATCAGGTCTTCAAGCTTCATGGCATGCTGCATTCTATTGTTTTTGATCGCGACCCAACTTTCATCAACAATTTTTGGTAAGAACTGTTCAAGCTACAAGGCAGCCAATTGCATCTCAGCACATCTTATCATCCCCAGACTGATGGTCAAACAGAAGTTGTCAATAAGTGTTTGGAAACATATTTGAGGTGTTTTGCCTTGGAAAAGAAAAATCAGTGGGCTCAATGGTTAACCCTAGTTGAATGGTGGTACAACACTTCATACCACATAGATACACGCATGACTCCTTTTGAAGCGGTATATGGACGAAAGCCACCTTTAGTTCTCTCATACTTACCTGGTGTCTTGAAGGTCCAGGCGGTTGACCAAATGCTTACAGTTTGAGAGGCTATTCTCCATACCCTCAAAGAGAATTTTGTCATGGCACAGAATTACATGAAGAAACAAGCAGATCAAGGTCGCTCTGAATGTCAATTTGCAGAAGGGGATCAGGTGTTTCTTCGACTGCAACCTTACAAGAAAAATTCCCTCAAGGCCGAGCATTATCATAAGCTAGAACCCAAATTCTATGGTCCTTATACAGTTCTCAAGCATGTGGGATAGGTGGCCTATTAGTTAGCTTTGCCCAGTAATTCTAAGCTACATCCTATTTTTCATGTTTCATGCTTAAAGAAGGTGATTGGAACTGAGTGTCGAATTCAAACCAACCTTCCCGAGCTAGCCGAAGAAAGATCCATTTGGCTATAGCCACTAGCAGTTTTAGAACAACGTGAGTGTTGCCTATGTCAGAGAACCATCAAGGAAGTGTTAGTCCAGTGGAAAGATACAACTCCAACAGAGGTCACTTGGGAACTAGCTACCATTTTGCAACAATTTCCACATCTTAAGCCTTGAGGACAAGGCTATTTTTAAGAGGGAGGACATGTTAGGGTCCTAACCCACACATAGGTAGAACAATATATTCAGATGTAATAAAGGTCAATATTAATAAGGCCTTTCAATAAAATAGAATAAGTTGAATGTAAGAAGAACTAATAGAAGCTTCCGCTTCTAGAAGGATCTTCCTCTAGATGCTTTTTTTGATAGACATATTTGGTATAAATAGGAGTCGAGGGTATGAGAACCCTAGCTTGGATATTATTGCAATAAATCTCTGCTCAACTGGAGGTTTCCCCCTCAAAGAGGCCCATGAACATTTCTTTCAGAATCAAAGTGTTATTTCTGTTGTTATTCTTATATCATTTCAGTGCTATTGTGGTGATTGTTCTAGTTGTATTGTTGTTATTCTAACATTTCTATCATTTCATTTATGTTCTGCATACTTTTTATATCTGTTATATTACATATTTACCAAGGAATCCATTTCCTCTTTCATTCCTTTCTCCCACTTCTTTTTAGTGTCTACTTGCATTGCCTCTTCATAACATTCCGGTTCACCATAATCAATCAACAATAAATAATACAATGAAGGTGAGTATCGTTCAGGGGGTCTACTTAACCTAGTAGATATTCTAACAACACTTGAGGAGTTTGAGGTACCTATTCCTCATGTTTTTGTACATTTTGATTTTCTGGTACCTTTGGAATTTTTTTTCAGTGATCTCATCAAGCACTGTGTATTCTGGTTTTTTTTTTCTTGTATCTTTCCATGCAATTGATATTTGTACATGACCTTCTCATTGAATATGACATCTCTAATCCTAATGATTTTGTGATTTTCATAATCCCATAAGTGATAACCAAAATCATTAACACCGTATCCAATAAAGGTACATTTCTTAGATTTTTCCTCAAGCTTTGTTCTATTTTCTTTATCAATATGGACAAATGCTTCACAACTGAAAGTCTTCAAAAAAGAATAGTTTACCTTTTTAATTTTCCATCCCTCCTCTAGAATTCTACCATCCAAAGAGCTTGAAGGTCCTATGTTTATTAATTAAAAAGCAGTATCTACAACATCTTCCCAGAACGGTAACATAAAACCAGCATGCAATCTCATACTCCTTGCACGCTCCATGTTTGTCATGTTCATCCTTTCTAACATACCATTTTATTGTGGTGTTCATGGAAAGGTCTTCTCTCTATGAATCCCATGGTATGAACAGTAATCATCTAAATCCTTGCTTCAATATTCACCTCCATTTTCTGATCTGAGACACTTCAACCTTTTTCCTGTCTCATTCTCAACCAAATCTTTCCATCTCTTAAAAGTATCAAAAACATCATATTTTTGTTGAATGCAATAAACCCATGTTTTTCTATTTGTGCATCATCAATAAAAGTAACATAATAACGAGATCCACCAAGAGATGATACCTGATTTGGTCCCCATACATATGTATGCACAAGCTTTAACCTTTCACTCTTATTTTCTTTTCTGACTCTGAGAAATATGACTCTCTTTTGTTTTCCATAAACACAATGCTCATAGAAATCCAAATCACTTTGTTTAAGATATGGAAACAAATTTCTTTTGTGAAGTATCTACATCCCCTTCTCACTCATGTGTCCAAGCCTATGATTCCATAGTGTTGTATCCACTTCTGTAGAAGCTAAAGAGATATAAGAATCAGCATTACCGGTACATAAATAAAATGTACCTGCCTTCTCTCCTTTTGCTATCACTAGTGATCCTTTGGTGACCTTCCACACCTTATCTATAAATATGGATATAAAACCTTCACTTTCCAACTTCCCTATTGAAATTATATTTTTCCTTAGATCTGGAACATGTCTTACCTATTTCAACAACCATTGGTTTCCATTCCTTTGCTTTATTTTTACCTTTCCCATTCCAAAAATTTTGCATGGTGCATCATCACCCAAATGAACCTATCCAAAATCACCTTGAACATAATTTATAAAATGTTTCCTATGGGGTGTGGCATGAAATGGAGCCCCTTAATCTACTACCCAAGACTCAAAAATATTATCTACATAAAGAATCAAAACATCTTGTAACACATCACTTGTTACATTTGCTTCCTGATTTTTCTTCTGTTGTCCATCTCTTTGTTTCTTTGGATCTTTGTAGTCTTTCTTTAGATGTCCTTTCTTCCCACAATTATGGAACTCTATATTTCCCAGTCTGGATTTGGAGCCCTTCCTAAAATTATCGTGGTTCCCTGAGCCCTTTCCTCTATCATTTTGTCTTCCCCTATTCTCCATGTTTAACACATTACCTAATGTCTCACCTGTGTTTTTCCATCACATTTCCTCACTAAGGATAACACCAACAACATCATCAAATTTTAAAGTGTTTGAACTAGAGACAGAGTTACTTATAACCATGACCAAGTCGTTCCAACTTTCTGGAAATGAGCACAAGATTAGAAGATCCCTGACCTCATCATCAAATTCCACTTTTATAGAAGTTAGTTGATTAATAACCATATTAAATTCATTTAAATGATATGCAATAGACCCACCTTATGACATATTCATATTAAATAATTTCTTCATTAGAAATACCTTATTGGATGCTCAGGGTTTTTCATACAGTTTATCTAATGCATCCACCAACTCCTTGGTTTTCTTTTCTTTTGAAATATTGAAATCCACGATCGCTTCCAGGCTCAGTTGTATCATTCCTAGTGCCTTTCTATCAAGAACCTCCCATTCTTCATCCTTCATGGCCATCCGATTCTTTGATATTCCACCCAATGGTAGGAATATATTCTTCTGATATAAATAATCTTCCATCTACATCCTCCATAGCTGGTAGTTTTGGCCGTTAAATTTATCAACCCTAAACTTTCCATCTTCCGCCATTGCTCCCACTCGAACCAGGAACCCTCTTTTCCTGTGAGTTACCTTTCTCTCTGATACTGGTAGTTAGAAAAACAAGATCACAGAGAAATAAAATAAATACACAGAAGATACATAATACAATAGAGACACAAATATACGTGTTTCACCCAGTGTGGGTTACGCCTGCCAGAGAAATTGCTAGGTCCTTCCTTTATTATTATCCTGCAAATGAAGAGATACAACCTACAACACACCCACTTCAACTTCCTCTTCTTTCTCTCAAAACATCCTCACTCAGAATACAATATTCGCAATGATACATAGTTGCAATACATTTCCCTCATAAAATAGGGTTGCCTTGTAGGGAAAAAAACCCTTAAATAACTTCTATCGTTATATCTGTGACCTTATAATGAATGGTCCAGATTTACTATGAAATTACAATATACATTTACAAGGAAAATTTTCCTTTGGGGGCTTCACCCCTGAACCTCCACCAGGGGCCCGCTTTCCCCCAGACCCTGCAGGAGGGGAAAGCCCCCCTTTGCACTCCTCCGCATGGAGGAGTGTACATTATTACCAGGTGTAAAGTTTTCATGGGGTATAAACACGATTGAAAACAAAGACCTCTGAATCGGGAAGGTAATTAGGCTCCACAACCAACAAAACATTGTGGTCATTGGTGACATGTTGAGTCAACCACGTGATCAGGTGCAACGACAACCATTGATCTATCACAGAGTAGTCTCAACAAATCTTGGACCGTTTATCAGAGTGTAATCCATCATAATGGATTGTGAAACCTATAGATAATATGCTCCAATGACAAGGGACTTCGAGAATTATTGTGATTCTTTGATCTTGGTAGCGAGTAGATCTTTGTTGTTCATAGAAGAAGTAATGGTCGGAGTGGACTATGAGCAGAGGTACTCTGATGATGAGGAACTCTCAGCATGATTTTGAGACATTGATTCCAAAATACAAGAATCATTGGATTCGTCAGAGTATGAGCCATCGGAGTCGAAGCACCCTGATGATGAGGAGCTTCGAGGAGCGATCTAGACCGTAGGTCGGCAAACATGCGAGGCAAAATCTCAGCCATATATCTTTCGTGGGCCCCACATGACCATCCCACAAACATATTGAAGGACATAAGATAATAATTGTGTAGATTGAAGTGATGATGAAAATCAGGGTCATTGATATGACTTATCAAGGACCGTTGGATCCATTAGAGAAGATTGTCAGAGGAGGGTTTCCAAAATGAAGGTTTATTCCCATGCTTCTGCTATCCTAACAATGATGATGACAATAATCATTTTTCTAACAAGGAGAGAACAAATCTATGGTTGATATTAAATCAATGAATGATCTAATGGTGGTTGAGTCTTGAGGTATCGAGGGTTTCGATAGCCTGGTGGTCTTGACGAACTCGATCATCGATCAATGGTGGAAATTCAATTGAGATCTAATCAGATGGTTTATGTGTGTCGAGGTGGTGTTGAGTGTTTCGGTACCCTGGTGGTCCCGACACGAAGGATATTGTATCGAAGGTTGAGGATTAATCGAAGAGACGATCCACTGATGGTTGAGCACCAAGGACCAGTGAATGAGATTGCATCAAACAGAAGGGAACCAAGACTGGTTTTCATGGAGTACTGTCAAAGGATCTTGGAAGCTCGATCTTGAGGAAGAAATAAAGGGATTTGGAGTCGACCACATGGATTTATTTTTTGTGGACAAATCCTTTGGTATGGAATTCTATTAATAATGATTCCTAGATTGTTTTAATGAGTGAGTGAGTGTGAAGATAGCAAGGAAGCAGAAACAGAAGTGTGAAGAGCAGAGGCTCTGAGGATTGTAAGAAGAATGGTGCTATAAAGGAAGTGAGAGAGAAGGCTTTATAACTTTGAGATTCAAATATATGAAAGAATGAAAGAAAAGGAAAATATATGAAAGAATGAAAGAAAAGGAACTGGTGTTTTTCTAAGGGTTGTTGGGAGGTGCAAGGTCTAAGGAATTTATGAATTCATGAAGAATATAAGTTGGTGGAGATTGTTATGACAACAAAGATAAAGAAATAGATTTGTACAGGTGAAGGCTTGAAGAAAATAATCAATCTAATATTATTGGCATCTTGAGGGGATTGGTGTCTTATGCAGGTTGATTCCTCTAAATATTACAGTTGTAGGTTGGTGCCTACAGGAAGAGTTGAGTTGGTGTTCAACCAAGGGGATTGGTTTCTCTTGCAGATTGGTTCCTGCAAACCTTATTTCTGAGTTGGTGCTCAACCAAGGGGATTGGTATCTCCTATAGGTTGGTTCTTGCAAACCTTATTGCTGAGTTGGTGCTCAATCAAGGATATTGGTATGTCCATCAGGTTGGTGCCTACAAATATTTTATTAAAGAATTATTTTATGGTTTTCTCCCATTTGGGTTTCCACGTAAAATATTTGTGTATTGTGACTATGTTGACATGATTATTTCTCTGCATTGTTAATAATAATCTTTGGGATGATTAATGAAAGTTAAAAATAGTTTTATCATTGTTAAAATTGTGCAATATTGATTCAACACCCCTCTTAGTATTGTTAAATATTCCAACAATTGGTATCATAGTAGGTTCGTTAAAAAACAATACAACTACTGGAATATATATCACTATGTAACAGATGGACAACTAGGAAAGAACCTCCAAAAAAAAGTCTCCATTCTTTGATGGATCAGATTATGCATTATGGAGCATTAGAATGAGAGTTTATTTGCAATCATTGGGATATGATGTCTGGAAATTCGTCGTGAATGGCTACATCTCCCCTGAAATCCAACTTTATAATGTAGGTGCTAAGAAGCTCACTGAGAATAACTCCAAATCCATGAATTCTATTCTATATGGATTAGCAAGATCATAATTTACCAAATTCATGCACTATGGAACAACAAAGGAAATGTGGGACAAGTTGTAGAATACATATGAAGGGAATGATAAAGTCAAGAGGGAAAAACTACAAACTCATAGGGGATGATTTGAAAATATCAATATGAGAGAAGATGAAGATATACCAACCTACTTTCTTCACGTGGATGAGATTTTTAACACTATCCAAGGACTCGGTGAAACCATAGATGAAAAAATTGTTGTACAAAAGGTTCTCAGGACACTTCCATCAATATTTGACCCCAATATATTTTCCATTGAGAAAACGAAGTATTTAGATATTCTAACAATGGATCAATTACATGGAATCCTAAAATCCTATGAAATGAGAATTGTGCAGGAAAATCCATCAAAGCATGAGGAAACATTCAAGGCATCAAAATGAACAAGCTCAAAGGAACACCAAACAGATGACTCATCTAAAGAAGAATCAGATGTAGAGGAATAAAAATTTATTAGGAGGCTCAATAAAAGAACTAACAAATACAAATGTAAGCTCCCTTTCAAGTGCTTTGATTGTGGTAGAGTAAGAAATTTTGTTACTAAGTGTCCTTACAAAAGGGACTCTAATTTTAAGAAAACCAAAGTTCATGATATAAGTGACAAAAATGAAGAAAAAAGGAAGAATTACAGGAAAACAAAAAATCTCTATGCCAATGATGAAGGAAACTCCTTTGATGAAGAAGAAAACAACACATAAGATGTGTTATTCATGGCCATCAATGATTTCTCTAATGATGAAAAATATGAAGATCCTAATGAGGAAGGAGAGATCAATCTTGAAGGTGAACTAATCTGTGATCTAAGTGAACTGAAAAAACTCATGAAGATAAATGAGTCTCTCAAGGAACAATTAAGAAAATCAAAAGGATAACATCATGAACCAAATGGTGAAACCAAGACTATTGGTCTAAAAATGCAATTAGAGGAAGCAAAAAGAATTGAAGAAATCTTGGAAAATAAACTCAAAGAAATGGAGAATATCTACCATGAAAGAGATATTGAAATTATTTTCCTAAGAAAAGAATTATATAAGACAATCTCCCAATTTAACACAAACCTAAGGGATTGGAAAGAGCTTAGTAGTCCTAGAAGACATTCTAAATGTCCAAATATCACCATTTGACAAAACTGGTCTTGGCTACAACAAAAATCGGAAAAAAATATTGATTTTGAGATATCAAAAAGAAGTGAGAAGACTCAAAGCTATGCAAATATACTTAGGAGTTCCAATCAGAGTGGAAACACTATAAAAATTGAAGCACATAACAATAAAAAAAATGAAGATCAGTAGAAGATCACTTAACATCCCAATATAATCAAATTTGAAAAGGGTGCTCCACCCAGAATACCTCCCACCTCAAGAGGAACTTACAATGTTTCCAAGGATGATATGAAGAACAAAACATCTCAAATTTTTACCGACAGAAATACTCCACGAAGAGTACCTCCTACAATAAGGTATCAAAATTTGTTTCTTGGTTATTATTTTTCTTGTCATAATTTTGGACATAAAGCCATTAA
>SNQJ01S0004131.1:62208-86595 GCA_010110895.2 Picea sitchensis
TTTGTAGACATACATTATATTCCTTTTGCTCCACTTATGAACTCCAATATTACAAATACAACAATTTTGGCCACAAAACACATGAGTGTAGAAGCAGATTAGAGTCCACAAGTAAAAAACATGAAAGAGAAATATTTTACTAAACATGAGGAAAACACAAGAGTATGGAAGAAAAAAGTAGATTAGCAAAATGGGGAAGAAAACAATCTAGATTTACATGGTCAAAGAAAAACAAGCCAATGGTATATCGATATTGGATGCTCCAAGCACATGACAGGAGATGAGAACATATTTTTAACTCTTAAGAAGACAAAATGAGGAAATGTCATGTTCAAAAATGATCATTCTGCTAAAGTAATTGGAAAAGGAACAATCAATATTGGAAGTAAGAAAGCCAAAGCATAAGATGTCTTGTTGATTGGAGATATGAAACACAATCTTCTCAATGTTAGTCAAATATGTGATCAAGGACACTCTTGTTTTTGGCTCTCAAAAGTGTGAAATAAGAAGTGAAAAATCCAATAGAACGATTGTTACATCTCTTAGGACTCCTAATAACATATACATTTCAGATGAAGTAAAAGGAGAAAAGTGTTGCATGGTACAAATAGATCAAAGTTGGATTTGGTACAGGAGAATGGGACACATAATTTTTGACAATTTGGTAAAAATCAGCAAGAAGAAGGTTGCAAGGGATCTTCCCCTAATTGTAAAACCTTCAGATCCCATTTGCAAACATTGCCAACATGGAAAGCAGACCATAGTCGCCTTCAAAACAAAAGAGCATTAAACTTCAAAGCCTTTGCAGCTCAATCGTATTGATCTTTGTGGACCAACCAGAACCAAAATCTTACAAGGTGAGAACTAATTTATGATACTTATAGATGACTATAGTGAAATGACATGTGTTTCCTTTCTAAATAATAAATAAGAAGCAATTGATAAATTTAAGGTGTTTAAAGAACTAGTAGAAAACAAAACTGGTCTTAAAATCAGGTGCTTACGATAAGATAATGGAGGTGATTTTACCTCAAATGAATTTAGAATTTTGTGAGATGCATAGAATCAAAATACAATTCTCAACAGCCAAGACACCACAACAGAATGGTGTGGCAGAAAGAAAAAACAAGACTGTGCAAGAAATGACAAGAACTATTTTAAATGACTCCAAACTATCTTATATGTTTTGGAGAGAAGAAGTACACATTGTTGTTCATATTCTAAAAAGATGTTTGATTATAACAAACCATGATAAAACAACATATGAACTGTGTAAAGGAATATCTGCAATAGATAACTATCTCAAAGTATTTGGGAGTAAATGTTACATAAAGAGAAGTGAAGAGAATTTGGGTAAATTTGATTCCAGAACATATAAAGGAATTTGTACAGGTTACACATCTGATAGTAAAGCCTATAGATTCTACAATATAAGGTTGGACAAGATATAAATGAGTACAAATGTGAAAGTAGATGATGAAAAATCACATTTTACAAACCAGATTTCAAAATAAGCAAAATGTAGAGAAAAAAGATGAATATCTACAAGAAGGACATCATGAAGAGGAAAAAGAAGAAGAATAATAAGAAAAAGGGCAAAAAAAAGAAGAACAACAAGAAAAGAAGGATAAAAAAAAGGAGGAAGATGAAACAGAAATACACGACACAAAAAATTCTTCAAGGTATGTACAAAAGAATCATCCTGAAAGCCAAATTCTTGGAAATAGGAGTGTGGGACCTCAAACAAGGAGAAGAATAAATAATCAAGTAAAATTTTCCTTACTATATACAATAGAGCCTCATAGATTTGAAGAAGCCAACCAATATGAAGATTGGATCAATGCCATTATTGATGAATTCGACCAAATTGAAAAGAACCAAACCTGGGATCTTGTTCCTAGACCCAAGGATAAAAATGTAATAGGCACTAAATGGGTTTTCAGGAATAAAAAAAATGAAAATGAATGGTAGTGAGAAACAAATAAATATTGGTATGCAAGGTATATGCTCAAATTTAAGGAATTTATTTTGAAGAAAATTTTGCCCCTATCAGAAGATTGGAAGCAATTAAAATGTTTTTTCCATTTTCTTGGTACAAGAACTTTAAAATTTATCAAATGGATGTTAAATCAACATTCCTAAATGGAAATTTAGGAGAAGTATACATTGAACAACCTAAAGGATTTCAATTATTAGAAGATGGATATTGTGTGTGTAAACTCAATAAATCCCTCTATGGACTCAAGCAAGCCCCTAGATCTTGGTACTCTAGACTGGACACAAATTTACAACAACAATGATTTAAAAGAGGAGCTACAGACAACAACATATACATCAAAAAGGAGGACAAAGAAATGATAACAATTGTTGTCTATGTGGATGATATAATATTTGGAAGTAATGTTGACAAGCTAAGAAAAACAATTGTTGAAGAGATGCAAAGTGAATTCGAGATGTTAATGCTAGTAGAACTATCATTTTTCTTAGGACTGCAGATCTTTGAATCAAACACATGTATATTTATATCTCAAATGAAGCACATTAAGGAGATGCTCAAGAAGTTCAAAATGGAGGATTGAAAACCAGTTACCACTCCTATGAACACATGATGCAAGCTCAACAAAGATGTTGAATCCATGGAAGCAGATTATAAGTTGTACATGTCCATGATTGGAAACTTGTTGTATGTAACGACTTCAAGGCCAGATCCGATGTGGGAAATTGGAATTGTTGCAAGGTTTCAATATGCACCAAAATAATCTCATGTACAAGGAGTCAAGAAAATATTTAGATATCTGAAGGGTACTTTGGACTATGGACTATGGTATCCAAAAGGTGAATATTTTACCTTGAAAACATACACTCATGATGATTGGGTAGGATGTGTAAATGATTGAAAAATCACAAGTGGAGGTGCATTATTTGTAGGAAACTTCCTAGTTTCCTGGTTAAGAAAAATGCAGTCATCAAACTCTCTATCAACTATAGAAGATGAATGCATTGCAGCAACATCATGTTGCAGACAAGTTCTTTAGATGAAGAAGACTTTTCAAGACATTTAGATGGAATACAAACAAGCAATCACTATCCTATGTGATAACACCATTGCAATAAGCATCTCGGAGAAACCTGTTATGCATTCAAAAGAAAAACACATACTTATAAAGTACCATTTTCTAAGAGAACAAGTTGCAAACCAAGTTGTAAATTTGGAATATGTGCCAAAAAAGGAAAAAATTGCAGACATATTTACAAAACCACTGCCCAGAGATACATTTGAGTATCTCGGACGGAAAATGGGAGCCATCCCCATTTCTAATTAAAGTATGTCAACTTCAGTTGAAAGCTATTGGGATCTCATAAAAACCAAAAACTCAAGGGGAGAGTGCATAAATGAGGAAGTGGTATAATAAATCAGAAAATCAAGCACATTCATAGGGGGAGTTACTTCATAAAGCTTCATGGAGAAGCACAAACTCAAGGGAAGCTGCAAAAGACAAGAAGATTGTTAGTTGCAAAGAAGAAAATGAAGAATACAATAAAAAGGGGAGAAAATCCATTTTCCATTGATGTCAAAGGGGGAGAGTAAAGAGACAGGGGGAGAGTTGTAGGAAGAAATCAACTTAGATGATATCTATGGTTTCATATTCTAGAGAAATTTGAGATTGTTTTTCGATCAATGACAAAGTGGGAGTTTGTTGAAATTGTGTTGTCATTGATGTCAAAGAATTCCATTGATATCGTAGTCAAGGGGAGACTGATTGTTTTCAATGATAGGGGGAGACCATGCGTTGTGTTAATAATTCCTTGCAAATGACACATACAAGGATCGGATCAGCCAGATAGAGGAAGAATGTCCCCGAGCATTGATGAGCCTCTGTGTGAAAAACAACTATGCATTAATGAACTCATGATAGATTTTTGTGTGTCTATCCTATGAATGAAGTCGAGAGGAAGGAGATAGGTGAAGTTCCAAATCCCTGAAATGGATAATTTCTAAATCAAACCATTACCATAAAGTAAAAGATATGTTCGAGTCAGAGGACATCACAACCATTGATTCAACATAGTGAACGAATCTGGACCATTGATTGGATGGAAAGGTTATTAGAGTGTGAGGTTGTAATGGAACTTTGATGGGAGAAGATTTGAGTCAATATGATCCATTGATTCATAGAAGAATGATATCGATAAAACAGAGTCATTGGATCTTGTAAGATACATTTCAAGGAGACAAGGTTGGAAACTTAACTGTCGTGCAGATTTCAACCTCAAAGTAAATATTAACCATTGGACGAGTTATCGCGATGAATGTTAGATCATCAGAGTGTTCGAGTGCAAGGTTACAAAAGGACTCTGATGGGAGAAACTCTGAGTTAACATGATCTGTTGATCTATCAAAGTCCCAGAGAATTGAAAATTATGGTCGTCGGTGACATGTTGAGTCAATGGAGTGATCAAATGCAATGATAATCGTTGATCTATCAGAGAGTGTTCTTGACAGAGCTTGGACCGTTGATTGAAGTGTGAGACATTGGAATGGACCGTGATACCTGCAGAGAATATTCTTTGACAACGAGGGACTCCAAAAATGTTTTTGATCCATTGATCTAGGTACCAAGTACATTTCCATTGTTCATCGAAGAAACAATGCTTGGAGTGGATTGTGAGAGAAGGTACTCTGACAATGAGGAACATTTAGCATGATTGTGATTCATTGATTCCAAACTTAGAGGATCATTGGATTCGATGGAGTATGAGCCATCAGAGTGGAATCACCCTGATTATGAGGAGCGATATGGACTGTAGCTCGACAAACAAATGAGATGCAATCTCAGCCATAGATCTATCGTGGACCCCACCTAAACATCCCACGAATAGATTGAAGGAAAAAATATAACTATCGTGTAGGTTGAAGTGAAGATGAAAATTAGGTTCATTGATCCCACTTATCGAGGACCATTGGATCCATTGGAGCAGATTGTCAGAGGAGGGTAGTCAGAATGAAGGATTATTCCCATGCTTTTGTTATCCCGATGATGATGATGACAATAATCGACTTGGTGACAAGGAGAGAACATATCGATGGTTGATATTAAATCAATGAATGATCTGACAGTGGTTGAGTGTTGAGGTTCCAGGGGTTTCGGTATCCTGGTGGTCCCAATGAACTCTATTGTAGATTAAAAGTGGAAATTCAATTGAGATATAATAAGAAGAATGTTGTGCATCGAGGTGGTGTTGAGTGTTTCGGTACCCCGATGGTCCCTACATGAAAGAGATTATATCAATGACTGAGGATTAATAGAAGAGATGATCCAATGGTGCCTGAGCACTGAGGACCAGTGAGAGAGATTGCATCAAATAGAAGGGAACCAAGACTAGTTTTCATGGAGGAGTGGCAAAGGATCTTCAAATATTGATATTGAGGAAGAAGCAAAGGGAGTTGGAGCCAACCCCATGGATTTATTTTTTGTGGACAAACCCTTTGGTATGGGATTCTATAACTAACGATGTGTAGATAAGTTTGATGAGGGAGTGAGTGTGAATATATCAAGCAAGTGGAAGCATAAGTGTGAAGAGCATAGGCTCTAAGGCTTGTAAGAAGAATGGCACTATAAAGGAAGTGAGAGAGAATGATCTATAACTATGAGATTTGAAGATATGAAAGAATGAAATAAAAGGAACTGGTGTTTGTATGAGAGTGGCTGGGAGGTTTAAGGTCTAAGGAATTTTTGAATTCATGAAGAATATAAGCTGGTGGAGAATGTTGTGACAGTAGAGATAGAGCAACAAATTTGTACAGGTGAAGGATTGAAGAAAATAGTCAATTTGATATTATTGGCAGCTTGAGAGGATTGGTGTCTCCTACAGGTTGGTGCCTATAAATACTACAACTATAGGTTCTGCCTACAGGAAGAGCTGAGGTAGTGCTCAACCAAGGGGATAGGTGTCTCTTGCAGGTTGGTTCCTACAAACCTTATTTTTGAGTTGGTGTTCATCCAAGGGGATTGGTGTCTCATATAGGTTGGTGCCTCCAAACCTTATTGATGAGTTGGTGCTTAGTCAAGGAGATTGGTATCTCCAACAGGTTGGTGCCTAGAATACTTTATTAAAGAATTATTTTGTGGTTTACTCCCATTTGGTATTTCATGTAAAATATCGATGTACTGTGACTCTTTTGACATGTTTAGTTATATTGATTGTTAATAATAATGTTTGGGATGATTAATGGAAGTTAAAAAGATATTTATCATTGTTTAAACTGTGCAACACAGATTCAACGCCCCCATCTCAGTATTGCTAAATATTCCAACATGGAAACCATTCATCAAAGGGATCATAGCACGTGAGAATCTCCCTTATTGATCAAGGTTGTGGGATGACTTGGTTTAGGAGGAAATTTTACATGAGGAATTGAATTGAGGCCGACACAAGTATGATGATGAGAACCTTTCTCTTGCCAACACGGAAAAGAAGGGAAAGTTCAAGAACATTACTAGTGGAGAGTCTACCTATCAAGATGGAAAAAATAAGGACATGAACAAAGTCAATTGATTTTCATGTCGCAAGCTTGGGCATTATGCAGGGTAATGTCTGAAAAATAAGAAGGGTGGGAATGACATGAAATCATAGGTAGTTGCATCAACAAAGACTCAAATGGATTATTTTTCCAAGAAATTTGAACAAACATAGTTCTTACTTGTTTCCCAGACTTCCTTGGGCACCATATTAGTTGGTGCATGGTTGATAGATAGTGGAACCACGTCACATATGACAAGAGCATGAGAATTGTTCGAGAGATTCACAAAATTTGATTCAGATGTGCATGTGGAAATTGGTATGGGCACCAAGCATGCTGTAAAGGGATATGGAATAGTATCATTCTAGATGGAGTTACGAGTCATGTTGAGAGTGATGGATGTGTTATGGGTGCTATAACTCAATAGGAGTGTGCTCTTAGTCTCAATGATTGAGAGGAAGGGATTTGGCGTAGCATTCCATGATGGGCATGCACTAATCAAGCCCAAAGGATCTATCTCAGACACATTAGTTGTTCTTGGAGTTAGAGAGAACAACTTTTATAGGATAAATGGCTAGCCTATGAGAGAAATGAAAAGTAACAGAGTGATAGAGGACAAGGCATATGTAGCTCTAAAGGTTGAGTAGCTCAGATGGAGTCAACCTTTAGGAGGTGGGAAGGAGCAGCCTTCCAATTCTATCAAGTAGTCATGGTACATTATGGACATGTAGGATACTAAGAATCAAGAGGCTTCTAGAAGAATGTTAGAGGGTAGTGAGTCTTCAAATACAGGTCTAAGCGAGATGGCAAGGATAGCTTCTGTTACAAAGGGAGAAACCAATTAGGCAGATTGGAGAGCATCCATGGTAGTGGATCTAGTAGAGAAGATAGAGCCACCTCCAAGTGGGAGAAGTACCTTCCTCGCTAAGAGGGAGTGTTGATGCATGTAGCATTGGACGTGTACTTCCACATTGACTTGTGTCTAGCATGTGGAAGCCATCCAAATCCTTCTACTTTGAGACTTTAATTTAATTAAAGTAATTATTAAAGTAGAGTTATTTTATTAGTGAGTTGAGTTTTATTTAAGGAAATGATTTAATTAGCATTAGTGTATTAGATAATAGTCGTTGATATTAAGTGAGGTGAGAAGTAATCTCAACCGTCAATCACTTTTGAGATTAGGGTTAGGTCATAACTCAATATTATGAAAGAAAGGCTAGGGTAAAGGAGAAGACACTTTTACACATAGATAGAAAAGAAGGAATTTTGCTTACACTGTATAAGTGAGGAGATCTCATTGACAGGGTGAAGAGTAGTTCATCCAAGTGTTGATGCAGAGAGGGTTGGATCACGAAAGACTGTGATTCAATATACTAGATAGGTGGAGAAGGAGTTCCATCTAGAGATCATACAGGTCAAGGAGAAGAGAGAGCAGAGGCTGCTGCAAGTGGGTTTCGGTTGATTGAAGCTAGAGGAAAGGGTAGTGCCATACAAAGTTTGTTGTAAAGTATTTGTTGAGCATGTACGCAGGAACCAGTGGATATAGGCGCGTATATGTGGGTTACAGAAGGAAAGGAATGTACACATTCAAAATCATGTTGATTCAAGGTCGTATAGTAGTACAAACTTTTCTAGGTTTGTTTGTAGTTGTATTTCTCTCAGTGGGCCACTATCCATATTATGGGAGCCTTGATTTGATCATAATAAAAGAATCTGAGTATTTTTTTTCCCTTTGGTTTTTTTCCAGGGGTTTTTACCCAAATATATTTGTGTCTTGTGTATGAGATTTTGGTTTCCTTATTTATCCTTTCGTTGTAATGTTTAGTTGATAACTCAATTATTTATTTGGAATTAATTGTTGGGTGTTGGGTTGAGGGAAATTTCAACACTCACTTTGTATATACCNTGTACTTCCACATTGACTTGTGTCTAGCATGTGGAAGCCATCCAAATCCTTCTACTTTGAGACTTTAATTTAATTAAAGTAATTATTAAAGTAGAGTTATTTTATTAGTGAGTTGAGTTTTATTTAAGGAAATGATTTAATTAGCATTAGTGTATTAGATAATAGTCGTTGATATTAAGTGAGGTGAGAAGTAATCTCAACCGTCAATCACTTTTGAGATTAGGGTTAGGTCATAACTCAATATTATGAAAGAAAGGCTAGGGTAAAGGAGAAGACACTTTTACACATAGATAGAAAAGAAGGAATTTTGCTTACACTGTATAAGTGAGGAGATCTCATTGACAGGGTGAAGAGTAGTTCATCCAAGTGTTGATGCAGAGAGGGTTGGATCACGAAAGACTGTGATTCAATATACTAGATAGGTGGAGAAGGAGTTCCATCTAGAGATCATACAGGTCAAGGAGAAGAGAGAGCAGAGGCTGCTGCAAGTGGGTTTCGGTTGATTGAAGCTAGAGGAAAGGGTAGTGCCATACAAAGTTTGTTGTAAAGTATTTGTTGAGCATGTACGCAGGAACCAGTGGATATAGGCGCGTATATGTGGGTTACAGAAGGAAAGGAATGTACACATTCAAAATCATGTTGATTCAAGGTCGTATAGTAGTACAAACTTTTCTAGGTTTGTTTGTAGTTGTATTTCTCTCAGTGGGCCACTATCCATATTATGGGAGCCTTGATTTGATCATAATAAAAGAATCTGAGTATTTTTTTTCCCTTTGGTTTTTTTCCAGGGGTTTTTACCCAAATATATTTGTGTCTTGTGTATGAGATTTTGGTTTCCTTATTTATCCTTTCGTTGTAATGTTTAGTTGATAACTCAATTATTTATTTGGAATTAATTGTTGGGTGTTGGGTTGAGGGAAATTTCAACACTCACTTTGTATATACCAACCTTACTTTGTATATATAGTATATAAAAAATTAACAAAATAGGACATTACCATTCATTGTGATATAATTTTTCAAATTCAAACAAAATACATTTATGAGCTCCTCAAGTTACTCCGTAAAGAATGAACAGTAAATTTGAAAAAGGAAAAACTCATGGTTACAAATACCTACCTGAAGGAGATAATAAGAATCCCACCAACTCTTGTGCTTCAATTTCCATAATTAGGGAGTTCTTTAAGCTTCTTCTCAAAGCATACACCCACATCATATAATCTCTATAATTTCCGATACATAGGTATAAATATATGCATAAGCATTATAGTGGGATACTCAGAGTTGTATATGTTAAAACAAGCTAAAAATTACAAATTTTTTTAATTATGAGAAAAGAGTTAAACAAGTTCTACACAATATTGTTTTTAACTTTATAATTTTGGAGATTTAAAATAACTCAATTTATTTTTGTAATGGGTAGGTATTGTTTCTAACCTTATAAATTTGGAGATTTAGAATACTCAATTTATTTTTTCCAGTAGGTAGTTATAGTTTCTAACCTTATAATTTTGGAAATACAAACTAAATTACTTTTGAACGAGAAGGAAAACTAAATTACAAACTTGAATCCCTCATTGTGGAGAATTTTTCCGACATTTCCTTCAACTGCATTTTTAGTTCCACCAAATCTGGTGTGCTCATCCTGTAAGACACTCTCGATGTTAGCACTGCTCCATGCATGAGTTCGATTGAAAGATCAAGATCTCTTTTTAGAGGCAATATAGGCACCTCCTCAGGAAACACATCTTTCAAATCCCATAGCACTAGGTGATCTTCAACCTTCAACTCCTTGCCTTCTGCCGAGTTTAATATTTGTATAGCATACAAGGGACACCCCTTTCTAATAAACTTCTTAAGTTACAATGATGATATTTTTCTCATAGTGATCGAATTCTGAGTGCCTTGCGAAATTCTAGTATTTCCTTTCTCATATTCACATTCTAAAATTTTCCCTTTTCCGACATTTCCTTCAACTGCATTTTCAGTTCCACTAACTCTGGTGTTCTCATCCCGTAAGGTACTCTCGATGTTAGCACTACTCGAGGCATGAGTTCAATTGAAAAATCAAGATCTATTTTCAGAGTAATATAGGCACCTCCTCAGGAAACAGGTCTCTGAACTCCCATAGAATTGGGTGATCTTCAACCTTCAACTTCTTGCTTTCTTCTGAGTTTAATACTTGTATAGGATACAAGGGGCACCCATTTCTGCTAAAATTATTAAGTTACAATGCTGATATTTATCTCATGAAGACCGACTTCCAAATGCCTAGAAAAATTCTGGTATTTCCTTTCTCATCTTTACATTCTAAAATTTTATCATAATAGTTTAATTTTTCCTTATGGGAAGCTAACCAATCCATTCCCAACAACATGTCATAAGAAATAAGGGGTAGAATATCCAGAATTTCTTGGGTATAAAATCCATCCATCCAAAATGAACAAGCTTCAACTACCTCCGCCACCTTCCTCTTTGTTCCGGTGGCTAACTGAATTGACCACACTTTGGTGTGCTTCTTTTTTTGTAATGAACATGCCTCGACCACTCAAGGTGAAATATAACTAATATTAGATCATGGGTCAATTAAAACAGATCTTGGTAATTCAATAATAATTCCTTCAAATTCCACCACAGAGGCTTGGTGGTCTACTTGCCAATTTTCTATCGTTGCATAGATTCTCGGCACACTCTTGGATACATAATTAACTGTAGTTTCCTCCTGTACATTATACACTCTTTGATTTTCATGCTGGCAATGGGGAAAATCCCTCAAAAGATGTGGCTCTCCACATCCCCAACATTGCAAAGGTCCTTTCTTGGGCTCCTCTGTTCTTTTCCTTTCATGATCTGCTGGTTTATTCTTACTTTGAGAAGGAAAATTTTGGTGATGCACACTCCTTCTTAGCTGACCCAATTGTGAATCCTTACTGAAACTATAAACATATGCATATGAATCCATTCAGGTTAAAAACAACAATCCTTGCCTTGGTATTGTTAGAATAATTATGTACTCGAAAGTAATTTTTCAAACCAAATAACCATGCTTCGACTTCTTCTCATTTATTTATCTCCCCATCAAAGGTAGGAGGCTTAGAATTTTTAAATTCTTCAGTCTGAAAACCATGATAATTATTTCTCTTCTTAGAAATAATGTATTATGTGTCACTACTAGATTTTCCTACTGAAATAGTCTTCTAGATATAAGACTCCATGGAAACGCCTCAACTCGATTCACCTTTCTTGGCACCTTGATGATTTCTTCCAGAAGAACTTCTTCCCACATTGCTTTGAGCCAATCCATGATTTTGACCATACGAAAGGGTTTTTAACCTTTATGACTATTGTAATTCTGCATTGCTAGGTACTTCCTACAAATGCTCTTGAATTTTAGACAGGCGCTGCAGTAGAATTACATTCAACTCTACATGTTCGACATGGAACCTCATAATTCTCTCATTATCTACCTTCAAACTTCTCACAGTGGCCATGAAATCTGGAGGGGTTTCCCTATCTCTCTGGACATTAGAATCTTGGTCTCTGAAGTGCGAGGTGTCGTTCATGTTGCACTACACCACTCACCTCTGTGACTTTTCTATTCATCCTATGTGTTTAGACAACAATTATCATTAGCATTTTTATGTCAGTATGTTAAAAACATGGATTCCAAAAAATCACAAAATTCTTCTTAAACAATCTTAAGAAATCTCGGTGACCCATTCAAGCCTAGAGTTTGAAATCTGCTCTTATACCAATATATAACACACCCAACTCCCTAAGTATCCTTTTAAGTGATGGGGAATTATAAATTATTTCTTTTCTCGACTATATCAAAACCTCTACCTGAGCGTACCATCATCTTCTTCTCGTCAAGAGTTTCCAACAATCTTAACCATGCTCAAATACGAGCTCCTGATCAAAATTTATGGCCTCCTAAGGTTTCCTGAGCTTTCATAGTCAAAATTCATCTCACTTCCATGTAACATCCATGTGTCACCTCATCACTCAATCTACCTGATGTGGTGTCACCTATGCAATCGTTCCACGGGCCCAATCTTTTGGCCCATTTTCATCATCATTAGAGTTTCTTATCCCATGGTTCACTCTCACTATCACATACTTCCGATGATGGTACATCAAGGTGCACCATCCCTAGATCCTATGGCTCACCACCCTTGATCTCAATGGTTTCGATCACGTCAATGATGTCATTTGGCACAGAAGTTATCTACCAGCTCCTAACGGTTTACATGGTGTGTGAACATGACCTGTGGGATCTAAGGTGGAGATTCCACCCATTCCTTTCGTCGATCAATGGTCATCATTAACCCCCGAATCCCATCATTGTTAGCAATCACTCCATCATAGTTGACACTTATTGGTTGAACGCGCCCTTACGAACCTCCACACTTTTGAGGACGATGCATCTGGATCAAACAATACATATCACTTTGTCAAATCTCCAACGAGATCAACGGTTATCATCGTCTTCCCTCCTCAGAATCTCATCAACCAACCAAAAATTGACGCTTGTCATCCTAAGGATCCTCTAGGTGTCTTGCTGATATGCCAAGTCCATCATGACATCATCATACTCATTGCTCATGTGAACAAGTCTCATAGAAGATCAATGACTGATATTCTCTCGCTCATGGGTAGATCGACGGTCCTCGTCATGTCGTTGAATTGCATGTGTCGTCGGTGTTCGGGCCTCCTCCTGGTTCACCCACATTTACCTCCAATTACGATGCATCAAAGATCTATGGCTCAGGTTTATCCTCTATTTTCTAATCATATCTATGGATATCATCCTTTTGTCGACTATAAACATAGTCAGACTCACACCACTCTGGCACTCGGTCGTTCATAGTGATGTGCCTTTTCCAACGAAGGGTTGAGATGTCGATAAACCATATCGACTACTGCGATATTTCCTTGGGTTAACATAGGATTTTACAGAGATATAACAATCCAATTTGGGTAGTTAGCCATTTCTTGAATTTTTACAAGACTTCAGTCCTGATTTTCAGGAATTCGAAACCACTCTAAGGCCATTGCAAGGTATTGAAACTTCAAGGGAACCCCTGCGTGATTTATGGGTATTCCATACAGAGACATAAAATAATTAAGTACGCCATACTAAATCATTTTCACGCTTATTAGTGCCATAATAAACAACAAGCATATCCCAACTTTCATGCATTCAAACCATGGATTTTAAACTATTGAGTTTCTCTTAAGTTTCGACATTTACACATGCATACATATATTTCATTAGTAAGCATATGAACATTTATCTAGTAAGGAAATTTCCAAACCCGACTAAATGAGAAAGAATGCTAGTCAAGGATGCTCTGTGTGTGTGTGTGAGCGGTTTGGTGTTTCTATTGATTCAAAACATGATTACATGCCTCATATCATTAATATATGAAGTTTGTGCATAATTATAGTCTTTGAGGGAAAATAGGGTGTTACAATTTCCACCCGCATAATGTATTTCTCTATATCATTCACATATCATCCATAGGATCCACCCTATTCGTTTTCGACATCATACCTTCAAGCTTCTTTAAATGTGTCATTACGAATTATAGAGCTTACCTCTCCATGGGTGTTCTAGTTAGTACCTCACTATAATTTTTTACACCCATGTTGTAGTATTTTCAGTATGCTCAGAAGCCATSTGTAGTCTCRCCATGTCTTTGCRTTGAATCTTCATGAMTTCCTCTCAATCTCTTTYTGGATAATTCTCCAATGGGGCTTMCAAAYTTTTTTTGAGTTGAAATTGMATTGCATATTWAYCGCTCACGCTTTTAGGCCTMATGTCGGCTTCAAATTTTTATTGTTGAACCATTTTCTTATGCACTCCTACCAGTCGCTAGCCTTGCAATTTATGCCTTTGCGACTCAACACCTTAACCTTGGAGGAAACATTCCCTGAGTGTCCTTATCCTACACATGCTTCCTTGCATTAAGCATAGGTATGTTCCTTGCGCTTTGGAACTAGTTTTATTTCCCATGACACTTGTTTCCTCCACTGTATTGTAGCATTCTTTTATTATTTTTTGGGCTTCAATAATATGAAAAAGACAAAAAAATCAAAATAAGGGGGGGAAAGTGCCTATTGCTTTTGTTGGAAGTAGTCTTGTCACCCTTGAAAAAAGGACAATATTTGAGTCAATGTATCAATAATGTTTTTTTTTCATCCTCGGGTCACCCATGTGCAAACCATGGGTAACCTGTGTGCAATCAATGGATGTTCGTGCGTTGCTAGTTTTCAACTTGTGGATGCCCTAAAAAAAATTGAAAAAATAAAATATCCCACAATTTTGGGTGGGTTTTTTCGTTTGGGTTCTTTCGCAAACTCTCCTTGGACCATAAAAAATGAAATTCAACCACCTCAACCCCTTGAGGATGTTATAAAGGCACCTTTGAGCACATGGATGAGGGGGACAACCTAGGTGCAAGATTATGCTGACAAATTTGCAAGATTCCCTATTTTCCTTGATCTTTTGAGTAACATCTCCTTGATCTGGAACTTGTTTTCCAATACTCCTTCCTCTCCCTTATATGACCATAGGGTGTGTTCCTATCCATTTTGGGTCATCCAAAAAAGGTCCATCTTACTAAGTTGATGCTTGAAGGACCAATGAAGAAACCTAGGCATTTGGCTTCAAGGAAATGTTGACTGTTAGGGTGGCTTCTCCAGGGATGTGATCTTTGTGTCATCCAACAATGTTGATTGTCATACAACATCCAACCCTTCAAGGATGAGGTATTATGTGATGTTTCTCTATTGGATGTATGTGATGTTCTCTTGGGCCAACCATATATGTGGAAGCGCCATGTTATCTATGAGTCTCGACCTCGTAGTGTCATTGTTACTATGGGGGTCATCTTTACAGGATACTAGAGGTGGTTCTAACTACTGTCCCACCTAAAAAGTGCCGCAAAGTAGTATCTCATACTACAAAATTCAGCTTCTTCACAATTTGTTCAAAGGGTGAACAGAAGGACACTGCAACCACTACAGCCTCGGTCCAAGCATCTTCTATCCAACAGAAGTAGGTCGACAAGATTGCAGAAAATAGAAAAGATTCCTTCTACACACAGTCATCTCATGTATCCCGACTAGTTGAATAGATTCAAACCCACCAACAATAGGTTCGTGACAACCTTTCACAAACCAAGCAACACAACTTCTCCAGTAATGCAAGCATATGACCAAGATTCAAATTCAACAATCGCTTCCCCCTCTCCCTCGTGCACTCAATGCAATGGAGACCATTGCTTCCTAAGGAGGGAGCATTGATCCAAGTGGATATCAGTGGCCACCCACCTATTCCAACTGGCACAAAATAGTCTTCCGAAAACTTACTATTTTTAGAAGGTTTTCGGTTCCTAAACTTCCAAGGCCATTTTGAGGGCCTAAATGATTTTTTTCAAGATCGATCACTTCATTAATAGGTAAAGGCTTTGATTGATCCCCCAAAAATAATATCCTCGATGATACATTTCCAGTGAACTATCGTGTGCCCCAAACAAAGATCGTATGCCAAAGTTACACCCCCGAGAAGTTGATACAACAAACTACCCAAAACGACGTCCACAAAACTGTTGTCTTTTCATCTTCCGAGGTTAGGGTTTTGGATTTTATTTATGTTAAAAAGGCCTTTAGAGCCTCATTTTAATCATCTTATTGTGAATGTGAGTAGCTATCACATCTCTTCTCAGAGATAAGTTGCCACAATTCTAGCGAGTCCTTCACTCTTTTTTATACAGTTTTGTACATTTCGCTCATTAATAGAAATTGTCTATTACTGTATATTTTTATTTATGGTTGCATCTCTGATATATTTCTGTTATATTATTGTATATATTAGATATGTATATGCGTTTATTTCTAATATCTCCACTCTCATTTCATGCCAAAAATAATATGGATTAGTGGTATCAGAGCAGGTTGCTCTTGATCGTTTTTCAGTGCATGTCCCTGATGAGGTCCGAGTATAGTAAGTTGGGTCTCAAACTTGTCTCTATTGAGGAAAATAAATATTGCATGCCCAAGAAAACCTCCATCGTAGAAGAAAAGAAAAATGACAAAGCAAACGATTATATTAATATGTTGTTTGAGCAAGCACTCACGCGACAGAGGGACGAAATGATGGATAATTTTTCCCACATCCTTCAAAGCCTGTTGATAAAAAATGGCGGGTCTTGATCAAGCGACCACTTTGGAGTAACCTTGCCTTTCAAGGTACAAGTTAATTTTGACATTCTCATATTTGGAGGTCAGATATATGGGGATGCCCTAGACAAATGGTTAAATTTTTTAGAAGATTATTTCTCTATTCACAATTTTTACGAAAAGGAAAAGATCAACTCCGCACTCCGTAAGGCTCTCCCCCATGTCAAACATTGGTGGAAAAATTACTGGGATAAAAGTTCCGCATAGGAGTCTGGAATATATGGGATTGAGCCCACTTATGATTTTTTTGTGGATGCGGTCAAGGAACAATATTTCCCTATTGGTAACTATGATGACCAGTACATGAGATGGGCCACACTGTGTCAAGAGAGGGGCCAAGCAGTGCTAAAGTTCACCAATGCCTTCCATACCTTGTGCACCAAAGTGGGTATCAAATATTTTGAGCAGAATTTGGTTATGAATTACCATGGGGCTCTACATAGATACATCCAAACTGAAATGGAGTTTTTGGACATCTCATCATTTGGAGTTGCCTATCGATATGTTGTCAAAATAAAAAATAAATTTAGGCACCAGAACAAACAGGAGTTTGGGTTTGCAAATTTGCAACAACCAAAGTGTGATAAATACGGCCTGAAAAACATTCTCCCGAAAACCATTCCAAGCCATAGGAAAAGAAGGGTCATGGGGAGACAAAGAAAGACACTAGAATGTGGTGTGAGTTCCATAGAATCCCCTGGCACAACACTAATGAATGTCTCTCAAAACAATCAATGGTGGTCGAGATTAAAGACAAGGAGATGAACCCTGATTCAGACTCTGATTCGGAAAATATTGGGAGAAGACAGATCATTGACACAGACCCCACTACTACTGTGACGACCGCAACAATTCAACCAAAAGAACTAGTAGATCCTGAGGAGAGGGAGTTCCTTTTCTTTCACATATGTGGGTGAAAGGGACCTTGTTGTATTTTATTGTTGATAGTGGAAGCCAAAAGAACCTCATCTCAGCATAGGTCATATTACAACTAGGATTGTCAACAACACCACACTCGCAACCATACAACATTGGGTGGCTTCGCCAGGGACGTGATATCCATGTCATCCAGCAGTGTCGATTTTCATACGACATCCAACCCTTCAAGGATGAGGTATTATGTGACGTTTCTCCATTGGATTTCTGTGATGTTCTTTTGGGCCAACCATATAAGTGGAAGCGCCATGATATATATGAGACTCGACCTCGTAGTTTCATTTTTACTCTATGGGGTCATCTTTACAAGATATTGGAGGTAGTTATAACTACTGTCCCACCTAAACAATGATGCAAAGTAGTATCTCATACTACAAAATTCATCTTCTTCACAATCTCTTCAAAGGGTGAATAGAAGGATAGTGCAACCACTACATCCTTGGTTCAAGCACCTTCTATCCAACAGAAGCATGTCGACAAGATTGCAACAAATAAAAAATATTTCTTTTTCACATAGTCATCTCATGTATCCCGATTGGTTGAACATATTCAACCTCGCCAACAACAAGTTCGTGACAACTTTCCACAAACCAAGCAACGCAATGTCTCCAACAAGGAAGACAGGTCATCAAGATTCAGATTCAGCAATCGCTTTCCCCTCTCCCTCGGGCACTCAACACAATGGAGACCATTTCTTCCTAAAGATGGAGGATTGATGTAGGTGGATATCGATGGCCACCTACCTATTCCAACTAGCACAAAACAGTCTTTTGGAAACTTACTAGTTTTAGCAGGTTTTCGGTTCCTAAACATCCAGGGCCTAAATGAAGTTTTTTCGGGATCAAGCACCTTAATGAGAGAAAATGACTCTGATTGTGCCCCAAAAATGAATCTTCTCGAATATAAATTTCCGACAAGATATCGTGCTTCCCAAACGAAGATAGTATGCCAAAGTTACGCCCCCTAGAAGTTGATACACCAAACTACCCAAAAAGGGGTCCACAAAACTATTGGCTTTTCATCTTCCACGGTTAGGGTTTTGGATTTTATTTATGTTAAAAAGGACTTTAGAGCCTCATTGTAATCATATTATTGTGAATGAAGGTAGCCTTCACATCTCTTCTCAGAGATAAGATGCCACCATTCTAGAGAGTCTTTCACTCTTTTTTCTACAATTTTGACATTTCACTCATTAATAGAAATTGTGTATTACTGCATCTCTGAGTTTATGGTTGCATCTATGATATATTTATGTTACATTATTGGATATTAGAGAAATCTATGTACATTACTTTATTATGTCTCCACTCTCATTTCGTGCCAAAAATAATCTGGATCAGTGGTATAAGAACATGTTACTCTTGATCATTTTTTAGTGCATGTCCCCGACGAGGTCCGAGTATACAAAGTTGGGTCTCGAACTTGTCTCTCTTGAGGAAAATCGATCTTGCACGCCCAAGAAACCCTCAATGGAGGAATAAAATAAAAATGACAGAGAAGACGATTCTATTTATCTGTTGCTTGAGCAAGATCTCACGCGACAGAGGGATGAAATGATGGAGAATTTTTCCCACATCCTTCAATGCCTACAGATAAAAACCAATGCGTCTTCATCCAATGACCACTTTGGAGGTATTTCCAACTACTGTCCCACCTAATTAGTGCCTCAAATTAGTATCTCATACTACAAAATTCATCTTCTTCACAATTTGTTCAAAGGGTGAACATAAGGACACTCCAACCACTACAACCTTGGTCCAAGCACCTTCTATCCAGCAAAAGCAGGTCGACACGTTTGCAGAAAAGAAAAAAGATTCCTTCTACACACAGTCATCTCATGTAGCCTAAATGGTTGAACAAATTCAACCCCGCCAATAACAGGTTCATGACATCCTTCCACAAACCAGGAAGTGCAACGTCTCCAGCAAGGTAAGCAACTCACCAAGATTCAAATTTAGCAATTGCTTTCCCCTCTCCCCCGGGAAATCAACGCAATAGAGACCATTTCTTCCTAAGGGGGGAGGATTGATCCAGGTGGATACTGGTGGCCACCCACCTATTCCAACTAGCACAAAACAGTCTTTTGGAAACTTACTAGTTTTAGCAGGTTTTCGGTTCCTAAACTTTCGGGGCCATTTGAGGGCCTAAATGAAGTTTTTTTCGAGATCAATCCCATCAAATATTTCTATGGGATTTGATTGAGCACCCAAAATGAATCTCCTCTACGATACCTTTCCAACTAGATATCGTACACCCCAAACAAAGATTGTATGCCAAAGTTACGCCCCTGGGAAGTTGATACACCAAACTACCCAAAACAAGGTCCACAAAACTGTTGGCTTTTCTTCTTCCGGAGTCAGGTTTTTGGATTTTATTTATGTTAAAAAGGAATTTAGAGCCTCATTGTAATCATATTCTTGTGAATGCGAGTAGCCTTCACATCTCTTCTCAGAGATAAGATGACACAATTATAGCGAGTCTTTCACTCTGTATTTCTACAATTTTGTACATTTCCCTCATTAATAGAAATTGTGTATTAATGTATCTTTGTGTTTATGTTTCCATATATTATATATTTATGTTATATTATTGGATATATGAGATATATATTTACATTTATTTATTATATCTCCGCTCTCATTTCATGCCGAAAATAATCTGGATTAGTGATAATAGAGCAGACTGCTCTTGATTGTTTTTCAGTGCATGTCCCCGACGAGGTCCGAGCATAGAAAGTTGGGTCTTGAGATAGTCTCTCTTTAGGAAAATTGATATTGTACACCCAAGAAACCCTCCATGGCGAAATAAAATAAAAATGACAGAGCAAATGATTCTATTAATTTGTTTCTTGAGCAAGCTCTCACGCGACAGAGGGACGAAATGATGGAGAATTTATCCCAGATCCTTCAACACCTATTGATAAAAAACAACATGTCTTCATCAAATGGACACTTTTGAGGCACATTTCCTTTCAAGGTACAACTTAATTTTGGAATTCCTTTATTTGAAGGTCAGATAGATGCGGATTCCCTAGAAAAATGGTTAAATATACTAGAAGGTTATTTCTTTTTTCATAATTTTTCAGACAGGGAAAACATCACCTTCACACTCCTTAAGGATCTCCCCCATGTCAAACATTGGTGGGAAACTTACCGGGAGAAAATTTCCACAGAGTCTAGAATATATGGGGCCGATCTCACTTGGGAGTCTTTTGTGGATGCAGTCAACGAACAATATTACCCTGTTGGTAACTATGATGACTAGTACATGAGATGGGCCACGTTGTGTCAAATGAGGGGCCCAACAATGCCAGAGTTCAAAAATACCTTCCATACCTTGAGAACCAAGCTGGGTATCAAATATTCTGAGCGGTATTTGGTTCTGAATTACCGTGAGGCTCTACATAGATACATCATAAATGAAATGGAGTTTCTGGACATCTCATCATTGGGACTTTCCTATCGATATGTTGTCAAAATCAAGCAAACATTTAGGTACCAGAACAAATGGGAATTTCCTATCGATATGTTGTCAAAATTGAGCAGACAACCAAAGTATGATAAAGACAACCCTAACAAACAGACTCTTGAAAACCATTCGAAGCCATAAGAAAAGAAGGGTCATGGGAAGACGAAGAAAGACACTGGAAACTGGTTTGATTTCAACAAAATCCCCTAGCACAACACTAATGAATGTCTCTAAAAACAATCATTGGTGGTAAAGATCAAAGACCAGGAGATGAACCCTGATTCAGAATCTAATTCATAAAATACTAGAAGAATACAAATCATCAACGCAGAACCCACTGCTACTGACGTGACCGAAAAAAATTAGCGAGAAGAACTAGCAGATCCTAAGGAGTGGGAGCCCCTTTTTCATTCACATATGTGGGTGAAGGGGACCCCACTACATTTTATTGTTGATAGCAGAAGCTAGAAGAACCTCATCTCAGCAGAGGTCATCAAATAGTTGGGATTGTCGAAAACACCACACCCGCAACCATAAAACATCAGGTGGCTTCTCTAGGGACTCGATCTCCATGTCATCTAGTAGTGTCGATTTTCATACGACATCCAACCCTTCAAGGATGCCCACTAGATGTTTGTGATTTTCTTTTAGGCTAGCCATATATGTGGAAGCACCATGCTATCTATGAGTCTCGACCCCCTAGTGTCATTGTTACTCTGGGGGGTCATATCCACAGGATATCGGAGGTCGTTCCAACTACTGTCCCACCTAAAAAGTACTTCAAAGTAGTATCTTATACTACAAAATTAAGGATCTTCACAATATGTTCAAAGCGTGAACAAAAGAACACTGCAACCAATAGAACCTTGGTCCAAGCACCTTCTATCCAACAGAAGCAGGTTGAAAATATTGCAACAAAGAGAAAATATTCCTTCTGCGCACAGTCATCTCATGTAGCCCGACTGGTTGAACAAATTCAACCCTGCCAGCAACAGGTTCATGATAGCCTTCCACAAACCAAGTAGTGCAATGTCTCCAACAAGGCGAGCAACTCACCAAGATTTAGATTTAGCAATCGCTTTCGCCTCTCCCCTGGGTAGTCAACGCAATGGAGAAAATTTATTCCTAAGGAGGGAGGATTGATCTAGGTGGATATTAGTGGCCACCCACCTATTCTAACTAGCACAAAACAGTCTTCTGGCAACTTACTATTTTTAGTAGGTTTTCAGTTCCTAAACTTTCGGGGTCATTTTGAGGGCTTAAATGATTTTTTTTTTCAGGATCGATCACCTAAATTAAAATCAAAGGTTCTGATTAAGCCCCCAAAATTAATCTCCTCGAAAATACCTTTACAACGAGCTATTGTGCGCCTCAAACAGAGATTGTATGCCAAAGTTACGCCCTCAGGAAGTTGACACACCAAACTACCCAAAGCAGGGTTCACAAAACTGTTGGTTTATCATCTTCCGGGGTTAGGGTTTTGGATTTTATTTATGTTAAAAATGTATTTAGAGAATCATTTTAATAATATTCTTTGGAAAGCGAGTATCTTTCACATCTCTTCTCATAGATAAGATGACACCATTCTAGTGAGTCTTTGACTCTGTATTTCTACAATTTTGTACATTTTGCTCATTAATAGAAATTGTGTATTATTGTATCTTTTTGTTTATGGTTGCATCTATGATATATTTATTTTGTATTATTGGTTATCTGAGATATCTCTGTACATTTATTTATTATAACTCCACTCTCATTTCATGCTGAAAATAATCTGGATCAGTGGTATCATAGTAGGTTGCTCTTGATCGTTTTTCAGTGCATGTCCCGATGAGGTCTGAGTATAGAAAGTTGGGTATCAAGCTTGTCTCTCTTGAGAGAAATCAATCTTGCATGCCCAAGAAACCCTCAATGGAATAATAAAATAAAAATGGCAGAGTAGACGATTCTATTAATCTGTTGCTTGAGCAAGCTCTCACGCAACAGAGGGACGAAATGATGGAGAATTTTTCCCACATCCTTCAACACCTGCTGATAAAAACCGATGCATCTTCATCAAGCAACCACTTTTTAGGAACCTCACCTTTCAATTTACAAGTTAATTTTGACATTCATGTATTTGAAGGTCAGATAGATGTGAATTCCCTAGAAAAATGGTTAAATCTACTAGAAGGTTATTTCTTTGTTCACAATTTTTCTGACAGGGAAAATATCACATTCGCACTCCTTAAGGCTCTCCCCCATGTCAAACATTGGTGGAGAACTTATTGGGAGAAAATTTCCATAGAGGAGTCTGGAATATATGGGGTCGAGCCCACTTGGGAATTTGTATGGATGCGGTTAAGGAACAATATTACCCTGTTGGTAACTATGATGACCGGTACATGAGATGGACCATGCTGCATCAATATATGGGCCAAGTGTAACGTCCTTGGATGTCCATGCTGGGCCACGCTATGCTAGAGAACTCTTACTATTCTCTCTGCGGAACATATTGTAACATACCCAGCATCCAAATGAGCTATGCCAGATAAATTTTTCGAACTGTATGCAATTATAATATACACACACAGAACTCTTGTGGAAGCATTATATATAAAACGTAAACATACAAATACATATGTAAATGCATGGATTCACACTGAAATAACAGTAAACATATACATGTAGCATATACAAGAAATACCCATAAAAGTAAACACAGTTATAACCGCACATATGATAACCCATAAAAATAAGCACGTAAATAAGCACAGGAAAGACTCTGTCTCAAGTGCCAACTCAAACTAACATCCTACAGTCCCTCATTCCCCACATGCCTGTCCCACCCAGGAAGTGTGCCCCTTCTCTGCTCAACATCCCTTCAGCTGCCCTACTTCCTTTCTGGGCTTCAACAACAGGCCAGATAGGAAGTCTCAGAGCACTGTAGTTATAGTTTAGCACCTTCAGGAAATCAATTCCCAGCAATTCTCTCACCTAGAGAATTTCTCACAGGCCTGAAAACCCGCCTCTTTAATATCCCACGGGCTTGACAACTCGCTTCTTCAGTCCAGCTCCCAAGCTAATCAACTACTCAAAACAAATATGGCTATGGCTCCTAGTTCAGGTACAGTGATGAAAGTACGGAGGATAGCTCAATGGGTGTGTGAATGCTCATGGAATAAAGCTGAATGATGGAAGAATGATGGAAAAGATGATAGGAAATAATCTAAGTCCCAACAATATGTATGCATGTCCCCAACTTGACACTTGTCATGTTGGGAGCTACTTTGGCCCACTTGTCCCCAACTTTAGAACTTAGGATAAA
>SNQJ01S0004131.1:86645-108813 GCA_010110895.2 Picea sitchensis
GGGAGCTACTTTGGCCCACTTGTCCCCAACTTTAGAACTTAGGATAAAATAATTATCCATGCTTTATGTTTTAAGAAATATTAATATAATATTCCTTTTTGGCTTAAGCTCCTTAGCTTAGCCCTTTTCCTTAACTTTTGGCTCTCCCTTTCCCTAACTAGTGGAGCTTAGTCCTCCATCTCTTTTAGCATGGTCAGTCTGTGCACAGCGATGTATTTTATATTAATCATGAGACATATACAAAAATAGGCGTACTGGCCTTTAACCTCTAGGCTCTCCGGCCTAATCAAAACATAAGCACCCTAGATTATAATAACTGGCTCACCAGCCTATAAAATGCAGCATATACACAAAAGGCTCCCTGGTCTCAAAATCGCACGCACTAAAGTTTCTGCACGCTTTATCCAGGAATGTGCACACTTCATCATTTCACTACACAGTACATGCACACACTATGCCATGAAAGGTGCATACAAAATGATGTCATACAACTCACTAGCTTAAGTACATTTGCATTTAAATTTACAATTGGGTTCGGCCTTAGGGATATTACAATCCCCTCCCCTTATTTATGCACTGTCCTCAATGCATCATGTACCCATGTACAACAAAATTTCAAAAATCCTCAAAAATATGTGAGTATTTTGCCCGCATTGCATCCTCATGCTCCCAGGTAGCGTCCTGAGGACCGTATCAGGTCCATTGGACCTTTACAAGCCCTATGGCTCGATTCCTGAGTTGTTTTATTTTCTAGACCAGAATGCATACCAGATGCACTTGAAAAGCTCCTTCTTGCTCCACCTGGATCACATTCCAATCAATAACATGATTAGCATCAGGTATATATTTCTTGAGAAAAGATACATGGAATACACTATGAACAGACATAGATGCAGGAATTTCAATCATATAAGCTATTGGACCAATCCTCTCTAGGATTTCAAACGACCCACAATAGTGAGCTGCCAACTTTGAACAATTTCCCAATTTCAGGGAACTTCTGTTGGCCTTCACTTTCAAGAATACATGATCACCCACTTTAAATTCCCTATGAGTTATGCCCTTATCAGCATAACTTTTTTGCCTGTCTTGGGCAGCCTTTAATTTTAATTTTTTTTTTTATCATTTGCTCCTCCATTTCTCTGAGAAAATCTGGCCCAACCACTGCTCTGTCTGTTGGGTTATCCCAGCTTATTGGTGTGTTGCACTTTCTTCCATAAAGTGCCTCAAATGGGATCATCTTTAGATATGCTTGGTACCCATTGTTATAAGAAAACTCTACCAAGTGTAGGTAGTCTTCCCATTTTGATGGTTTATCCATCACATACATCCTCAACATATCTTCAATCACTTGATTCACCCTCTCTGTTCGCCCATCTAATTCTGGATAATAAGTTGTACTAAAATTCAAGTTTGTTCCAAATCCATTAAATAATCCCTTCCAAAATTTTGAGGTAAATTTTGGATCTTTGTTAGACACAATTGTCTTGGGTATGCCATGTAATCTGGCAATTTCCTTCATATAAACAACATCAATGTTTGTTGCCTTGTGAGTGAGCTTAACGAGAATAAAATGGGCAGCTTTAGTAAGCTTATCCACCACTACCATGATATAATCATGTTGCTTGTTTGTTCTGGGAAGTTTGGTAATGAAATCCATTGTTACAACTTCCCATTTCCACTCAGGAATGGGTAATGGATGTAGCAAACCAGTTGGGTGTCTATTCTCAACCTTTACCTTTTGACATTCCAAACATCTGGCAATAAAATCAACGACCTCTTTCTTCATGCCTGGCCAATAATATTGTCTCTTGACAGCTGCAATAGTTTTCTGATATCCTGGGTGCCCATCATAAGGCACATTATGCATTTCTCTCAATATCAGATTTTTCAATTCCTGAGAATTTGGTACACAAATTATGCCCCTGTATGTGAGAATTTCATCATTATCTAGCTTGTATTCCTCAATTTTCTGCTGCAAAATACCTTGCTGTAAATTTTCCACTAATTCCTTGTATTGCAAATCTGATTTGGTAGCCTCTATAATTCTGTATTTCAAATCTGATTGGTACATGATAATGGTTGTATCATGCAATTCATGTACTCTTCTGCTGAGTGCTTTAGCCACTTTGTTCTCTTTTCCCTTGATATGCTTTATATCAAAGTCATATTCACTTAGAAATTCTAACCATCTACTTTGCCTAGCATTTAGAGTTGGTTGATCAAATAAATATTTCAAACCATTATGGTTTGTTCTCAGCTCAAACCTTTTTCCCATGAAGTAGTGTCTCCATTTCCTCAAATCATGCACTATGGCTGCCAACTCCAAATCATGAGTGGCATAGTGTCGTTCATGCTCCTTCAACTTCCTTGATTCATAACATATAACAAACCCATTTTGATTGAGGACTCCACCAAGTCCCTCTTTACATGCATCTGTGCATACAATGAAGTCTTCATTTGGGTCTACAATCCTTAGTATTGGAGCACTTGTTAATAACTGTTTCAAGTGTTGGAAACTCCTTTCACAATCCAATGTCCACTGAAACTTCACACCATTTCTTTGCAAGGAAGTGACTGGGTGTGCAATCTTTGAAATCCTTCAATAAATCTCCTATAGTAGCCTGCAAGGCCCATGAATGATCTGACCTCTATCACATTCTTTGGCACTGACCATTCTCTAATGGCTTCTATCTTCTCACGATCCACTTCTATCCCATCCTTTGAAATGATATGCCCCAAATAATGAATTTGCTTATGATAAAATGAGCACTTTCTCAACTTGGCATACAATTGATTCTCCCTTAATACTTGCAACACCATCCTCAAATGATGTTCATGCTCTTCCCCTGACTTAGAATATATAAGAATGTCATCCAAAAAGACAATGACAAACTTGTCTAAATATTCTCGGAAAACACCATTCATTAAGCACATGAAAACTAAATATTCTCGGAAAACAATTCATTCATTAAGCACATGAAAATAGCTAATGCATTTGACAACCCAAATGGCACCACTGTGAACTCATAATAACCCATACCTTTGTCCTGAAGGTGGTCTTGTTGATATCTTCCTCTTTAATCTTTACCTGATGGTAT
Source organism: Picea sitchensis (assembly GCA_010110895.2). NCBI lineage: Eukaryota > Viridiplantae > Streptophyta > Pinopsida > Pinales > Pinaceae > Picea > Picea sitchensis. The sequence continues at coordinate 89,747 of SNQJ01S0004131.1, forward strand.
CCTGATCTTAGATCTATCTTTGAAAAGATATTATTTCATCCTTCAATTGATCAAAAGATCATCAATCCTTGGGTAGAGGATACTTGTTCTTACAGTCACTTTATTCAACTATCTCAAATCAATGCACAATCTTAATGTTCCATCTTTTTTTCATGAACAAGACTGGCACCCTAAGGTGACACACTTGGGTGTATATACCCCTCTTCATAAGCTCTTCAAGTTTCATTTGTAAATCCTTCAACTCGTGTGTATTCTGTATGAGTCTTTGACACTAGAGCTGCTCAGGCATTAGATTTATAGAAAAATCAATATCTCTCTTTGGGGCAAATTCTAGTACCTCCTCAACACATCTTCAAAAATTTTCCAAGACTACATAATCTTACAAATTTGTCACCTTATCTCTTTAGGTGCCTCTTGCATATGTGCTACAAATATTTGACACCCTTTCTGTAACATTTCTTCACCTACAAATGCTGAAATTTCTTGGATGGTTAATGCTTTAAATTCTCACACCTTCCTAGGGTCCTCCTTCCTCATCCAAGTAAATGCCTTGTTATGATAGTCTAGGATAGCATGATGTTGGTCCAACCAATCCATCCCAATTAGACAAATATAGGAACCTAAAGGCAAGATGTTCAAATCGCCTTTGGTGTTCAATCCATTCATGTCCATAAGACATGACTTAACCATCTCATTAGATTTTATTTTGGCTCCTCAGAGTCGGGCTTGCACCAACCAATATTTCCCATGCTTGCTTCTTGTCAATGCAAACTTTCCACCATCTTAGATCTATATAACTATGACTAGCTCCTCAATCAATTAAAATAGCAATGGTTTTTTGGTTGTTGATCATACCTTCCACTTCAATCATATGTGACTGATACTCTGCTTGCTTGTTGTCCATGGCTGCATAGATCCTTGGTACATTTCTTCCCATGTCCTCCACTATTTCAACTTGTTGTACATTGTGAACAGTTCTCCCTTTCTCACCTCTGTGAGGACAATCTCTGAACATATGATCTCCTTTACAACCCCAACATTGAATAGGTGGTTGCCTTGGACTTTGACCCCCTACCTCAATCATTCTGGGTTCTCTAGAAGTTTGTTTTCCCTGTGAATTATTTCTGAAGAATGGTGGCTTAGATCCCTTCTTCCTCTAATCCAACTTGAATTTATTTTTGTCTTCCCAATCTTTTTGGAAAGTTGGCCTTGATTTTTGTTGATCACATAGGCATTTAGCTCGCCTTATGGTCTCCTCCAATTTCTTTGGATCATCATACTGTATTTTATCACTAATAAATGATGGCAATCCACTCAAATACCTTTGAATCTTAACTGTCTCATCCTTGATGAAAGAGACATACTTCATCAGTTCTAAAAACCTTCTCTCATATTCATCAATGGTCATACTCCCAAGCTTCAATTCAAAGAAATCTTTCATTTTCTTGTCATAATATCTCTTAGTCAAGTATTTCTTCTCAAAATACTTCTTGAATTCCCTCCAAGTAACACTTTTCTCTTTAATGTGCTGCACCTGCACAAGATGATCCCACCACATGGATTCCTTTCCCTTGAGTTGATAGATAGCAATTCTACCTTATGCATGAGAAGAATAATTATACAATTGAAAATACTTTCTCATTCCCAGCAACCATGTCTCTGCATCTTCATCCTTCCTATTCTCACCATCAAATGTAGGAAGTTTGATTTTGTTCATTTCTCCTCGTAGCTCATCCACCCTAGACCTCTTATGCTTTCTGACAGGGGATGGACTTTAGTTGATTCCTTCTCTCTTATCAGAATTCCTTGAGGAGTGATGGTGATGTCTGCTAACACTTATGGTTCTTCTTTTCTCATCAGGAGGTCTGTGGCTTCCTAATTTTCTTGAGCCACTCTCCTTATCCAACTTCTTTTCAATTATGTTCAAGCTCTACATTAACTTCATGTTGAAGTCCTCCTGCTGCTCCTTGGATTTCATAAGACTTTCATTATCATCTTTATGGATTTGGACATCCTTCTGCAAATTTGTAATGGTCTCTGCCATATTCATGTTTTCATCCCTTTCATCTCCATGTCCATTGGAGTTTGTTCCTTTAATTCCCAAATGGACATTCATCCCTCTAATCTCATCCTCCTGAATGTAAGTCCCTTGTGCCTCTTCCATTACTATGGACTCTTTTGCTGATCTTGAACTGATCTAATTGTTGTTAACTCTGCAAAATGTGCAGCCAACAAAACTTTGTCAAGCTAACTGTTTCAACAATTTCATTAAAATATGAACCATTTTGGTTCAATAATATATCAGAATTATTTCTTCTGATTTATTGAAAAATTGAATGCCCAAATCAATTTTCTAGGTGGATAATTATATTCCACTGTCCAATGCCTTTCCAACACCTTCTCCCATGCTCAATTTAGAGTCTTGAGCATAAAGTTATGGCTATTTGAAATTAGATGGGTCTTAAAATTTCCCCTCCACCATTTAAGCTATAACTTTCTCATAAAAGCTCTGTTTGACGAACATTTTACACCATTAGAAAGATCTATCTGAGCTCTTTCATTTTAGTTGCAAATAAAGAGTGTACTTTTACTATATCTCTGTCTCATGGTTTTTGAGTTGCTAAAAATGCTCTTAAGGGCCTAAAAAACGAGCTACAAAAAGATGACGTTCAAATGATATAAAACATTGCAGAAAATTGTCGGTTTTATTTTGTTGTTCACCCTTCAAATGACTTCACGCACACAATTTTCAACCTGTAACCCATATTTACGATGCGCAACAACATCAAAAGGTAAATCGTGCTTCACGCACTTTAAAACCACTGTGTATCACCTCTTTGTCGCGCCAATAACTTGCGCGCACTACTTTTATGTCGTGCGCCAATATCCACCATGCGAAGTTTTTGTACCATGCGCCAATACTTTGCGTGCACCATTCGCTAAAATTTCGCGCGACAACATATACCCGCATTGCACGCGCACCAACAAAACTCCTCTGCGCTCTGTCAACACTGCGCACACCACACGCTTCATTATTATGTGTGTGACCACTGCGCAATGCTAAATTTACTGCGCTGTACTATACACCAACATTTTTTCGCATAGTGCCAAAATTTAGCGTGCACACCCGCACACTAACATTTTTCTGTGCGGCACCGAAATATAGCACACACACCTGCACACTAACATTTTTCCACACGACACCAAAATTTAGCACGCGCACCGACACGCCAATATCTTGTCACGCAGTGCCGAATTTTACCTATCACAAGCTTTTCACTGCACATCATGCATTTTTAGTGCGCCCACCTATGCACATTCATTTTTATGCACATCCATTCCTCGTGAATTTCGCTGTAGAAATTGGGGCTTTTTCTTAACATTTTCCCCAATTTACCATAGACATTCCGCAACTATGAAATTCATTCAATTTCACCCTGATAACACCAATTTAACCTATGCAACAACAAATCGTTGTAAGTTGACATTTCTGGAACGAATTTACCCAAAATCAATTCGCAAATTGAGAATTTTAATTACTAAATTCACACCATCTGTCATGGCTCCACTATAACTTCAAATTCAACCAATTCCAGGTCTGAATTTGCTAGAATAGATATTAAATCAATAATATCTCACCACATGGCCGAATTTCTCAATTTTCCCATGAATTTAACAACAGAAATTGGGGCTTTTTCCCAATTCTGCCCAATTGTTGTTACTTTTTACCATGGATGCTCTACAAACTGAAATTTGGCCACTTCGAAATAAATCCTCTGTGACATTTCGCTTCAACTCAACTTTCTCGGCCCATCTAGGCTCAGTGTTGAAAACTGAAGCTCTGATACCATGTTGTAACGTCCTCGACCATCCATGCTGGGCCACGCTACGCCAAAGAACTCTTACTATTCTCTCTATAGAACATATTGTAACATACCCAGCATCCAACTGAGCTATGCCACATAAATTTTTCAAACTGCATGCAATTATAATATACACACACAAAACTCTTGCAGAAGCATTATATATAAAATGTAAACATACAAATACATCTGTAAATGCACAGATTCACATTGAAATAACAGTAAACATATACATGCAGTATATACAAGAAATACCCATAAAAGTAAACACATTTATAACTGCACATATGATAACCCATAAAAATAAGCACGTAAATAACAATGCAACATGTAAATTTTATCACACAATTGGCACTTATCTTGGTAAGAATGTCACCAACTACATGCAGACCTTCCACGAACCTCCTAGCCTTAGACCACATTGTTCATCACTCTCAATAGTGAGTCACCCCTGAGCTGGGACTAAACTCCACCCAGGTAAAGGGGTCCCTAACCAGGCTAAAGGCTCATAGACAACAGGAAAGACTCTGTCTCAGGTGCCAACTCAAACTAACAGCCTACAATCCCTCATTCCCCACATGCCTGTCCCACTCAGGAAGTGTTCCCCTTCTCTGCTCAACAGTCCTTCAACTGCCCTAATTCCTTTCCAGGCTTCAGCAACAAGCCGAACAGGAAGTCTCAGAGCACTGTAGCTGCAATTTAGCACCTTTAGGAAATCAATTCCCAGCAATTCTCTCACCTAGAGAATTTCTCATGGGCCTGACAACCCACCTTTTCAATATCCCATAGGCCTAACAACCCGCTTCTTCAGTCCTTCTCCGAAGCTAACCAGCTACTCAAAACAAATATGGCTATGGATCCTATTTTAGGTACAGTGATGAAGGTATGAAGGATAGCTCAATGGGTGTGTGAATGCTCATGGAATAAAGCTGAATGATGGAAGAATGATGGAAAAGATGATAGGAAATGAACTAAGTCCCAAAAATATGTATGCATGTCCCCAACTTGACACTTGTCATGTTGGGAGCTACTTTGGCCCACTTGTCCCCAACTTTAGAACTTAGGATAAAATAATTATCCATACTTTATGTTTTAAGAAATATTAATATAATATTCCTTTTTGGCTTAATCTCCCTAGCTTAGCCCCTTTCCTTAACTTTTGGCCCTCCCTTTCCCTAACTAGTGAATTTCAGTCCCCCATCTCTTTTATCGTGGTCATTCTGCGTGCAACGATGTATTTTATATTAATCACGAGACATATACAAAAATAAGTGCACTGGCCTTTAACCTCTAGGCTCTCTAGCCTAATCAAAACATAAGCATCCTAGCTTATAATAACTGGCTCACCAACCTATAAAACACATCATATACACAAAAGGCTCACTGGCCTCAAAATCGCGCACACTAAAGTTGTTGCCCGTGGTATCCAGGAATGTGCACACTTCATCATTTCACTGCGCAGTACATGTGCACACTATGCCATGAAAGGTGCATACAAAATGATGTTAGACATCTCACCAGCTTAAGTACATTTGCATTTACATTTACAATTGGGTTTGGCCTTAGGGATATTACACTAAGCAATGCGAGAGTTCATCAATACCTTCCATAGCTTGTGCACCAAGCTGCGTATCAAACATTCTGAGCGACATTTGGTTCTGAATTACCGTGGGGCTCTACACAAATACATCCAAACTAAAATGGAGTTTATGGACATCTCATTGTTGGGATCCACCTATCGATGTGTTGTCAAAATCGAGAAGAAATTTAGGCACCAGAACAAATGGGAGTTCGAGTCTGCTAATACACAACAACCAAAGTATGATAAATACGACCCTAACAAATAGCCTCCCGAAAACCAGTCCAAGCCATAGGAAAAGAAGGGTCACAGGAAGACAAAGAAAGACACTGGAAAGTGTTGTGATTTCCACAAAATCCCCTTGAAAAACACTAATGAATGTTTCTGAAAACAATCATTGGTGGTCGAGATCAAAGACAAGGGGTCGAACCCTGACTCAGAATCTGATTCAGAAAATACTAGCAGAAGACAGATCATCTACATAGACCCCACTGCTACTGTCGCAACTACAATAATTCAAATAGAAGAACCAGCAGATCCTGAGGAGGGGGAGCGCCTTTTTCATTCACATATGTGGGTGAAGGGGACCCCGCTTCATTTTATTGTTGATAGCAGAAGCTAATAGAACCTCATCTCAGTAAATTTCACCAAACAATTGGGATTGTCGACAACACCACATCTACATCCATACAACAACGGGTGGCCTCGCCAGGGACGTGATATTCATTTCATACAACAATGTCGATTGTCATACGACATCCAACCCTTCAAGGATGAGGTATTATATGATGTTTCCCCACTGGATGTGTGCGATGTTCTCTTGAGCCAGCCATATATGTGGAAGCTCCATGTTATCTATAAGTCTCAACCCCGTAGTGTCATTATTACTCTAGGGGGTCATCTCTACAGGATACTAGAGGTAGTTCCAACTATTGTCCCACCTAAACAGTGTCACAAAGTAGTATCTCATACTACAAAATTCAACGTCTTCACAATCTATTCAAAGGGTGAACAGAAGGACACTGCAACCACTACAGCCTCGGTCCAAGCACCTTCTATCCAACAGAAGTAGGTTGACAAAATTGCAACAAAGCGCAAAGATTCCTTCTACACACAATCATCTCATGTAGCCCGACTGGTTGAACATATTCAACCCCGCCAGCAATAGGTTCGTGACAACCTTCCACAAACCAAGCAACACAACGTCTCCAACAAGGAAAGCAGCTCACCAAGATTCAGATTCAACAATCGCTTTCCCCTCTCCCCCAAGCACTCAATGCAATGGAGATCATTTCTTCCTAAGGAGGGAGGATTGATCCAAGTGGATATCGGTGGCCACCCACCTACTTCAATTGGCACAAAACAGTCTTCTGGAAACTTACTATTTTTAGTAGTTTTTTGGTTCCTAAACTTTCAGGGCCATTTTGAGGTCCTAAATGAAGTTTTTTTGGGATCGAGTACCTCAATGATAGCCAAAGGCTTTGATTGAGCCCCCAAAATTAATCTCCTCGATATACCTTTAAAACAAGCTATTGTGCACCCCAAACGAAGATCGTATACCAAAGGTACACCCCCGAGAAGTTGATACACCAAACTACCCAAAATGGGGTCCACAAAACTATTGGCTTTTCATATTCTGGGGTTAGGGTTTTGGATTTTATTTATGTTAAAAAGGCCTTTAGAGCCTCATTGTAATCATCCTCTTGTGAATGTGAGTAGCTGTCACATCTCTTCTCAGAGATAAGCTTGCACCATTCTAGCGAGTCTTTCATTCTATATTTCTACAGTTTTGTACATTTCGCTCATTAATAGAAATTGTGTATTACTATATCTCTATGTTTATTGTTGCATCTCTCATATATTTCTGTTATATTATTGGATATCTGAGATATCTCTGTAAATTTATTTATTATATCTCCGCTCTCATTTTGTGCCAAAAATAATTTGGATCAGTGGTATTAGAGCAGGCTACTCTTGATTATTTTTCAGTGCATGTCCCCGACGAGGTCTGAATATAGAAAGTTGGGTCTCGAGATTGTCTCTCTTGATAAAAATCGATCTTGCACACCCAAGAAACCCTCCATGGTGGAAGAAAAGAAAAAGGATAGATTAGATCATTCTATTAATCTGTTTCTTGAGCAAGCTCTCACGTGACAGAGAGATGAAATGATGGATAATTTTTCCCACATCCTTCAACGCATGCTGATAAAAATTGACACATCTTCATCAAGAGAACACTTTGGAGGCACCTTTCCTTTCAAGGTACAAGTTAATTTTGACATTCCTGTATTTGAAGGTAAGATAGATGTAGATTCCCTAGAAAAATAGTTAAATTTGCTAGAAGGTTATTTCTTTGTTCACAATTTTACCGACAGGGAAAAGATCACATTCGCACTCCTTAAGGCTCTCCCCCATCTAAAACATTGGTGGGAAACTTACTGGGAGAAAAGTTCCACATAAGATTCTGGAATATATGGTGCTGATCCCACTTGGGATTTTTTTGTGGATATGATCAGGGAACAATATTACCCTGTTGGTAACTATGATGACTAGTACATGAGATGGACCATGCTGCGTTAAGAGAGGGGCCAAGTAGTGTCGGAGTTCACCAATACCTTCCATACCTTGTGAACCAAGCTAGGTATCAAATATATTGAGCAGATATGGTTCTGAATTACCATGGGGCTCTACAAAGATACATACAAACTGAAATGGAGTTTCTAGACATCTCATTGATGGGAGCTACCTATCGATATGTTGTCAAAATCAAGAATAAATTTAGACACCGGAACAAACGAGAGTTCAAGTCTTCAAATATGAAATAACCAAAGTGTGATAAAGACAACCCTAACAAACAGTCTCCTGAAAACCAGTCCAAACCACAGGAAAAGAAGGGTCATGAGAAGATGAAGAAAGACACTGGAAAGTGGTGTGATTTCCACAAAATCCTCTAGCGCAACACTAATGAATGTCGCTCAAAAAAATCATTAGTGGTCGAGATCAAAGACAAGGATCTGAACCCTGATTCAGAATATGATTTAGAAAATACTGGCAGAAGACGGATCATCGACGCAAACCCCACTACTACTGTCACAACCGAAAAAAATCAACCATAAGAAACAACAGATCTTGAGGAGGGGGAGCGCCTTTTTCATTCACATATGTGGGTGAAGGGGACCTCACTGCATTTTATTGTTGATAGCGGAAGCTAGAAGAACCTCATCTCAGTAGAGGTCATCAAGCAATTGGGATTGTTGACAACACCACACCCGCAACCATTCAACATTGGGTGGCTTTGCCATATATGTGGAAGCACTGTGCTATCTATGAGTCTCGACCTTGTAGTGTCATTGTTACTATGGGGGTTCATCTCTATAGGATACTGGAGGTAGTTCCAACTACTTTCCCACCTAAACAGTGCCACAAAGTAGTATCTCATACTACAAAATTCAACTTCTTCACAATTTGTTCAAAGGGTGAACAGAAGGACAATGAAACCAATACAACCTCAGTCCAAGAACATTCTATCCAACAGAAGCAGTTCGACAAGATTGAAACAAAGTGTAAATATTCCTTCTGCACATAGTCATTTCATGTAGCTCGACTAGTTGAATAGATTCAACCCCATCAGCAACAAGTTCGTGATAGCCTTCCACAAACCAAGCAGTGCAACGTCTCTAGCAAGGCAAGCAACTCACCAAGATTCAGATTCAACAATCGCTTTCCCCTCTCCCCCGGGCACTCAACGCAATGGATACCATTGCTTCCGAAGGAGGGAGGATTGATCCAGGTCGATATCAGTGGCCACCCACCTATTCCAACTGACACAATACAGTCTTCTAACAACTTACTATTTTTAGCAGGTTTTCGGTTCCTAAACTTTCGGGGCCATTTTAAGGGCCTAAATGAATTTTTTTCGGGATCTATCACCTCAATGATAACCAACGGCTCTGAATGATAACCAATGGCTCTGAATGGGCCCCTAAAATGAATCTCCTCCACAATACATTTCCGACGAGCTATTGTGCACCCTAAACGGAGATCGTATGCCAAAGTTATGCCCACGGGAAGTTGATACACCAAATTACCCAAAATGGGGTCCACAAAACTGTTGGATTTTCATCTTCTAGGGTTAGGGTTTTGGATTTTATTTATGTTAAAAAGGCCTTTAGAGCCTCATTTTAATCATCTTCTTGTGAATGCGAGTAGCTATCACATCTCTTCTCAGAGATAAGCTGCCACCATTCTAGCGAGTCTTTCACTCTGTATTTCTACAATTTTGTACATTTCGCTCATTAATAGAAATTGTGTATTACTATATCTCTGTGCTTATGGTTGCATCTCTAATATATTTTTGTTATATTATTGGATATCTGAGATATCTCTGTACATTTATTTATTATATCTCCGCTCCCAATTCGTGCCAAAATTAATCTGGATCATTCAACATCATCGAATTTTGATCCCATATATAGTAGAGAATTAAGCCATTGTCATCATAGATTTATTAAAGGTTTATAATATTAGTCACAAATTAAATAAGAAATAAAAACCATACATTTTTACCACATAATATGCAAAGCTTCACTATAAGCAAGTAAGAAAATCAATCAATAAAAGAGAACTAGACCAAGACAAATTGTACAATCATTAAATCAAATTGAGTAGACGTGTTCATACATATTTCCTAGGAAACAATGTGTCCCCAAATAAAGGAGGTTCTAAGGCTTAGGGATCCAATGTGGGTATTAAAACAAGACAAATAAATATTAAAAAGATTTAAGCTTTAAAGTGCAAAATCCGAGCTATGTAGAACAATAATTGGATCTGAAAAAAGTAGCAAATAGAAAAATTACTAATATTTCATGCATCTAGAAAAATCTTGTATAACCTTCGCACCTACAACCCCTTACCTCCATCGGACTTCTGACGAACATTGACCAATTCAATGACCGTTAAACGATTCTCAAATGGGTATTTGGAATTTTCTATGTGAGTCGCAAGACCGATGCAAGTTTGTCGTGATATCGACTAAAGTGCATCTCTAGATCGACGAACGTCCATCACTAAATCAAATATCATAATATCAATGGAACTTGAATTTTGTCAAAATTACGACGAACATCGGGGCACGCAGAAAAAAAAATGGATTAAAATTTTAATCATCATGTAGTAATTTTCAATGGTACGATTAATTTTGTCCTTGCCGTCAGAAAATTTCATCAAATATTGACCCCATATGTACTAGCGTTGCTACACTTAAAGTAAGTCCAAACATTTACCCAATCAAACATATGAAAAAAAAATCAACAAACACTTGATGGGTATACAACTAGACCTAGAACATAGCTATTAAGCATAGAATCAAACCTCAAATGTGCAAATCATATTGTTGGTAAAACTTCATGTGTCTAAATCTAATAACTTACATATAAAAAACAAACAAACATGTTTCTATATGGACCTAATCAACATGAAAGCACATGGAAAATCCTTAGGATGTAATTCTAAGGAACACAATTATGCAAGAAAGACCTACAAACATATTTATGGGCATGTAAAATTTGAAAGTTAAAATACAGATCAGGTTGCATATCAATTCTCTTGGTTAGGGTTCAAAACTAATCATATGCATGAAATCACAATTATAATTTATGATCATTATAGATACTTATGGGTGTAAGAAATATAGATTAGACTTGCATATGAAAGGCTACAAAATCAAATTGTCACACTCAAATGGATGAATAATCAAATTACTACATAGAAAATCATCCCATACAATTTACTTTAGACTCACACTCTGCAAAATGCAATTAACCCTTATGCTTACAATGTAAGATGATTCTCTTCTTTTTTTTATTGATCCTTAACATGAAGCTCAACCTATTTTATTACCTATTCTCTTGGAATTTTAGACTCAATGTGTATAATTAGAGTCACCAAGAAACAAAAAGAAAAGACCTTCTACACACAATTGTTTTTTCTATTGCTAAACACAAAGTTGAGCCACAGGCCATTCACCATGTCAATTGAATTTCATGCACCTCTTCATAGCCCCTCTTTTTAACCAAAACTAAAATGATATAGCAGTGAAGAAACACTAGCGGGCATAATATGAGATAAAGCCAAAAGAAAAATACTTTTCCATCTAACACTTAAAAGGATATAACACAAGGAAAGATAATTTTTTCTAAGAAATTAACTAAAGGAGAAGCATTTAAATATGCCTATTATTAATTCAAAATAAAGACATGGTACAAAAGACTATATTTTTTCCATTTATATGACAAGCATATTCAAAAATGTGGCTTAAACTCTTTTAGCTATATTCTCCATAAGTTATTTTGCAATCATGTAGAAAAATGTCACCTAGAGAAGGATGAAAAAATTCAAATTTCACACAAGTACCTTCAACTTTGCATGAAGCCAAACATCTTTTACTTCTATGTATTTAGATAAATATTTCATTTTTGTATAGGCATATGGCTTGGCACAAAGCATAACAAGAATATTTAACTTGAGTGCAAGATTGAGAACTGATTCAACATCAATATTTTTTAGCCAGTGCTGAAACAAAATGATAGTGAAATATCCTAAATTAGTAACGATACAAGGAATCCCTTTGACTTAAGATCAAATCATAAAATGGGCATTGCTTCCTTTCAATGAATTATTAAGAAACCAACCAAATCATAGATTATCACCTTAGTCATATTTTCATTAACGATATATACATGCTAGCCTATTGATGGAAAATAACAACATTTCCAGTTTGCTCAGAATTAACCATTATAGTGCACATATTATTCTTTGTATCCCAATAATGATACTAGTAGGATATGGAGGATGATCCTAAAAAAAAATATTCTCCAATACCACTACATCTTGACATGCATTCCATCGGTATATTCCTTTATTCAAAAAACATTACTTTCTATTAAATCATATTCATAGGCATATTGCAACAGGCTATGAATAATAGAATCCATCATGACTTTGAATTCAATACTTAATGTATACCATAACTACAGGGTTACGTCAATCATAATATGCACTTCAATTTGTTTAAAAGAAAATATCTTCTAGGGAAACAAATACTTCGTGGTCTATGGAGAAAAACACAAAACTACACATATTCTTCAATAATCATTGCTTCAAGGATCCACTACACTTATAAAAAGAAAGCTCTATAGAGAAGGAATTAAATGTGATCCTTTGAGATAAATAAAATGCAGAGATAAGATGAAGACAGGATGGCCCATATTTAAATTTAATAACGTTAATTGTGGAAACAACAACCTACAAGAAACTTTTTATACATCTACCTTCAAATAGACTTTAATCTTTGAAAAACATGGGATATACAAGGAGTTTTCACAACCCATATAAGAAATTAGCAAAACATAAATAAAACTTATCTATTTAAAAGGATGAATACTAGGCAGTCAGTTGACACTGACACTACAAGGAAAATACTTTGTAGAGGAGGATTTAGTGTTACAAGATTGAGAAAAAATTTCAAAAAAACCTTTGTTATTCATAGCAGATATTTTAAAGGACATTCCCTATAACTAAAAAGAATGGGTGGGCAGAGGTTTTAGCGGAGTTTTGTTTTTTCAGTGCTTGTATTGGTAACACACATTGGTCTTGTTATAGCAATATTTGCCCCACCATTGCTATCTTGCACAGAAGGCCTTTTTCCATTTCCTTATGCAGACTTGTCATCCCTTTTTTATGAATCCAGAGCAAAAAATACACATTTTTTCACATATACGCGCCCTATCTGCTATACAACATCTGTATACGCAGGCTGCTCCACTATAGCCTGCATACATCGAGATTTGTGTCAAAGAATACATAATGGAGTCAGGTTTCCATGTCACGACAGGAGATCTCTGATCATTGGCCTTCCACATACTGGAAACATTCTGACTCGACCCTTCAGTTGCATTTTGAAGACTATAAAAGCACAATTCTGAGCTATGGAAAAGAGGAGAAAGCAATCAAATTTGAGAGAAAAGTTACTCTGGAGAAATTACTTCATATTGAGTCTGCATCCCTTTGTCCCTCAAGTCTGAACACAGTGTTCATCCCCCAAGCTCTTTCCCTATTGTTGAGAGAACCTCATTGTCTCTCTCTTATGAGATTGCCTTTGGTGGAGGATTGAAGTGGTAGAGGCCCAGTTGGAAGGAACTTGGTTCCTTGGTTTCGAACCGTGCCGACACGGAAGTCTATAATGTTGTCACTTTTGTTGATATATTATTAATAGAAATACTCATTTCTCGTCCTATTGATATCGTGCAAATATATAATTATTATCCATGGGCATGTTTGTAATGTTTATTAATGGATTATGTTATCTAATGTGCTAACCCATTTATACTATCACCATGTACTTTCTATGCTTGCTTGTTGAAAACTTATTGCAGGTATAAAGCTTTGGGTCGAAGTGCCCAATGGTGGAACATCATCGAATGTTGGATCGAGGTAGGCCTCTTTCTTATCTTTCACATTAGTTTATATAGCATACAATGGAATTGAGTTGATTTCTGCGGTCATACATGTCTGTTGTGGTTTACCCTTGGCCATAGAGAGTTTTTCCTTCGTAACAAAATTGGCGATTCCACTGGGGAGAGATCTTCCTTCTAAGGGTTGAAGTATTTTTTCTTCTTGCATTGCTCTTTTTTGGTTGTGTTTCTTGTCGTATCACTGCTTGATAGATTCTGTTCAATCTGAGTTTGAGTTTTCATCCTTTTTCCCTTGCTTGGACTTGTTTTAAATATTGTACGCTCCTTTTTCTTTGACAATCGCGTATACACACGTGCTTCCTCACTGCAAGTTGCATATATACACACTACTCTCCTGAGCAGTCGCGTATACCATTTTCCCTTGCCTTCTTAGGTCTCTGTAGTGCCTGTTGAGCTTCTCTGGGTTGACAGGAAACATGTTTGGAGTTGAATTTATGGGCGTAGTCTTTCTCATTGTTTTTAATTTTTTATTTGTGCTTGAACCCTGGCCTGTTTGCTTGGCTGCTTGGTATTCTGCTTGAGTTATTTCGTTTATACATAGTAGAATTTATATATCAGGTTTCTTTTTAGTCCATACATTTTCTCTTTAATATATTGAAAATACAAAAAAATAGGCATTTTGCATTGGTTAGCATTTTTTTCTTTGAACCTTTATCATTAGCTTACTGCATTTAACGAAAGATCGCATTTTACTTCTGAATTGTAGAGTTGAAATTGAAAATTGCACTATTTTTATTAGCATATCATTCATTGAAATGTTAAAGATAGACTTTGCATTATATCCATATTTATCTTCTTGCTGAGTCTTAAAATCATGAGTTTCGCTTCCATACCATTTTGAGTAATCACGACCAATAAAATTTACGCTTTAAACTAAAATTGATTAGTCGCACTTTTATTTTTAGGGTGCACAAACTAGTCTAGTATTTAGTGCCTTGGAATAGGATTTTGTGAGTAAACTTCTCCAAGGCAATTAAATCAACATATGTGTCTGAGACAGGGAGTTGAAAATTCCATTGTATAATTGGTAAGATCAGGAGGATCCACTCACACTGGAGTTAATCACGAGGTCGTGTGAAGTTAGGTGAAGGGATAACCCCTGGATACTCACCTAGCATCAGAGATATTTCTATGGATTTATTCATATTTAGGGATCTTGCTAGTACCCATACCTCTGTGAGAGGTAGTGCTTTCAAGGTTTCAGGCTTTGCTACCCTGCCCATACGGTGATCTGAACTTACAATTGCTCGCCTATACATCAGTTATACAATGGTTTATTAGATGCTTGAATTAGGTATCTCATAGGTTACTTGCAGGGGTTATTCTTCTTGTACCCTGGGTCAAATAGGTGTTGGACATCACACAGCCTTTATGGAGGATTACCTCTCTGGGGGGATCTAACCGACTGGTTGTTAAGCCCACGAGGGCCCCTATAACTGATTTTGTTACCTCCAAACTTTAGTGAGGAGTCTCGGGTCCCTCTTGGATGAGACATACCTTCTTTAGAAAGGGAGGCCACTCAACCACTTTAGCCCGTTTGCATTCATATTGGTCATTTGACTTTTTGGTATACTCTTTGACTACTAGTTGACCTTAAGAGTCTATTTTGGGTTTCATCATCATGGACAGTGGAGTTTCTTTTGCTCCCTCATTCACTGCTACCCACCCCATGATGCCTACTCATTTCATGGGGACGGACCCTTCCGCTTTTTACAATGGTATGAAAAACTACAACGCTCAGTCCGGACTTGGGTCTCTAGTCATTTTTCTGTCGATATGCCTTCCCCCATGCAATCCTCTCCCTGGCCCACATATATGAATCCTAGCATTGGATCCAAGGGCACCATGGCTCCGATGCCTACTTCTTCATTTGATATGAGTCATGTCCCCATGTGAGGTTGGAACCTTCCCCTTTATGGATACAATGCTAGCTATACCAATACTCAGATGGCTGCTTATACCACTTATTACACCCCACCCATGTATCTTTCATCCTCCATGTCAGTTATTTCAAACACTTTTTCCATGACAGGTCCTCAAGTACCCCCAGGTCTTTCATATGGGGAGAATCAATTTTACGTTTCGGGCTACCCTCTTTATGGGAATCCTTCACATGGGAGAAACATATATCCTCACTTGAATAATTCTTATCCTACCTCAGTCTCTTTGCAGACCTCAATGACGATACCTGTCCAAACCTCTTCGGACCATTTTGGCATTGGCCACCACTTTTCTGGGCAGGGACAGGGGGTACACCAGGATCCTTTCTGACCTGCAATTTTTTAGAATCAATCTTTCCCCGGAACTTGGAATCAAATGACACAATCTATCACTAGCCCAGTCACTATCAGTCATACTGGTGCTCCATCACCAATGTCTGTTAGTCATACTGGTGCTCCATCACCAATGTCTGTCAGTCATGTCAGAGATGGGTCGACTTTTCTACAAATTATGTCAACAACTTGATCCCAACCTCTACCAATTATGTTGGGGGCACCATCCTTTTTAGCCCAAATCATAGCAGGGATGATTTTAGGGGCTAAATTTCGCTCGTGGGCTAATTTTCCATGGTTTTTCCAAAAACGAGATTCACTATTTTAAAAATGATTCGCCCAAATTCTATAGGATAAAATTATTTTACCTTAAAAATCGCCAAAATTTTATAACAACTATATAAAATACTTAGAAATTTGAATATTTTTACAAAAATATCGCCAAACATTTATAGTTGACATATGAAGGATTAGTAAGATTCGCCAAGGTTTCTACATTTTAAAATAAATTTCCATCCTTAAAATCATCCCTGAATCATAGCCGTGTCACGTATCTAGCCTCTATTCATCATATAGGAGACTACTCTCTTTCCCCTGCTAGCCACATTGATAATCCTAGACATCTCAAATGTAAGCCTAAATTCCTTTGCAGGACTTGTGAAGGAAGTCACCTTACTCGTTTGTGCCTGGCTACTACCGGGATACCAGAAGCATGGGGCTCACCCAAGAGCCCTTCGGATTCTGAGGCGTCTGTGGTTTCTCCTCACACCACTTCTCCTTTTATCGTCTCGGTGGTTCCACCGACGCAATCCTCTCCCGACCTCACCCCCTTTGTCAAGGGTGAAACGTCTCTTGCCCCCATTACTATGCATCCTCTTCAACCTATACTGGAAGAAGTAGCCACACCAGTGAAATATTTGGTCAGTCCTACTCTCCCTGACGAGAGTGATGCACCTTTCAGTCGTGTCATCAACATTCCAAATCCTCCCCCTTCTGAATGAGAAATATTTATTCTTCCCCCGAATGCTCTCTCTCCAAGTCCTGATGAGGTTCCATTTGATTGGGATGACCTGATGGGGCATACCATACCCCCACCTATGTCTTTTCCATTAAGAGACATTATTCAAACCATCACGGAGACTGTATCCTCCGTTATCACTTTCTCCTCCTCGACTTGGAGAGCTTTGGGTTTTCCCAATCTTTTGTCAGCTATCCATGAGATACTGACTTTCCACAGAAGACTGAGATGGGAGCCTTGGCATCCCCCTTTACATGTTGATTAAGACAGCAAAACGAGTCTTAGTTAAGCTCTTTTCCGACTCGTCTAAAAACCGAAAAGATTTTCGAGTGATTTTTCCCTTTCACACTCGTTAAATTGGATTTGAAAGGTCATAAGTCTTAGTTAAGCTCTTTTCTGACTCATTATCAAAAATAGAAAAGATTGTCGAGTGAACTTGTCTTTTTCACACTCTTAGATTGGATTTGAAAAGACGTCTATTTGTCACAAGTTTACCCCTTTTTCACACTAAGTAGACTACAAGACATAAAAAAGGATATTTTTTGGCGTTAAGTTGTGATTGCATCTCATGCCCTCGCTTGTAGTATTGAGCCTTTAGCCAGTTCTCGCTTTGCATTATAAACCATTGCCTAAGAAGTTTTTGCATCCTCAACCAAGCAAAGCCTTGTTTATATCCTTCTCAGTTTGACACCCTATACCCTAGAGGGAACATCACCCTGAGTGTCCATCTCCCGCATGCATTTCCTTGCATTAAGCATAGGTACATTCCAATGCTGGAACTAGTTTTTCTTACTTGCAACACTCGTTTCATCCTTTGTATCATAGCATTCATTTGTTATGAAAAAACAAAAAAAGACAGGCGGGAAGGGAGTACTATATTATAATTGGCAGCAATCGTGTCGCCTTTGAACAAAGCACAAAATTATTGAGTCCTTATGTCATCATAATTTTGGGTTTAGCATGGCCTTAGGAATTCGATCTTGTTACAAAGTTTTCTCTACCGACTGGTTACTCTTCCAGTCCCTATAGAGAACATTATTGATGCCTCCTGCATCTAATAGTCACATCATTGAGTCTATGCTGTCGGATTCCACCATATGTCTCATGCTCTTGTTCAAAGGAAGTTTATCAACCTATGTCGACCACTCCTCATAAATCTTGACTTTGCATGTCGGCCATACCCTCAGTTTGTCTCATAATCACATGATACTATGGTCTTATCATGCACCCTGGCCCTACTTGCATCATCGATAGGTCACCTTGAACTCAACAATCGACATTTCATCATTGGTCATTGAAAGGGTGGTTTCCCTTGTGTTCGACGGCAAGACATCTATTCACACTTTGGGATTCATGCAGTGTCTTGGATTCCATTAGCCTTATTGGTGGTTTCCTTGCCTTTGTCGATAGTTTTCATCATTGGCTACTATTCAAAGGATCTTTTTTCATATACCACTTGCATTTGGTACAAGTGAAAGACGCATAGGGTCGTTGGTTCGTGAACATGTTCTTTGTCCGATCTCCACCAAATCATGAAGCTCCTGATTTGTTCCTCATGCTGACTGATGAGAGATTCCTTAATGTTCTCCTTTCAGCAGGTTTCTTTCCATCAAATTCAACTCATTTATTATGGATATGGGACCTAGAGTTTTATGAGTACCTTGTGGCTTGCAGTCATTAGTGGCAGGCTCTCTCGCCATTGATAGATGGGAATACATCAATGTCTCCTGATCAATGGATTTCTCAATTGTTCAACACTGAATCATTTATTCACACTTGTAGGAATGTACTCGGTGCCTTGAT
>SNQJ01S0004131.1:137059-176360 GCA_010110895.2 Picea sitchensis
TGTGTGTCTTCTGTGTTTTGTTTCTGCATTTGTTTTATTTTATTGCTCCGCGGTCCTATTTTTCTAACACAGTTGTATAATTGGATTCTAGTGATGGTTAACAGAAAAGTCCAAAACATAGAACGTTTAGACTACACCCTTGGAATCTACTTCCTTGTTAAGGTTCCTCAAGATGTGAAGAAATCAATTTTCCTTGAATATGTATAGTTCTTTCTTGATTCTTGCAATGATTTTGGTGAGTGTGTTATCGATTGGAGGTTTGTTACTATTCATGAATTGAATGATGTTGAGAGGAATCCCCGAAGACATTTAGAACTCTCACATTTAGGGATATTGAAGGAGGGCACAAGCCTTTGCCTAGTTATTTGTTGGTGTTCTTAGAGTCCATTAAAAACTCAATTCTTGAATTCCTATGGGATCATAAATGTACATTTTTATTATAATTATCTTTTAAATATTTATTTTTTAATTAGATGTTTAAAAGTAGTGTTATTTATCAATAATTATTAGTGGTGCATTTAAGTAAAGCTAAAAAGTTTTTTAAACTAACATTTTAAATTATAATTTAAAATCAATGTTAGCCTAAACTAATTAAGAATATATAATTAGATGAAAATCAAAACTTTGAAAAAGTAAAATTATTAGTGGTATATTTAATAATTAAATATAATTATTAAATACTGTTTAAAAAAATTATAAAATTGTATTAAAAAAACTAATTATATTAAATTAAATGATACAATCTTATATATTAATTACCTTATTATCAATAATAAAACAAAAATATAATTTATAATTTATAATATAATTGATTTAAAATTAATTAATTTAATTATAGAGCAGTTGGTAAGGGAGTCCTCTAAAGACACCTCAAATCCAGCAATGTCTAATTTAACTAAAAAATAATTTAATTAAAAAAATTGTATTTTAACTATGTTGTTAACGTTGTGCCATAATATGTATTAATGTGATGAAATTTATCATGTATAATCCTTTCTTCCTATGCACTCTTAAACGTTCAATTTTCTATCATTTATATAATATTGTGATTTAATAATGCTTTTCCTTGAAAAAAAGTTCTTTGGCAATAAAAGATGCACTTTGATTACGTGTAACTATAATGAATTTTTATTTTTAATATTGTGACCGAAATTATTATTGCATGTTGCAGGTGACAACATGTATTACTTTACATGGGCTCTGCAATATCTCAACCTCTTCATGGTTAATATTGGTTTTATTATTTTGGCTGGAGAAGCTCTGAAGGTTAGTCCAAAAAGATGGGATAAACTAAATGATAGACTTTGTATTTACATGGAATTATAATATATATATATATATATATATATATATATATATATATATATATATTATTTAGAAATATATTTTTATAAAATCATATAATTTTTTTTATTAGAGTTGAATAACAATGTAAATATAATAATAAAATACAATTATGAAGATACAAATAATGTATATATTAAAGAAATCATGCAATCAATGCATGAAAATCAAAGAAACATATAAATTTATATGTCATTTTTACAATTATGAGGATAAAATAAAACATGAAAATAAAAGAAACATCATATAAATTTACATGTTAATTTTTATAATTACAAGGATAAAAATTATGTGTATATTGAAGAGATCAATGCAATAAAATATGAAAATAGAAGAAACATGTAGAACATGTCATTTTTAAATGTTATTTTTAAATGGAATAAATTTAGGAATGGTTATATGTGTATATATACATTAAAATAAGAAAAAATAAATCTGAATATTTTTTTAGATATTAATTTCATAATGAAAATATGAATTGAAATAATTTGTAAATAGTAAATTATGAATAATTATGTTTGATTGATTTCTATGTCTGGATATATACATTTTATGACAATAAATTTATATGTCATTTTTTAATAGAATAAATTTAGGAATGGTTATATGAAAAAATAAATCTCAATATTTTGTAGATATTAGTTTTATAATAAAAATATGAATTAAATAATTTGTAAATAGTAGATTATGAATAATTATATTTGATTGATTTCTATGCAGGCGATATATACATTCTATGACAATGAAGGAATATTGAAGTTACCTTACTGCATTATAATTACTGGAATTGTTTGTAGTATTTTTGCATTTGGCATTCCACATTTATCAGCTCTAAGGTTGTGGCTTGGTGTTTCGACACTCTTGAGTCTTATATATATCATTGTCACTGTTATATTATCTATAAAAGATGGTATCTATCTATCCCTTTTATTTGTTCTATTAAACTTTAGCAAATTCCTTCTCATAATTCTTACATATAATATTTTAAGTTCTATTAAACTTTAGCAAATTCCTTCTCATAATTCTTACATATAATATTTTAAATTTGGACTGTAAAAAATAAGAAGGAGCTTGGTTTTGATTACTAATATGTTTGCAAGTTCCTTCTCATAATTCTTATATATAATATTTTGAATTTGGATTATAAAAGAATCAAGAAGCAGTTTGGCTTTTACTACTAATATGTCTTTTTTGGATATCCAGGTATTAACAACTCATCAAAAGATTATGATATTCCGGGTTCAAAGACAACCAAAATTTTTAATACAATTGGTGCTGCAGCAAATATTGTTTTTATATGTAATAGTGGGATGCTTCCAGAAATACAGGTATTTAGATATTTGTTTTTTATAAATTATAAATACAAGTATTTAGATATTTGTTTCTTATTTTAATTTATAGAAAAAAAAATCATTTTTTCATTTTATTAAGTAGAAATAAGAATTTTATTTAATACATTGGAGAAAATCTTATCTATTTACTTTTAAAAATGGCATATAAAACAATTAAATTACATGATTTCATTCTAGCTCACTGGTTTCTACTTTATAGTGTACATAGTAGCATATTTGTTATTGCAAAGTTCTGATTGTAAAAGTTTAATTATACAAAAGAATAACGCATTTAAACATTTGTACCAAACAAAACATGAGATTTTTAATAGGATATATTAAGATATATTAGAAAGTGTTATTTGTTATTGCAAAGCTCTAGTTATAAAAGTTTAATTATACAAAAGAAGAACACATATAAACATTTTTATCAAAAGAAACATGAGATTTGTAATAGGATATATTACAAAGTGTGTTATTCATTAATATTTATTATAAAAGTACAAAAGAATAACGCATTTAAACATTTGTACCAAACAAAACATGAGATTTCTAATAGGATATATTAGAAAGTGTTATTTGTTATTGCAAAGCTCTAGTTATAAAAGTTTAATTATACAAAAGAAGAACACATATAAACATTTTTATCAAAAGAAACATGAGATTTGTAATAGGATATATTACAAAGTGTGTTATTCATTAATATTTATTATAAAAGTACATAGGTTGTAGAAGTTCAGTTATAACAAAGAATAATACATATAAACATGTTTATCATGAGATTTTTAATAAGATATATTAAGAAGTGTGTTATTTATTAATATTTATTATAGAAATACATAAGTTGTTATATTAACTTAATTCATTATGTATTTTTATAACCTTTTAATTCCTTTTGAAAAGACGTTTTCAAAGCTATTTTCATCAAGTATTCTAAGTGAAATTTACATTGATAGCGTTGTTTTTAACAAAAAAGTCTTCATGGCCTCCTTCTGAAGGTGGTCTGCTTGTGGTTCCTAAATAGGTTTTAGGTGGTGAGAATTTTGTTACAGATACTAAGATTGGAAGCGTTTCAAATCTGTTGTACTCAAGGAATGCTAAGGGTCCATCTTTGGCTAGCACTCAGAGAGGAACTTAAATTTTAAAGGAAACTAGAACAAGGAAGGCTGCTAAAACTTGGAAGCCAAAGAAAACGCGACGACGTCTGGTCATTGGCATGGATGTCGGGCTTGAGGAGACGTGTCAACTTTCACTATGCGCCTTGGTAGGTAGATTTGCTTACAAACACAAGTGTAACCTTACCTTCTCAGACTGGATGAAGGAGGTTTGGCACCCTCGGCTTGGATATATTCCGACCTATATGACTCTACCAAGCGGGTGGTTTAGCCTGATCTTTAAAACCCCTGAGGATTCCAAGAGAATTTTAAATATGTTTTGGGACTATAAGGGCGACAACTTAATGTTGAAACAATGGAGGACAGGGTTTGTCCCTGCAACTGAGTACTTCAGTTTTAGGCATGTTTGGGTGTTGTTGCTAGGGTTTCCCTTAAATCTATGGAATACACCAACGCTAACGGCCATAGGAAATCTCCTTGGTCTCTTTCTAAAAATTGATGAAGCTTGTCTTCACTTGATGGTCAAATGACTAGCGCGGGTGTTGGTCGAACTAGACCTGCATGTTGGATTAATGGATTCCATCGAACTGGACTGGAGAGGCCACGTCTCGGTTCAACGTCTGGATTATCTTGGTTTTCCATTTAGATGTACCTCTTGTAGGCGAACGAGACATTTAAGGAAGGATTGTCGTAATGATTTTGGCCTCTCCGAGGAGGAAGATGAACAGTTTCATGGTTCAAAGGACTTCCATTATATCGAGGAAAACTTGGAGGAACAAGGTTCAATGGGAGGTGGTGATATAGTGGGATTAGATGAGCCTCAGGATTGCACCACAAATACTCTCATTGGTAATCTTAAAAATTATTGTTCATCTCTTTTCTTTAATCTCTCTTTGTGGGAAAGGGAATACTTGGAAAATTCCTCTTTATTACATGCAGTCTCATCGGTTGTTAATGATAAGGTGGTGGAATCGAAAGAAATGGAAGTGGACTTAGGGAATTATGATCAAACTATGCCTCATTCTACTAATGTCTCTGATGTATCCGAGACATTAGCTCCTATGGAATCATCATCCATGGATTTGATTTCACAGTCTATCCCTTGTCCTTTTTTGCCTGTTTTGGATCCGTCTCTGGCTTTTGTGGCTGAGTCTTTAGTTCCCTCCCCGCGGGAGAATACCGACCTGATTCCTCTTCAGAACTTTTGGGGATCGACTTCTTATGTTAACCTGAGCTATGACTCTAGTGGTTCCTTTAATTTTGATTGATTAGACCTTGGAAGAAAATTGGCGTGGTCGAGGGGTCTAAGTTCAGAAGTATCTCCTATTAAAACTAGGAGTGCTCAGAAGAAACAAGAGCTTGTCTCTTCTTCTTCAGATAAACCTTCTACTTCAACTCTAGATTTGGGGGCACTTAGAGGCATGAAAGCCCTGGCTAGGGATAAATCATGATCCTCCTTACCCTAAATATCAGAGGGGTGCCCCCCCGCCTAAAACTTCCCTCCATGAGAAGGTTATTATCTACCACTAAACCAAACATAATCTTTCTCCAGGAGACTCTAGTTGACGAAGAAAAATCTAGGAAGTTTATGTTTTCTTTGTGTCCCACTTGGATGTACACTGTAGTGAGCTTTGTGGGGAAGTCGGGAGGTCTTTTGGTGGTGTGGAATCCCAATATAGTGGACCTACAACCATTCTTATGTGCTGGTGATATTTTATTGACAGTTGTTCATACCCTTGATAAAAGAAGGATTAGCATGATAATTCTTTATGGCTCGTTCTCTGGTCGCAGATTATTCTAGGAGAATTTGGAAGCTAAAGGACTTCTTGATTTGAGTAATCTTATAATTGCGGGAGATTTAAATTTTACAACCGGTATTGATGAAGTCTGGGGGGTTTCGGCCTTGATAGATTCTCAGGCGGCTTTTTTCAGAGATCTGTTTATGAGACATCATTTAATTGATGTTAAGCCTGTTGAGGTGGTAGCAACATGGCACAACTACATAATTGGGGCAGATGGTATTCAAAAATGGTTAGACAGGGTATACGCTTCAATAGAGCTTCTAAATGAATCATCTTTTTTTAGATCTTGGGTTGGTCATGCTTTCATTTCCGACCATGCCCCAATACTATTTCAGTTGGATTATGGAATCAAGTTAGTTTACTATCCTTTCAAGTTTAATTCGGCTCTGTTAAAAGATGAGTTATTTGGTGATCTTGTAAGCGAAGTGTGGAATGCACAACATGACTCCATGGGAGTTGGGGCACAATCAAGGTTGGTTGAGAAGTTAAGCAATCTAAAATCTAGGGTGAGAAAGTGGATAGTGGTTAAGAAGAAAAGAGAACAATAGACTTATAATGAGATATAAAAGAAATAGTTGCTCTTATCAAAGAGAGTATTGATCTTCCAACAATGAATGAACCTCTTAATCGCTTGAATGCACTTGAGAATGAAAGGAACATGATGTTAGTGGATGAAGAGGAATTATGGCGCCAAAAGAGCAAGGCTACTTGGATCCTATTGGGTGACAAGAATACAATTTTTTTCATAGGTTTTCTAGCTTTAGGAGAAACAAAAAACACTTATGGGAAGTCAAGGATGAATCTGATCATGTGCATATAGGGAAGGAGGCTATTAAGGCAGAAGCCATGAGACATTTCAACTCATTTTACAAAGATTCTCATAATTCGATAGTGGATCAGATAGAATCGGTTCGATTATACCCAAGGTTTACTACAAAGGAGGAGGTACAAATGCTTGAAAAGCCAGTTTTGAAAGAGGAGATTCTTGAGGTCCTGAGGGGTTTTACCAAGGACAAGAGTCATGGTCCTGACGGGTGGACAGTGGAGTTTTTTTTGCACTTTTATGACCAGATTGTTGATGATCTATTGGAGACTGTCAAAGACTCGCGCTTATCTGGTATGGTACATAGATCATTAAATTTGAAGTTTATATCTCTCATCCAAAAGGTCAATGGTCCGGCATCTTTTGGTGACTTTAGGCAGATCGCCTTTTGTAATCTTTGTTATAAGATTATTACTAAGATTTTAGAAAAGTGGATCAGACCTATATTGTCTCGTACTCTCTTAGAAGAACAATTTGGGTTTTTAAAAGGCAGGTAAATCATAGACGCTATAGGTACAGTGCAGGAGTGTATTCAAAACATTAAGGAGAAAAAGATGCAAGCTTTGATCCTCAAGATTGACTTGAAGAAATCATATTATTGCATTAGTTGGGACTGCATTAGACTAGTTCTTTTACAATGTGGCTTTGGTCTTCCGATGATCAAGTGGATTACGGGTTTTATTTCTTTGGCCACCTATGATGTCCTTATAAATGGAGAACCTACCTATTTCTTCAATGGGGGAAGAGGTATTAGACAGAGGTGTCCACTGTCACCTCTTCTCTTTATTTTAGTTATGGAAGGATTGAGTCTTGCATTAAAAAAATGACAAGAGGAAGGTTTGGTGACACGTATAAAGGTAACTAGACTCATACAGATTCTCCATCTCCTTTTTGTAGACGATATTCTCATAATGAATAATGCTTATGTTAATGAGTGGTTGGAGATACAAAAGATCTTGGCTATCTTTTGCAATGCTATAGGGTTGATGACTAATTCTTAGAAATCATCCTTTTATCAGTTTGGAGTGCAACCAACTATTTTGGACTCCATAATTTTTTTTTTTTCCATATGTATTTAATCACATTGCAAATGGATTTAAGTGTTTGGGTTATATTTTGACAGGTTCAAAGCTGAAGATTGGGATTGGATCTTATCCAAATATGAAAAAAAAATTAACCATTGGTGCAATCAATCGTTGACATTGGGTGGACGCCTGGTCTTGGTCAAGGCTTTCTTGGAAATCCAACTTATTTATTGGCTGGATTTGGAAAACATTCCTTCCTTGGTCCTCCACAGAATTTGACAAGTCATCTACAACTTTCTTTGGAACGAGAATAAAAGAAAAGGATTTCATTTGTGTAGTTGGCATTATATTTCTCGACCGAAGAGATTTGGGGGATGGNTGGATTTGGAAAACATTCCTTCCTTGGTCCTCCACAGAATTTGACAAGTCATCTACAACTTTCTTTGGAACGAGAATAAAAGAAAAGGATTTCATTTGTGTAGTTGGCATTATATTTCTCGACCGAAGAGATTTGGGGGATGGGGGTTGTGGAATTTGTTTAGTTTTAGTCGGGCGCTGGAAGTAAACACCTTGTGGAGGGATCTAATGGTGGAGGGATTATGGCATCAAGTAATTAAAGAAAAGTATATATCATTTTTTTCAGTGGAGCATTGGCTCAGGACGGTGTCAGTTTCTGGAATATCTGGATCACAGACTTGGAAATACCTTCAAAAATCAATGCACATTTTGTTGCACTGGATTGCCTGGTACTCGAGTTTGGGAACTTTGATTGTTATTGGGAGAGATCAGATTCTTGGTATGGGAGAATCGACTCTTTTGTTTGAAGATCTAATTATGGCTTTAAACCAAAGAGGGATCCACTATTTATTTCAGGCTCAGGGAGTGCCGAGATCTAGAATTATCAGGGCCAATTGGGTTACTAGTGAGGAATTAGACTTGTTCAGGGCCCTAGCAGAGGAATGGTAGGTGTATAGAAGTGCGATTATTAGCAACGACATACAACTTCATATCAGATCGGATGTCCTGAAATGGATCGGAGGTGACACTTCAGGCATGATCACTGTAAAAAATACATATGAGGCAATTGAAAGTAAGAAGTATGTTTTTTTGATTGGAGGGTGAAGAAAGGCGCTCTGGTATTGGGAATGCCCTCTAAAATTAAAATTGTTTTCCTGGTTATTGGTGGAAAATAAAGTGCTCACTTGAGATAATCTCCAGCGCAGGGGTTTCGAAGGCNAGAAGTATGTTTTTTTGATTGGAGGGTGAAGAAAGGCGCTCTGGTATTGGGAATGCCCTCTAAAATTAAAATTGTTTTCCTGGTTATTGGTGGAAAATAAAGTGCTCACTTGAGATAATCTCCAGCGCAGGGGTTTCGAAGGCTCGAGCCTCTATTCTATGTGTAATCAGGAGTCGAAATCGATGTATCATTTGTTTGTGGATTGCCCCTTCTCCATGGAAGTTTGGATTAGAGTAAAGCATACTTTAATTATCCCGGGTATGTGGTCGAGAAACACTATTCCTGAGTGTTTTAAGAACTAGAAAAATCTGAATACAATCCATCCCAGTCTCTCGACCTTCATTTGTTGGTACACTTGGATGGAAAGGAATCATGCAATATTTGAGAATGAGAAGCCCTCATTTCAAATGGTATTTATCATGACTCTATCGACATTGAAAGATCACATGTCGATTATTAGAAAAAATCAGGTTCAGAGCATTTCAAAGAACCTCGAGGCTAGGTGCTTGGCTAGATGTTTTGATGGTGCGGCCTATGCATATGGTATTAATAGTGGAGCTGGAGGGGTCATTAGGATAAACGAGAAAATAATTTTCAAATGGTGTTTCAATTGCGGTCTAGGTACCAACACCAGAGCGGAGTTGCTTGGAGCGTGGGCTCTTCTCACACTTGTTATTCGGCTTGACATATCAAAGTTCTTTGTGCAGGGTGATTGAAGGATTATTATTGATTGGTTGATCGACAAGGGCCGTCTATAGGTTATATCCCTAGAGTGTTGGAAGGATAGGATCACTGAACTCAAAAATCATTTCCATTTTATCTCCTTTCAACATGTGTATCGTGAAGAAAATTCTGATGCAGATAGCTTGTCAAAGATGGCTCTTCATAGGCCTCCTGGAAAAATTGAATATTTCCAATGTGTTGGGGATCATGAAGGCCCACATATGTTCTTAGATCTTTTCTAGCTTATCACATTTTCGTCTTTTTACCCATGTTTTGGAAGTCTATTTGGATATAGTCTCTAGAGTTTTTATGTTTGTCTGTATTGAGGTCACTAGATAGGTTGACTTTGATGACATTTTGATGGGTAGTTGCATCTACTAGTTTTGAGAATCTTTTCAACTGTTTGTTGAAATTTTTAGAGAATGTTATCATATAATGAACAATTTATAATCACTATGAATATAAAGAACAATTTATAATCACTATGAATATAAAGCAAAATATTTTGTGGAAAAAACATTATAAAAAAGAATAACACACATAAACATGTGTACCAAACAAAACATGAGATTTGTAATAGGATATATTACAAAGTATGTTATTTATTAATTATTAATATAAAAAGTACATAGAATGAAAAAAGGAATACACGATTAGATAGGTTATGTGTACCAAACAAAACATGAGATTTGTAATAGGATATATTACAAAGTATGTTATTTATTATTTATTAATATAAAAGTACATAGAATGAAAAAAGGAATACACAATTAGATAATGTTGGCATAATGAGTACAAATTAAAATTAGAATATAAACATGTATTAAGAACATAAACAATTGCCCCCGGGGGGCAGTTCAATTGGCAAGTGCCGTGAAAATGAAGTTCCATGAGGTTTCGAGTTCAACTCCCCCCGATTTACAATGTGTGTCGTGTATGGGGCCTCGTGGGCACACCTGGAGGTTATAGTGGTAGCAATTGGATAACACGGCCACGTGTAACACGAGCACATACCCAACTAGTTGCTGATTCCTCCAAACATTTAAAAAAAAGAAAAAAAAAAAGAAGAACATAAAAAATTAAAAATAATAAAACTCTATGTAAATATTATCATTATCATCTTTTCATATTATTTATTTGGAAATGAATAAAATAGGAGAAGATCTAAATATACACTCATCCCCATAATGTGATATTTTTTAAATCTAGTTTGTCTAAAAATTTACTAAATTGATTTTAATAAAGTTTTTTTTAACTTCATCAATTTTATACTATACTATGATTTTCAAAACTCTAACTTAACAACACATCAGTTGTTAAATATAATGATGATGCACCTCGATGTATTGGGTAAGTGCATGAAAGTTAGGATTCCTAACTAACTAGTTAGCAATTTGAACATTACAATTTATAACTATGGATTGTTTCTATATTGGTAAACCCAACTCATCAAAGACTATAAAATATGTTGACTAGAAATACTATATTGTTTTATACTCTTCCTCAACTATGGATAATGCAATAGTACCTTGTTTTTTACCAATAATCCAAACCTCAAGTGATAAAAAAATCTAAAAGTAGACTCTCTATCATCCATGCCGCCTAACCAATCATTCTCATTGTACCCAACCAAACTAACATCAAAATATGTAGTATACTTAATGCTAAGATAATACATATACTTAATATTACACAATTTGTTTAAATAACTTCCTATAGGGAGTTAGATTTACACAAATTAAGAAACCAAGTTGAGATTATAAAGAATATATGGGTATGATTCAAGTAAGTAAGACTGTCAAACACTTTTGGATATAAAGCTGAATCAACTTTATTAGCATGACAATGGGTAGAAAACTTGAATCCTACATCAAAAGGTCTATAAGTGAGCTTACAGTCCTCACAATTGAACCTTTTAACTGATCCAAAGCATACTTGGTTCGAGACCCAAAAAAAAAAAAAAAAAAAAATTATAATATCGAAGTACCTTATGTCAAGATTTTCTTCTACAAATAATGACAAGTTCATCAACATAAAAGAAAACAACCAAATTATCTCCATTAAGATAATTTGGTTGCACTCAAAACCTTGAACCAAAACATATTTATGAATTTTCTCATACCGAGCTCTTCGATATTTCTAGAGATGATTTAATGATTTCTTCAAACTATATATTT
Organism: Picea sitchensis; assembly: GCA_010110895.2. Lineage (NCBI taxonomy): Eukaryota > Viridiplantae > Streptophyta > Pinopsida > Pinales > Pinaceae > Picea > Picea sitchensis. The sequence goes on from SNQJ01S0004131.1 coordinate 148,637, forward strand.
TAATATCTAAGAAATTCATGCCATATCTTATTGATTTCATTGACATCTATAACATGAACATTACTCCTAACGTAGTCAAAGTCTAAAACTACTAAAACATATTTATGAATTTTCTCATACCGAGCTCTTCGATATTTCTAGAGATGATTTAATGATTTCTTCAAACTATATATTTTAATGTCTAAGAAATTCATGCCATATCTTATTGATTTCATTGACATCTATAACATGAACATTACTCCTAACGTAGTCAAAGTCTAAAACTACTAAAATTTTAAAGATTTTTCCCACATAATTTATTACATATCTTCTATAACCTTGAACTCATCATTATTTTATTTGACTACATGATATGTAAACCATATTGGATATTCCAATGGTCATATTTCCAAAACTTATCTTAAACTTATAGCTAGCACAATGAGTCTATGTTCAATTGCATGAATTTTCTTTTATATTTACGAGGATTTAAATCAAATATAAAAACTATATTGAATAAATCTATATAATCACATAGGATTGAACACCTTGAATACATTCACTCACACACATATCAAAAGTAGTGACATGAATATTAATGTGGTTAAAAATCCTCAAAGAGATAAAAAAAATCCATAACAACAATTTTTTTAATTAATTCGGATAATAATTTACATTAAAACATCTCTCAAATTGATTATTAACAAATGATCCTCCTTGCTATTTAAACACATATCATTATCTAATTAAGTGATACACCACATATCACATTATTATAATTGAGAATATGTTTAACCATCAAATCGCTCATGTATACAACATGATCACAACTGTGATATTATTAAAGTACAAAATAACACTAAAATATCACTATACTTAAAATCATATAAATGAATATGAACTTAAATAAACTCCTAGTATCAAAATATCCTAACACCCCTCTTAAGAAAACCTTGGAATAGGATTGAAGTATATACAAAAGTGAAAAAATGAGAAGGAAGAAGGTATTGCAACCTATCCCTCCTTACTGAGAACTTTTCGAACTCCTAACATAGTTTGAAGATTTAAGAACTTGGCTTTTGTCAAGGCTCTATGAAAATGTCAGCAACTTAAGTATCTATTTGGGAATAGAGAACTTAAATAACCTAATCCCAAAGAACCTACCAATTGAAGTGCATGTGTAGCACAATGTGTTTGTTGCATTGATGTGAGCTAGATTTTAAGCAAGTTGAATGACACTTTGATTATCACACCATAGGGTGGTTAGATGTTATTACTATAAATTAAAATTGGAAAGGATGTGTATAAGACAAAGGGATTCTTGATTTGTGAAAATTGTTGCATGATTCCCCACTTATGCTAAATATGTAGAAAGGGGATTTTGTTTCTTTAATGACCAAGTAATATACCCTAAATAAAGGTTGAAAACATCTCCTGTAGTGAACTCATGATCATTAGGGTCACCTGTCTAGTTTGAATCAATAAAACCATGAAAAAGAGGAGACCCCCCTAGAATGGTATGACAAACTAAATTTTATCATGGACATATTGAATGGTCATGCTTGTTTCTTTCTAGTGGATTTCATGTAGATCTTACATATACTAAGCAAGCAACAAGGCCAACAACAAAGGAAATGTCAAAGTTAGTATGGGTTAGACGCACGAGACTATCAACTATCTTATTGTAAAACATGATATCCACCCCGGGTGCACTACAAGTGGCAACAAGTTTGTAATGTTCCCAACAAAGCTAGGTGGGAATATTATGTTTTATGTCCCAAAATTGTTATCTCTTCTTATGTGAATGTGCCAAACAATTATATAATGATGTTGTTAACTTCTTACAATTTTTTTTCTCAAATAGGAATATTGTCAAACATATTGCATGCAACCATTACACAAAAAATAGAGCAGATAACCATGGAATCTTATTATGGATGGAAAATCCCAAAATTAATACACTAATATCTAATGGTTGTAATAACAACTATATAATACTCCTAAACACACAAATCTAATGGCTACTAGGCAGTTGCACAATCTACTACAAAAACAATACAAGAAAACTTGGAATGATGCCAATCTATGATGCCCACTAATCCAAGGCTCTCCAAGCCCTAAACTACTCTAATCCAGTAATGTTCGCTTTGCAAGAGGCTCTCCAATCTCTCTTGAGACCCTCACAAAAATGACCTGACAAACAACTACAATCCCTAATTCGTAGAGGTCCTTGCGAGACAAATGTGAGACGTCTAGCGGGTCCTTGTGGGACAACACGTGTTCAACCAGCGGGAATGTCTCCTTCCACAGTTATGAAAAACCCTCCTAGCACCTGTAGATATGACGATCGGCCTCCTTCGGAAAAATGTCGCCAATACTCTACGCAAGAAGATATGCCTCCAAACTCTCTCCAAGGTGAAACCAAACACCACAATGAACTCAAATGATGACTACACATGAATCTGTCTCTTTGTCTAGCTAGGGTAGATATTGCACCACCAAAACTAAACTGAGATGGAAGAGTTTTTCTAAACCCTAACGAAACAATGGCTCCAAGACCACTCCAAAATGAGAGATCAAATCATAATGCTAAAGAGAAGGGTTACTCCTCTATTTATCCTTCCTTCGAACCTTCTATATCTTTTCCCTTTTTGAACAAATAAAACCTTTACTTTATTTCCCCTCCAATTCCATTTAAATATAATTATTTATTTTATTTAATGTCACTTTTAGGATTTGTCATTCTTTTAACCTAGTGACACCAAATAAACCTCTTTGACTCCCTTTTTTCTCATTGACTATAGCCTACGAGAGTCATATAGGATATTGAGTCATCCTCCATCATGATCAATTGGAAGGCGACATTACAGTTCTCCCTTCACAAGATTGCTTGTACTCAAGCAACCCCAAGTCAGGGTTTTGTAATATCTACTCTCCTTCCCAGGTAGCATTTTTTGCGGGAAATCCTATCCATGCAACCAAGTACTCTCGAATGATCCTACTCCTCATCATCCATTCCCTAACATCAACAATCCTATTGATAGTTAAGACTAATTTCCCTTCCTCATATAGTGGAGGAAGATCTGTCGAAGTGGTGACATGTTGTCCCAATGTCTTCTTGAGGCAGGATACATGGAAGGTGTTGTGGATCCAACTACCCTTTGGTAGCTCCAACTCATATGATACTTCCCCAACTCTCCTGATCACTCTGTGGGGCCCATAAAAGAAAGGCTTCAACTTCTCTACACGACTCTTCCACTCTTCTTTAGCGACAATTATTTGTAAGGTTGCAACCTGAGAAAGGTTAGATCTCCAACCTAAAAGTTGTGTTCTACCCTATTCCTATCAACATACATCTTCTGTTGATTTTGAGTGGCCTGTAAATTCTCCTTCAGGACTCTCAAAATGTCCTGACTTTCCTGCAACCAGTCTTTGGTCTTGGGAGCTCTGCTCTCTCCAAACTCCAAATCCACAGAAGATGGAGCATCATAGCCATACAATGCCCTGAATGGGATCATACCGATGGACATGTGATGAGTGGTGGTGTAGCAATGATCCCTGAGATGCATCCACTTTATCCATTCCCAATCCTACCTTGACACATAGTTCCTCAGGTACCCCTCAATCGATTTATTTACTATTTCGGTCTTCCCATCTATCTGGGGGTGATAGCTAGTACTTGGTGTCAACTCTGTCTCGGATAACCTAAACAACTCCCACTAAAAAAAAATGAGAAACCTTCCATCATGGTCATTGGCTATATTCCTCGGAGACCATGGAGTCTAAACACCTCCCTAAAGAATAGATATGCTACCTGAGATGCATTGTACTCTGTAGGAATGGAAAATAAGTGTGCATATTTAGTCAATCTGTCCACTACCATGTAGATGTAGTCCCTGCCTTGCACCTTTGGAAATCTTGTGATGAAGTCCATGGAAATGTTATCCCACTTCCACTCTAAAATCAACAATGGTTGAAGCAATCCTGAAAGATGTGTGAAATCTGACTTATTCTACTAGCAAGTCACGCACTCCCTCACATGACGAAGTACATTCCCCTTGATACCCTTCCATGAGAATATTTCCCTCACCTGCATGTAGGTCTTTAGATACCCCTGGTTCCCTACTAGTGGTGCATCATGTACTGCCCTCAAAATATTATCCTTGAGTTTGGACTCAAGGACAAGATAGATCCTATCTTTGTAGTAGATGATGTCATCCACTACCCTGTACCTGCCATCCTGGATATTTCCCTCCATCAGCTCACAAGCGAAGGCATTCTTGGAGTATTCCACCAAGAGAATGGACTTCCAGTATGTTGATATCTCTATCATGGAGAAAGCTACAGGTTTCCTGGATAAGGCATCAACAACCATATTATTCTTCCCATTTACATAGTCAATGTCAAAATCATATGCATGCACCTTACTCACCCATTTATGCTACCTTTCATTTAGGTCCCACTGCTCCAAGAAATATCTCAAGTTGTTGTGGTCAGTCCTAACCACAAAGAGTCCTCCTACCAAGTACTATTTGAATTTGGCCAATGCATGCATGATGGCCAACATCTCCTTATCATAGATCAGATAGAGCTTCTCAGGCTCCCTTAGCTTTTTGATCTCGAAAGCTACCGGGTGTCAGTTCTGGATTAATACCGCTCATATATCCTCATTGGATGCATCACACTCCGTGACAAAAGGATATATGAAATATAGGAGTGCTAATACTAGGCAAGTGCTCATCACCCTCTTCATTCTGTTGAATGCTACCTATGTGTTCTATGACCATCAGAACTCACCATTCTTGGTGAGGTATGTCAATGGTGCAACCAATTGTGAAATTCCTTTCACAAAACACCTATAATAGCTACATATCCCAAAGAGTCCTCGCATATCTGTGAGTGTCCTGTGGGTGGGTGCTAGCAGGGAAAATCCCCCTATTACTATACTGGGTTGAGGTACAGGCAGAGCACTAACTTCCCTTAAAAGATGGTTCTATTCCTAAGCTACCCCAAAACTATCTAAACTGGAAGATAAGAGAGAGGAAACAAGGTCAGTAGGTGTACATTTGGTACTAACATCCGATGTAGACCACTTTCTCCTTTTGCAGCTTCCTAGATTGCGGGTCTCCTCCCAAAGTCGACCTGCAAAATATTAGAAGAACAAATGATACAAAATACAATCTCTACTTGCAACTTTCAATATTCAGATATAGACATAGATGTGTTAATCAATTAAGCATAAAGACACAATATATTGGGATAAGAAATAACTATTTTATTCAATATGAAGATAAAAAATATTACAACCTTCTTATCAACAAAATCTCCGCGAACCAAGTCAGGGATCCTCTTATTGCTACTCCAAGTGCATCATTCCCATACTTGCCTCTCACAACCAACTGATATCTTGGGAAAAATGAAAGGGTTGTATAAGGAGAAAGGGATGGAGGGGGAATGTTGAGGCCAAATATGAGAAAGGGTTGCAAAACTTGAGCTAAGAAGGGGAATGTATTTTGGTAGAGTTTACTTGTTCTCTTGCTTGTTGTTGTAAATGAGGCACCGATACCTCTTTTTATATGAGAAAAAGATGGTTATTCGGTTTCGGGATGAGCTACAATGGGTGAAATGGTTGGGAAACCATTGATAGCCCGTAAACTTCACCAAATTCCTTGAAATTATATATTATTTGCAACTTTTGGAGGTAAACACGGGTTGTCTAGCATGGAAATCGCATATGTATGCGGGCTAACTACTATGTAGCTAGTGTGTGTACACGGGATGTAGTTCAACAGGGCGTGTACATGTTCCAAAAAATATTTTTTTAAGAAGAAGCCTCAACAGTATTTTGGAAAAATATGTAAGTGGAAAGGCCAATTCCATGTATGCATAGGTAAGGAAATTTTGGACTATAACTGTGGGCCAGTCTAACATGGTATATATCTTCTTCTAATGCACCTTTACTCCCTCAACACCAATCACGTTCCCCAGATAGAGGATCTTTTTCAACCCAAACTCACACTTTTCCTCCTTGGAAAAAAACAACCACTCAATAATGGTGAGAATATCATCCACATGCTTCATATGTTCCTCCCATGTTCTGTTGTATATCAAAAGATCGCTAAAGAACACCAGTAAGGATTTCCTTAATTGTTTGTTGAAGATATGGTTCATGCATGACTAAAAGGTAGTTGGTGCGTTATTCAACCCAAAGAGCATGACTAGAAATTCACAGTTACCATAGTGACACTTGAATGTTGTTTTATGGATATCCTCCTCTTTGGCTTGAATCTAGTGGTATGTTGATCACAGATCAATCTTTGAAAAGTACACTACCCCATGCAACTCGTTGATCAGCTCGTCAATCCTGGGTATTGGGTATCGGTTTTTTGTGGTCTTCTTGTTTAGTGCCTTGTAGTCTATGAACATCCTCATAGTGCCATATTTCTTCTTTACCAGTACAAATAACGAAGTGAAAGGACTTGAGCTAGGCCAGATATGTCCCATCTCTAGGAATTCCTTTATGGCATTCTTTATTTCGTCCTTGAATCTCTTTGGATGCTTGTAGGGGGTGGTTGTCATGGTATTTGACCCCTCTTCAAGCTCAATAACTTGATCAAATTATGTGTTAGGTGGTATCCCTGCTAAAAATGACTCGAACACTCTTTCATGATTTCCAAGTATTGTCTGGATATCCACAGGGTAATGTTGGTGATCCTATGATGGATTCTCCATGGTGATCAGAAATTATGTTATGGAAGCCACATCCCCATGTATAAAAAGGGCCTCCATGCATTGGTTAGACATGATCTTAGGGGAACCTGTCGACATACCTCTTAGGATGACTCATTTTTCACCCTTGTCCTAGAACTCCATCCTCATGTCCCTATAATTCATGCAGATATCTCCCAATGAGTACAACCACTGAACTCCTAGCACCACATGAGTATTTGCTAAATCCAAGACATAAAATCCATCAGTCAACGTATAGTTTCCCAATGTTACTTCCAATCCCCTGATCCTCTAAGTACACATCATGTTGTACCCATCCACTACTACCACATTGAATCCATTGAAATCCTTCATAGGGATTTGTCTCCTTGTGACAAGTGAAACATCAATGAAGTTGTGGGTGGCTCTACCATCAACCAATGTTATAACCCTATACCCATGCAAAATACCTCTAACCTTGAAGATGTAATATTTAGGGATTCTTGAAAGTGTGGAAATGGTCACTCCCTTAGGGATATACTACAATGGCACATGTTCTGTAGTATGTGATGGGTCACCGTTTTCATTTCCAATACCTTCATCATCACCGTCATCCTACTCGTCGGAAACTACCTCAATATAATGGACTTTACCTTTTCCCATACATCGATGACCTGGTTCCCACGACTCCTTGCAAATATAGCAAAGTTTCTTCCTCCTTATTTATATACGATTCTCCTCAACCATCCTGTCCTTCCCTGTCCATGGATCATGGGGAAGTTTTGTCTCCTTAACCCCTTGAGGGGTGAAGGGTTTTGTTGGTACCTTCTTGGAGACTGCATCCCTCATGTTTTGGGTTCTCATGATGGCCTCCTACAATGTGGTTGGCCTCCTCTCAGGGGTTCAACTAGACCCTCTGTGAATAGCATCACCAACCTTTGTTTAGAAATATTTGTCAGCATAATTTCCATCCTATGAAAATATGTGATGTATGCTTTTGGTGTACCTGTCTGTCTTAACTGTGAAAACTCCCTAAAGTGTATCTCAGGGTCCCTCTTGTCAAACTTGTCCAACAAACTATGAGTGAATTCCACATATGAGGCAATGATAGTGTGACCTAATGTCACCTTCCCATGGTACCACCATCCGCGAGATTCTCCTTCCAGGTGGAGGGTGGAATACTTAATTTCTTATGCTTCGTTCATTGGGTTAAGTTGAAGGTAAATGTCCAAGTTGTGTACCCATGATCTGGTCATCTCTTATGCTCGCTCATTGGTTGTTGGAAGGTAGTCCATGAAAATCTCCATGATCTCGGTCATGCCTGGTAGACCTTACTGAAGGGTGGGATAGTCACCCCCACCTTGTGCATGAGAGGTCCAAGCTGAAGTTGGCTCTCATGCTCTTTGTTCCACTCCTAGGTGTGTGTAACTCCCCATTTGAGGTCACATAATTCATTATAGAAAACTTTATCACTGATATCTTCATCTATCATCTAGTACTCCCTATATGAGGTGTTAATATCAAGCCCCTAATCCGGTTGTTTTATCCGGTTGTTTTTGTGATCCTGTAGGCTTCCCTATCAATAACTTTGGTAATAAGGTCTTAGGGATCTTTAGGATCCCACTTTGATCTGGGATATGGTTATTTCTACTCTTTGTGTGTATCCTATCACTCCAATGGGATCCATTAGGTCCATCTTGACCTACACCACTCGTATTCCCACGTTGGACCACTAGTTGTGTTATCACCTCAAGGGTATTCTACTGGAACCTTGTTGTCTCTACCTACCTTTAGGATGCCTCATTCTATCCCTTTATCATATATTTAAATATTTGGAGCATAGTCCCTTTAGGTTTGTCTCCCATGCTTCCCTATAGCTCTGACTCTATTTGGTTTGCTCATCTTTCTCTTTCTGGTGACTCTCGAGAGGATTGTCCTTCATGCCCCTTTGTCCTAGGCATCAATGTAGTCACAGGATGGAAAAACCACCAGCTATGATACCACTGTAATGTTCCCAACTAAGCTAGGTGGGAATATTATGTTTCCTATCCCAAAATTGTTATTTCTTCTTATGTGAATGTGCCAAACAATTGTATAATGGTGTTGTTAACTTCTTACAAACAATTTTCTCAAATAGGAATATTGTCAAACATATTGCATGCATCCATTACACATAAAATAGAGGAGATAACCATGGCATCTTATTATGGAAGGAAACTCCCAAAATAAATACAATGATATCTAATGGCTGTAATAACAACTGCATAATACTCCTCGGCACAAAAATCTAATGGTTTCCAAGAAGCTACACAATCTACTACAAAAATGATATAAGAAAACTTGGAATGATGCCAATCTATGATGTCCATTGATCCAAGGCTCTCCAAGCCCTACACTCCTCTGCTCCAGTAACGTCCTCTCTGCAAGTGAACCTCCAATCTCTCATGAAACCCTCACAAACCCGATCCAACGAACTGTTGCAATCCTTGATTTGTATAGGTCCTCGCTAGAGGACTATGGGACGTCTAGTGGGGCCTCACAGGAAAACCAATGCTCAACTCGTGGGGATGTCTCCTTCCATAGCTACACGAAACCCTCTTGGAACCTGTATATCTGAGGATCAGCCTCCTCCGAAAAATGCTGCCAATACCCTGCGCAAGTCGACATGCCTCCAAAATATCTTCAAGATGAAACCAAACACCATAATGAACTCAAATGAGGACTCCAGATGAATCCTCCTCTTTATCTATCTAGGGTGGATATTGTACCATCGAAACTAAACTGAGATGGGAGGGTTTTGTTAAACCCTAATGAAACAATGACTCCAAAAGCACTCCAAAATGAGATATCAAATCATAATGCTAAAGAGAAGGGTTACCCCTCTATTTATCCTTCCTTCAGACCTTCTAGATATTTTCCCTTTTTGAACAAATCAAACCTTTACTTTATTTTCCCTCCAATTCCATTTAAATATAATTATTTGTTTTATTTAATGCCACTTTTAGGATTTGTCATTATTTTAACCTAGTGACACCAAATAAACCTCCTTGAATCCCCTTTTCCTTGTTGACTATAGCCTATGGGATTCGTATAGGCTATTGAGTCATCCTCCATCACGATTAATTGGAAGGGTACATTACAAAGTTTAAATCTGTATTTGAAGGTAGATGAGTTGAGTTTGCTTTCATCAATCTAGAGCGAAAAAGAAGTTCAAAAACATACTTAGGTTGAGAAATATAAATACCTTCATTTGTGTACAAAAAATGGAGGCCAACAAACAAAGGAAAGGGCCCTAAGACTTTCATATCAAATTGTTTCCTAAGTATTGAATTCACATGGTTAAATAATATGGGATCACTACCAATGAGTGCAAGGTCATCGATATAACGTATAAGAATTAGAATATAGTCACCTACTTTTTTGGTATAGACATTTGAGGCATAGTGGAATCTAACAAATCCTAAGTCAAGAAAAAACTGGTCGATGTTTTCATACCAAGTGCAAGGAGATTGGGTAATACCATAGAGGGAAATAGTAAGTTTAAAAATAATTTGGATACACCGTGAACAAACCCAAGAGGTTTTTCAATAAAAAAATATTCTTGCAATCCTTATGCAAGAAGGACTTGACATAGATTTGATGGATCTCCAATATATATGAAATTGCAAGGGAAAAAATGAGGTGAATGGATTTCATGTCGGTGATAGTGGAAAATCTTTTAGAATAGTCAATTCCTTCTAGCTATGGAAAAGATTTGGTGAGTAATAGGGCCTTATGTCTATAAACACTAACAATAATTCCACACTTAGTTTTGTAAACCCATTTACATTTTACAACTTTCTTTGTCCAGGAATAGGTACAATATCTTCGGTGTCATTTTAAAACAAGGAAAAAAATGATTCAATCATCGCTTCATACCATTTTGGTTGGACAAATGCTTATTAAATGTTTTTTGATCCCAAGTCTCTACAACTTGAGCTAAAAGGAAGAGGCTTGTTGGAATTGAAAGCATGTTCTTCACTGATTAGAAGGATCAATTTGAAATGTATCACTATATAATGTGTCATATGTTTTTGTATTCTTTGAGTGGAAAGTAGGAACCATGGACTTGTAGAGGCCATTTTAGGGGTAGACCCTATTTTGATGATTTGGGGTCCTAAAACTTCTAAATCCCATCTAGATCATTAAAAAACAATTTTTGGTGTAAAAAGTTTGCAAAAACACATTTTCAACCCTATGATGATGTTTTACTCATAAAGATATTTCTAACGGTCCAAAGATTACCTCAATCAGAGTCCATATGAAGAAGTTATGCCTCTGGAGTGACCTATTCTTTGACCATTGCAATACCAAGTGGATGTAATGTTAGCTCCCATCAGTCACACATGTGGAGGTATTCATGTGTGGACTTTCAATAATATTATAAAGGGTCCAAAACATTAATCCTAATTGGGAGTTGGGCCGACACATAGAAATACTAACTCTAACCATAGGCAACTATCAAGACACGCTAAATATTGAGCCATAAGGAAAGGAAAGAGTTTCACTCCTAGTGTATTTATTTATTCTTCTATATAAGAGAAGAAAAAAAGTGTGGGATATTTTGAGTAGATCAGAGGAAATAGAAGCCCCTATAACAACCATTTAGGCCACAATGTCTATTATAACTCCATAGTGAGTCCATGTTTCTTTGTACCATACATTTTATATCTAAGAAGAAAAGAGTATCCTTAGATCATTCTAGCCTTCTTGCTTGGTTTTCCCATATTGGGTTTCCTACCTCTTGTGTTCATTATGTTAATGGTGCAATCATTGTATTAGTATAGCTTCTTTTCCACATTCTTCATTTATTTCCAAATTTTGGAGTTATGTTTATAATATTACATTTTTAATAATAATAATAATAATGCATAATACAGGATAACCTCTCAATATTTTGCAATAACTTGTAATATTTGTTGTAATGAACTATCCATTGGAATTTCTACCATAGTTTCCATATTAGATCATGATCTAGAGGATTGAGTACTTCACTAGTTGTGTTGGTGCAAGTTATTAGGATATTTAGATGCTTAGGAGTTAGTTAAGATCAAGTTGGTCTAATCTGTCTTTAGGTAAAAGTGTGTTTCTTTAGTATGAATTTGTATGTATTTGTAGTTATGTAATCCGAGTGTCACAATATGTTCTAGAAATAGACTGATCTAACAGGTCATATTTTTCTCAATTTTAACTACTACATTGAGATGTGGCTTAACAATCGATTGTTCCATGATCTCTATTTAAAGAGCATGGAGGGTCATTTTCTAATGATCGATTATGAGAAACTCTCTTGTAAAATATTTTTTATTTTGCATTAATATATTTCCTCTATTGGCCATGTTAGTTGGGGCCATGGACTATTTCCCTCTTTGAGGGTTTTAACAACGTAAAACTATTGATGTGTTGATCCTTGATCTGGTTGCGTGAGTGGCTACTAAATGTGTTTGTGCTGTGTTGAAATACCATTTTTTGTCGAACATGGTATCAGAGCCCGTTTGAAGACCCACTTCCCTTTGTAGATCAAGTTTTGAAGCTATGTTTTCACACTTTTGATTTCTACTACTTCCATATATTTCTGGGCTAAGAGGACTATTCCATTGTGTCTGGAGCACTTCCTTCAATTAGAAACAATTTTTTTTTTACTCATAAAGGTTTTTGTTTGCCCAAAATATGACCATTTTAGTCAGATTGAAAGGTATAAAGCCTAAATAAACCATTTTTTTTTTACGACGATAATATTTCAGTTTTCTATTTTTATTTTTGGGTTTCCGCTCTTTCCGGTCTGCCTATTCTCTTTTCTGTGCACTTTACGCAATCACGAGAAAGAATAAATAGAGAGTATAGTGTTTTCCTTTCTATGTATGCTATTTTCTTTGCACTGAATGAGAGCCTAACAAATCATAAATAGAGAGAAAACTTGCATTTTTTGGGTAAACTGACCGATATCTAACCCCATTGTCTTTGAAATTCATAATTTTTTCCCAAAATTTCACTTGTTTTTTTATGAGCATATTGAAAAGAAGGTTTTTGGGGTAAGCACACACTTCGAGGTGTAACTCCAACAACAACAACATCCTCCTCCTTTACAATTGTTATATGTTTTTCACTAGCTCACTTGGTTGAAAGTTGTTTTATCTAATAAGAGGTTTTGAATTCAAATCTCTTTTAAAGTTACTTTTTGAAAAATCCCATGCATCCATTTTAAAGTCTATTTCACTTAAATTATAAATCTGAATCACTATGAAGTAGCATTAATATTCTTTTTTAGTTACTTTTTTTTCGCATGGAACTTTAATTTATAAAGTACTTCATTGTAAAAATGATTCTCACTTGTTCTATAAAAGCAGGTAACTTTATAAATAACTTATTTGTAAAAGTGAGCTTATAGGCAAAGCTAGAGAAGGAAAGAAATTTTGTGCATCCATCACCACATGGGTCAGCTTCTACCTGCCATGTGGCACCTTGGTCACCATTTATGCATTTTTTAAAAAGGACATAAATTTCACATCCAAAGTCCATTTTCAATGTCATTTTTTTAACAAATTATTTTTTCGAGAGATTTCCATCTAGATAGTCGGTTTTATATTTTGAATCCATACTATCTGCATATTTTAATATCGCTACTCCAAGTTATCTTTTACTTATCAATACTAACTGCTTCTCATGGAAATATCATATGGAGGATGTACTAAGAAATAAAGGACTATACTGGATTACCTTGGGAAAAGAACAAGCTCCCACTAATGTCGAAAAGAAATCCAAATGGAATAGTAAGAATGGTGAAGCTCCTGGACTAATCAGAATGTCCATATCTCCTGATTTAAGATTTCACCTTCAAGGAATTGATAAGCCAGATGAAGCTTGGGATAAGCTTGAAGTTGTTTTTGGTAAACACAATGTGATTCGAGCTCACCAAATTGAAAATCGGTTAATGAATTTAAGTCCCACTGATTTTCCTTGCATTGAAGATTATTTAACTAAGTTCAAAACACGTAGATTTTTATGTAAAGAATGTAAAATAGATCTAGAGGATGATCGATGCATATATTTTATTCTTGCTAAGATTGGTAGTTCATATTATATTTTGTATCTACCTTCTATGCCACCAAAGAATCTATAGGGAGTGCTTATAAAGAACCCACTCTTAAGTCTAGTATTTGTGATTCTCTGATTAGAGAGAAAGATAATATTTTGCAACTTGGAGTGATTAGCACTACAAGTAAATCTAACAAAGACTTAGTGGCCAAGAAGAAAGATAAATCCAAGAATCCCAAGAAGAAACATTATCACAACAATAAGAAAAATAACAACCCTAAAACCTTTAAACTATCTTCTTCTCCCAATGGTGACAAAGAAGAAAAATCCAAAAGTAGGAATACTAATAGGCATTGCAAATTTTGTGGGAGAGATGGTCATGTGGAGTCTAAATGTTTTAAAAAGATGTAAGCCTTAGAAGCAAAGATGAAGAAGCACAACATCAATCTTCATTCTTCTTATTCTCATGGACATGCACTTTCTGCTTCTAGTTTCTCCTTCAATGCAACTTATAACTTCTATTTATTTTTCTGATGAGTGGCTTATTGATTCTAGAGCATCCTATCATATGGATAAGGATAAAACCAATTTTTATGCTATCAATGAATGTAACACCAAACAAATATTTGTTGGTGATGATAGATATCTTAGTGTTGTAGGGTCTAAAAAAATTCAAGTAGATAATGGTCATTTCAATGATGTATTATTTGTTCCAAGTATTTCTTGCAACCTTATATCAATGTATCAAATCGCTCATTCAGGTGAAGGTAAAATTGTATAGTTTTCACCTCACCAAGTTGTAATCAAGGATTTAAAAGATCATAAGTATGTCCTAGCAACTAAAACTATTGATGATATTACCGGGTCAAACAAATTTGTCAACTTTGGGTCATCATCTTTTCCATCATTTCTTGTTGCTCATAGAGATGACTTGAGCAAACTTTTGCATGAGCCATTTAGTCATCTAAATTATCTCTCATTGTAGAAACTATGTAATCAACATATAGTTATTGGTGTTCATCTCATTTATTGCAGATATGGTGTTTGTGTTATTGACAAACATCATCAGGATAGTTTTGACAAACATGACTCTTGGCACGCCTCAACCCTTTAGTAGATTTTTCACAGTGATTTGTGTGGTACAATTTCTTCTTCTTCTTTGTCTAGGTGCAAGTACTTCTTAAATTTCATTGATGACTTCTCCAGATGTAGTTGGGTTTACTTCTTAAAACTTAAGAGTGAATTTTTAAAAAGTTTTTGGCCTACAAGGCCCTTGTAGAGAAACAATCTAGGCATCAACTTCAACAGTTAGGGACAAATAATGGAGGTGAATATGTGAACACAATATTTACAAGTTACTGCACTACACAAGGAATTCAAATGCAACATATTGTTCCATATACACCATGGCAAAATGGTATTGTTGAGAGAAATAATCACACATTAAAGGAAATGGTTAATTGTATGATCCAATCTAAAAGCTTAACTCTTCATTATTGGGCATAAGCCATCAACTGTGAAAATTACATAGTAAATCACACTCCTACAAAGGCTTTAAAAAATATAACATTTGAAGAAGAATGAACTAAAATCAATCCATTTGTAAGTCACTTTCGTGTATTTGGTAATATGGCATGGGCTCACAATTCTGGTGAGAAAAGAAAATACTAAAAGTGAGAAGTGTGTTTTTGTTGGATATTATGAAGATGTCAAAGGATACCGAATTATTCAACCTCATTCCAATAAAATTGTTATTAGATGAGATGTTAAATTTATTGAAAATATCTTGGCATGTGAGCCTAATTCAATGTTTGTGCCATCTTCGGTCTAAGATCCATCTTTGACATTTGTGCCATATTTTGTTCTTATTTTAGTTTATTCTTTAGATGATGATGGTGAGGATGAAAATACACTTTCGCCTACTCACCTTCCCTTAGATGAGTCCATTGAACATGAACATACACCAATACCATTGCTTCCCAAATGGGTTTGATCAACACAAGAATCAACTAGTGATCTTGTTGGTAATCCTACATATCATTGTTAGACATGTTCACAATTCCAACGAGAATCTTCTCTTTTGGATCAAGTTTCAGAGAATCATGATCCATAAACATTTACAGAATCTTTTATCCATCCATATTGGGACACAACAACAAATGAAGGATATTGTTCCTTAATGGATAATTATACTCGGGATCTTGTTTCCTCTTCCAAAAGGAAGAAAACTTGTTAGATGTAAATGGGTGTATAAAAATGAGTATTCATCATATGGAAGTGTTGAAAGACATAAATCCAAATTAGTTTCCAGAGGATTCTCTCAAGTTCAAGGCATTTACTATAATGAAACATTTTCCCCAGTAGCCAAAATGAATTCCATCTGCCATTTTCTAGCTCTTTCTCCCTCACATAAATGGGAGTTCCATCATATGGATGTTGAATCATCCTTCTTGCATGGGGATTTGAAAGAATAAATATACATGGAAAAACCTCCTGGATATGTCCAAAATGACTCCAACCTTGTTTGTCACCTTAAGAAATCTCTTTATGGTCTTAAGCAAACTCCTCAAGCTTGGTATTAGGGACCTAACCCCTCACGTAGGTAGAATAATATATTCCAATGTAATAAAGGTCAATATTAATAAGGCCTAACAATAAGGAAGAATAAGTTGAATGTAAGAAGACCTAATAGAAGCTTCCGCTTCTAGAAGGATCTTCCTCTAGATGGTTCTTTTGATAGACATATTTAGTATAAATAGGAGTCGAGGGTATGAGAACTGTTGTCTTGGATATTATTGTAATAGAGCTCTGCTCTGCTGGAGGTTCCCCCCTCAAAGAGGCAAGTGAACATTGCTCTCAGTAATCGAAGTTCTCTTTCTGGTGTTATTCTGGTATCATTTTGGTGTTATTGTGGTGTTGTTCTGGTTATATTGTTGTTTATCTGCCATTTCTAGCATTTTATTTCTGTTCTACATAATTTTTATATCTGGAATATTACAAGTGGTATTAGATCACTTTCCTCGATAGAAAGTTGTGGGTTAATTTTGTTTCAGGGTAGAGACATATTCCAACATCTTTAAGCTACAAAGATATGTCGTTACGTGCATAAACCCGTGGTTGAGGGATTCATACATGCAAGAAATACAAGTGGTACTTAAGCGCACATTTGTTGGCCACCCTTGTAACCCCTATTGGTACTCCTTCGAGTGGTAGTGCATTAGACAACACCTGTATACGGATCAACCTAGATTTCCTAAAGCCCTCTTCAGATAAACTGATTGGCCACCTGAATGATATAGTGCCACCGAGAATAACACTTGGGAAGATACTCTCTAGTACTTGGGTAGTCAGGTAGTACGACTAAGGGCACAGTCTATCCTCCTTAGTTGGTGCCCTGAGATATTGGTCCGAGTACTACTGTTGGACCTCGCACGTATATCAGAGAGCTATATCACAGGGAAAACCCTTGTCTGTAGAACCCTTGGGGACATAAACCAAAAATAAAACAGACAATATCTATTTCCACGCAACTATGGTCGAGTTGCCAAATCACTACACATTTCTTCCTGGTTAAGTATTTGGGAATTTCATCACTGTAGTATTCTTCAGCCGCCCCTTTTCGGTTCCCTTGTCATCATGGCCCATACCCGTAGCTAAGACTTGGAAGCTCTATTCAATACCTTGCAATCTAATTTCACAGAGACCCAACAAGAAGTGAGACAGTTGAGTGACAATATTGCCTCCATCAATAAAATTATGCATTCCTCCATCACCACCTCAATCACAGAACTCAAAGAAGACCTCAAACAAGAAATGACTACCCARCTTGAATCTGTCACTTCGATGATCTACACCAAGCTGCATATCCCTGCAGATCCCCCTTTATTTGACCCACCTTTGCATACCAATGCTAAAACTTCCTCTCATTCCCATAATTTTCAGTCCCATCACTTTCAGTGTGACCTACGCCTTCCGYGGGTGGATGTGACCAAATTTTATGGCTCGGATCCCACTGGTTGGGTAACTCAAATGGAACTTTATTTCTCTTTGTACAACATTAAATATGACTTGGACAAACTCTGTTATGGTGTTCTCCATCTAGATCAAGAATGTTGGCAATGGTGGCAATGGAAAAAAATTGCTTGTCAAGGGTATGTTGCTTGGACACACTTTGTGGCAGAGATTTATGAACGCTTTGACACTGACACCAACCATTTAGGCCATTTGACAAAGTTGAAATAATTTGGCATAGTGGAAGACTTTATAGATTCTTTTGAGCGACTGACGTTTTGTATAGAGGGAATGCCTGATGCTTTTTTCCAAGAATTTTTTATCAGTGGCTTCAAGGATGAGATTCCTGCCCATGTCCTCATGGCTCGGCCTCAGAGTTGGGTGGAGGATACTAAACAAGCTAAGGAAACACAACAGGTTGTCTCTTCTCAAAACTTGAAACCCTCCTTTTATTCCTCGCACTAAACCAGTAAATCCCACTCCTCCTTCTACTCCACTAAAGATCCAAAAATTGACTAGGGCCGAAATGGATGAATGCCAACTCAAAGGCCTTTGTTATAATTATGATGACAAATATTTTCCGGGACACAGGCGTAAGGAACAAAAGATTTTTATGGCCATCTTGGAGGATGTTTTAGAAGAGGATGTTGAAGCTCCCCTTATGTCCGAGTCACCTAAACCCACCGACATTTCCCCTCCCTCAGACCCTCCCGAAGTAGAACCGGTCATTTCCCTAAATTCTCTCACTAGCTTCTTTGCTCCCCAAACCCTCAAACTAATTGGCTACATCAACCATAGGAAGGTCATCATTCTTGTTGATAGTGGAACCACCCATAATTTTATTCATTGCTGCATTACCCAATAAACTGATTTCTATATCCGAGTAGTCAATAATTTCCAGATCATGATTGCTAATGACGGGTCCATGAAATGTGGAAGGCGTTGTGAAAATGCGCGTCTCCAAATTAGTGACTACCACATGAAATCTCATATGTTTTCTATCGACATGGGTGGTTGTGACATTGTGTTGGGTGTAGAATGGATAAGGACTTTGGGTCCCATTCTCATGGATTTTAAGGAATTAACCATGCAATTCGACTAGGAGGGCCAGCAATATAAGTTCCAACGAATCACCGCTAGTTCCCCTAAGATAATTAGTTCCCATTGCATGGAAAAGATGCTAAAAAAAGGTCATTCGAGCGTTGTTTCCCAAATCCATGCCATACAATCAATTGAGACACCATCTGTGCCGCAGGACCTCCAATCCATCCTCTCTAAACATCAAGTGTTATTTTCCACTCCCCAGGGACTCCCTCCTTCCCATGGTGTTCATGATCATTCCATTCCCCTTGTTCCAAGAAGCCTTCCTCCCAATATCCTTCCCTATCATCACCCCTTTTCCCAAAAAAATGAAATTGAGAAAATGGTTCAAGAAATTCTTAACACAAGTGTTATCCTCCCAAGTATGAGCCCCTACTCTTCTCTGGTGGTCATGGTGATGAAGAAAAAAGGTTCTTGGCGCATGTGTTCTGATTTCCATGCCCTCAACAAAGTCACCATTAAAGACAAATTTCTCATTCATGTCATCGATGAACTCTTGGATGAATTGAGTGGCACCCAGTTCTTTACTAAAATGATCTTCGTTCTGGCTACCACCAGATCTGTATGAAAGAGGCAGAAATTCCTAAGACTTCCTTTAGAACTCATGAGGGCCACTATGAGTTTTTGGTCATTCCCTTTGGTTTGTGTAATCCTCCCTCCACTTTCCAAAGCCTCATGAATCATGTCTTCCATCCTTTTCTCCATCATTTTGTCTTATTTTTCTTTGATTATATCCTGATATATAGAAAAACTTAGACAAACCATCTTTCTCATGTGGATCAAGTTCTCCATCTACTCTCGCATCATAAACTTTTCCCGAAACAATCTAAATGTGCTTTTGGCACCTCAGAAGTCAAATACTTGGGTCATCTTGTTGGAAAGCACGACGTCAGGGTGGATCCTAAAAAGATTGAAGCTATGAAAGACTGGCCTCACCCAAATACCCTCAAAATCTTGCGTGNCTTTTGGCACCTCAGAAGTCAAATACTTGGGTCATCTTGTTGGAAAGCACGACGTCAGGGTGGATCCTAAAAAGATTGAAGCTATGAAAGACTGGCCTCACCCAAATACCCTCAAAATCTTGCGTGGACTACTGGGCTTAACAAATTATTATCGCAAGTTTGTTAAGAACTATGGAAATATTGCGGCCCCTCTCACTGCACTCCTTAAAAAGAATTCTTTCACCTGGACTCTAGCAACTGCTCAGGATTGTCAAACCTTGAAGATGGCTATGTGTACCACTCCAGTCTTGGAAGTTCCTGATTTCACAAAGACCTTTGTCCTGGAATGTGATGCTTCAGGAAAAGGAATTGGCGTTTTCCTTATGAAAGAGTTTCGGCCTTTGGCCTTTACCAGCAAACAACTATCTGAACAAAATTTGGGCAAATCAATATATGAAAAGGAAATGTTGGCTATTCTACATGCCATTGATATTTAGCACCCTTATCTATTGGGGAAACACTTTCAAATTAGGACAGATCATCAAAGCCTCAAGTATTTTCTGGAACAACCCATTTCCTCCCCAGAGCAACAAAAATATGTGACTAAGCTCTTTGGATATGATTATGAGATCATTTACAAGAAAGGAAAAGACAATGTGGCTGCAGATGCACTTTCCCAAAAATATGAAGATGAAGGGTCCCTTTTTTCTCTCTCCTTCATTGTACCAGATTGGATCCAAGCCATTCGCCAGGAATGGTTACATGATCCCAAAAGTTCACATCTGATACAACAATTGCAGTCCAATTCTCCAGTTTCCCCAGGGTACTCTGGGCTACATGATGAGCTTCGATACAAAGGTCGTTTGTATTTAAGTAAACAGTCAAAACTTAAATCCATGGTACTTTCTCAACTTCATGCTACACCCACAACTAGGCACTCAGGCTTTACCAAAACCTATGACAGGGTCAAACGTTCTTTTTTCTGGGAGGGTATGAAATAAGACGTTCGTAATTTTGTGGATGAATGTGATGTGTGTCAATGCAACAAGGGCGAAGCAATCAAATCCATTGACACACTAAAACCGCTTTCGATTGCACCTTCTATTTGGTGGGATATCTCTATGGATTTCATTGTAGGCTTACCTAAATATGGCAATAAATAAGTCATCATGGTGGTCGTTGATAACCTTTTCAAGTATGTTCATTTTTTTGCTCTTCAACACCCATTTACAACATCCACCGTGGCTCAACTTTTCATGGGTCGAGTCTTCAAGATTCATGGCATGCTGCATTCTATTGTTTATGATCGTGACACAACTTTCACTAGCAATTTTTGGCAAGAAACGTTCAAGCTACAACGCACCCAATTTCATCTCAACACAACTTATCATCCCCATACTGATGGTCAAACTGAAGTTGTCAACAAGTGTTTGGAAACATATTTGAGGTGTTTTGCATCAGAAAAGAAAAATCAATGGGCTCAATGGTTTCCACTAGCTGAATGGTGGTACAACACTTCATACCATATAGATACCTGCATGACTCCTTTTGAAGCAGTATATGGAGAAAATCCACCTTCATTTCTCTCAGATTTACTAGGTGTCTCGAAGGTCCAGGTGGTGGAACAAACGCTCACAGTTCGAGAGGCTATTCTCCGTAACCTAAAAGAGAATTTGGTCATGGCCTAGAATAGCATGAAGAAACCAACAGATCAAGGTCGCTCTGAACATCAATTTGCAGAAGGGGATCGGGTGTTTCTTCGACTGCAACCTTACAAGAAAAATTCCCTCAAGGATGACCATTGTCAGAAACCGGTGCCAAAATTTTATGGTCCTTATACCATTCTCAAGCGTGTGGGACAGGTGGCCTATCAATTAGATTTTCCCAGTCATTCTAAGCTACATCCTATTTTTCATGTTTCCTGCTTAAAGAAGGTGATTGGAACTAAGTGCCAAACTCAAACCAACCTTCCTGAGTTGGACGAAGAAGGATCCATTTGGCTACATCTAGAAGCAGTTTTGGACCAGCACGAGTGTCGCCTGCATCAGCGAACCATCAAGGAAGTGTTAATCCAGTGGAAAGATACAACCCCAATAGATGCCACTTGGGAACCAACTACCATTCTGCAACAATTTCCACATCTCAAGCCTTGAGGACAAGATTTCTTTTAAGGGGGAGGACATGTTAGGGACCTAACCCCTCACGTAGGTAGAATAATATATTCCGATGTAATAAAGGTCAATATTAATAAGGCCTAGCAATAAGGAAGAATAAGTCGAATGTAAGAATACCTAAGAGAAGCTTCCACTTCTAGAAGGATCTTCCTCTAGATGGTTCTTTTGATAGACATATTTAGTATAAATAGGATTTGAGGGTATGAGAACTATTGTCTTGGATATTATTGTAATAGAGCTCTGCTCTGCTGGAGGTTTCCCCCTCGAAGAGGAAAGTGAACATTGCTATCAGTGATCGAAGTGCTCTTTCTAGTGTTATTTCGATATCATTTTGGTGTTATTGTGGTGTTGTTCTAGTTATATTGTTGTTTATTTGCCATTTCTAGAATTTTATATTTGTTTTGCATACTTTTTATATCTGGAATATTATACTTGGTATGCCAAAATTGATAGCTTTATTCTTGACATCGACTTTTCTAGATGTCATTATGACCCTAATGTCTATATCAATAAGGTAGGAAGACATCTCATAATACTTATTATTTATGTTAATGACCTTATCCTCACTGGTAGTAATCCTAAACTCTTAACCCATGTGAAAACCAACATTAAAAATAAATTTAAAATGACAGACTTATGATATTTTCATTATTTCCTTGGCCTCCAAGTTTTGCAAGCCAAGGAAGGAATGCTTATTTCCTAGTCTAAGTATGCTTGTGACCTTCTTTACTACTTTCACATGGATGATTCTAAACTATCCCCTCATCCCTTCTACTCTAGATTCAAACTTACCACCACTAGTACTATTCCCCAAGTTTATGCCACTTTGTATCGTCAATTAGTTGGTAGCCTCTTATATTTGACTCATACCCATCCTGATATTTCATTTGATATTGGTCTTGTTTCCTGGTATATGCAAACATCCCATGAAATCCATTGGAAAGTAGCAAAAAAGATACTTCAGTATGTTTGAGGTACAATTCAGTTTGGGATACATTACAGTTCAGGGGGAACTCCTTTGTTTGTTGGTTTCATTGACTCATATTGGGTCGATGAACTTGGTGATTGAAAGTCTACTGCAAGTTATGTTTTCATCCTTGGTTCTGAACCTGTCACTTGGGATTGTAATAAACAACATGATAGTGCTCTTTCTTTAGAAAAATCAGAGTACCAAGCAATGATTAATGTAATTCAAGAAGCCTTATGACTTCGACATATCCTTTCATATTTTGGATTATAGAAGCAACGTCCAACCACCCTTTGGTGATACAATTAGAGGGCCATCAAGTTTTCCAAAGATCCAGTTCAACATTAGCGCAACTAACACATCGAGCTATGCATGCACCTCATCAAAAAGCTCAGTCATGATTGAGTTATTGAATTTCTCTTTTTCCCTATAGAAGATGAAGTTGCAGACATATTCACAAAGTCTCTTACATAAGAAATGTATTCTAAAGTTTTATCTATGTTAGGAGTTCAGGAATTTGTCATTCATGGCCGATAGGCTCTAATGCCTCCTTCCTTCTCCTATTGTGTCACCTTTATAAATACTTCAATCATATCCCAAGTTGTTCTTAAGGGGGGAAGTTAGTATATTAGATACTTAGGAGTTAGTTAATATCAACTTGGTCTAAGTGTGTTTATTTAGTAGGCATTTGTATTTATTTAGTATGTAAAAGTGTGTTTATTTAGTATGCATTTGTATTTATGTAATACGACGGTCATGATATGTTCTAGACATAGAGTGATATAGCGTCTCATATTCTCCTCAATCTTAAAATCTACATTGATCTATGGCTTAATACATCATTGGTCCATGATCTCTATTTAAAGAGCACATAAGGTCATTTACTGATGATTGATTGTGAGAAACTCTCTTGTAAAATATTTTTACTTTGCATTAATATATTTCCTCGAGTGGCCACGTTGGCTGGGAAATGGACTATTTCCCTCTTTGAGGTTTTTAACCATGTAAAAACATCGATGTGTTGATATTTGATTTGGTTTTGTGAGTGGTTATTGAAGTTGTTTGTCCTGTGTTGGATTATCTTGTTTTGTTGAACACATGTTCAGGTTAAACAAACTCATTTGAAGGAGGAGGTAAGGCATGCATAGATGGGATTTCATCATCATTGCCATCATTTGAAAAATAAAAAGAGTGATCAATAATATAATTAAAGGATAAGAATGTGAAGGAGTGAATGCATGGGAAGGATATGGCACATGGGCTACAAAAGACTCGTAGGATGAATACGTTCATGAAATTGAACATCTATTTATTTATCTATTTATTTATTAATAATGATTTATACAATATTAGGTACAATAATTCTATAACCTTTCACATCATCTGAGTAACTGACAAAAAAACACTTCTCACTCTTAGGTTACAAGAATTTTATTTTCTCATCAGGGACATGTGCCCATGCATCATAATTGAACATCAAAATTTTCTTACATGGGTTTAATTGAATCCATGATTAATCTAGTGTTATGTTCTACAAATACTTAGTGGTGATGTGCTTAATTATGTAATTTTTATTATTAATTTCTTTAGCCCAAAACTAAGGGCTAACATCCTTGGACTTAATAATGCAATATGCCATTTATTTTAAGGTTTAGTTATTTATTTATACAACACCATTTTGTTGTGGTGTATAAGGACCATTGTCACGTCTAAATCCTTTTGCAGTGAAATAAGTGATAATTTTGTGTTATCATATTTGCCTCCATTATTTGATCTTAATTTATGAAGTAGATGCATATATTGTTTTTCTACAAGGGACTTAAAAGAAAAAAAAAACATGATGAAAATTTTGATTTAAGACTAAGAAAACAAATCGAAGTGTGTTCGGTGAAGTCATCAGTGAAATTCAAGAAGTAATTAACCCCCCCTCAATTAAAACAAAATATGGAAGAAGATGCCATAAATCGTCATGCATAAGCTGCAAAGGCCCTGATGCATGCCAAGAGGCATGTTTTTCAACATTTTCTTGATGATGTTTCCTAAGACTGCACTCAAAACAAACACCATCTCTATAAGAAATGAGATGAAGACGTGTGACAATATTGCTCTTACATAATTATTGCAATGCATGATAGTTTAACTGTCAAACATCTAATGCCAAAGTTTGTTCATGTCATATTTATAAGAAATAAAATAGAAGGAAGTAATGATGGCCCAAAGTTATCAAATTTTTACAAATTGTAATATCATCAATAGTTCCTATAGCTGCAACTTTCTAAGGGTCCTTTAATTGTTTAACTATAACTTCATGAGACACAAATTCCATTGTTTTTTTTTCACCTGAATGACTGACGTCATAGGCATAAATGTTTCAAAAGAGATTAGGAATGCATAATACATCATTGGAATGAACATTGTCTCATTGAAGTTTTCTTGAACTGAAAAATCCTAAATACTTATCATCACAAACAAATGTATGCATTGTGTTACACTAATTAAGACCAGAAAATATGACTTTATCTTTATCCATATGGTAAGATACTACTAAATCTAAAATCCACTCATTTCAAGAAGAAGTTGTCACATTGAAAAAAAGAAAAAGTGGAAGGGGAACTTCCTTTAGATGAAGGGATAAAAGGAGAGGAGGTAAAAAACGAAAGATCCAAATGGATGTTATTCTTATTCATAATTGATTCTAAGGCTTCCATCTTCTTGAAACAATATAACTCCATAAGAAAATTTCACCCACAAAAGTTGCAATGTTTCCTTGACTTTGTGCCTTTAGACTTGATGCCTTCATAAACATGTGGAGAATGAGAAGGATGAGTAGGTTTGGGACCCTTGTTCCTTTTATTCCTATGACATAGTTTTCTCTCTAATGGATTGGAGTCTTGGTTCTATTGTGCCACTAAGGATTTATTTTTGGTACCTACATAGCTGACCACTCCAAGGTGAAATATCTTATCCCACACTTAAGTTAGAGAATCATATAATTATTTAATATATAACAATGTTATAAGTGGTACCTTGACTAAGGAAAACCTCTCTAGTAGAGTGAGAATTGGACACAAAAATACAAAAGACATCTCCAAGTTTATCAAGTATAGAAAAAATTGTTGTCATATCTTTCTTCATCCCAAAATATTGAAGTAAAAGTCATAAGGATTTAAACAATGGAATAAAATATCCAATGGATTTAAATTTATTAGGATTCAAGACCAGTAAGATGGGTTTCAAGTTGATGTGCTCAAATTTAGTTGTGTTTACCAAAAAATGTTCAAGCTTGATTGAGGTTGCACCTAGGTTATTGAGCCCTTGAAGATGACACTTAAAATCTTTAGAGATTGTCATCTATATGATTCCATAGTCTTCATAAATTTTAATGTCCCATTTCAATTTCTTCAATGAAGCTAAGGGGGGAACTTATGTCCCCAAAGTGACTTGGTGAAGTCCCTTACTTTTATTGAATTCAAATTCTATTCCCAAGGTAACGACTCGATGAAGCCTATTACTTCTAAATAAATATTCCATTTGATATTTTTCCAAGAGAAATAAGTATTATTGTTATATTGGATCTCACTTGGACTGGACATATTATACACAGTGAGAAAAATGACACTAAAAGAAGAAAATGATAGAACACCTAAAAAGAACTAGAAATATTATGCACTTTCAAAAGATAAACTTGGGAAGGAACCTAGATGCTCAAGATATGCCTCTTGGAAGTTGTAAAGATGAGGATTAGAGGGATTTTTCCAATAAAAATGTGATACAACAAGTCCAAAATAGTGGAAATTATATAAATTAACCACTCCAATGCATCGAACACAAAAAAACAACTTAAAAAAATAACATTGCAATAATTAGAGTTTGAATTACAAAGTAACACATCTTAAAAAATCATCATAAAAATACAAAGTGCTAATGGAGGGGGGTKCTTCAAAATGACACATGGAATTATGAGAAGATGCAATGTAGTAGGCTATTTAGATTGATGATGTGTAAACTAATTTGGCACAAATGACTTGGTGATGAGACATGTGTCAGAGGTGATTTCATGTCACTATAGATGGATGAGAGATGGAAAATATTCATGGGATTGAACTTGACATGGTAGTTGATGATAGACCCATGTGGTAGTGGGTGCACAATGAGGTGTCAGCGTTGTGCTAAGATGGTAGGAGTTTACTCTTTGTGTTCCAATGAAATGGATTAGATCATGTGGTCATTGGCATATCATTATTCAAGGTAGGTTGGTCCATATGCAAGTGAAATCCCCATTTTGGTAATGGAATTGACTGAGGTGTAATTCCCTAGGTCCAAGGCTCCACATTAAAGGAGAGGGGGCACTCAAGGGATGATTTTATAATAAATGAACTAGGTGAGATGGTATGTCACATTTAAAGGGGGGGAGTTGTTACCAAATAAGGAGGGCACCAAAATAATGTGATTTTTAGGAGAAATAGGGCTCAAGAAGAATCCCCACTTGACAAGAGTCAGCTAAAGATTTTATTATCCATAGAAAAAGGGGTTTGTATTAGGACGAAATTGTGGGCATTAGAAACAAACCATGCCAAGGACTTTCAGAGCCAAGGACAAAGAAATTGAGAAGATCTAAGATAAGAAGCCACACAAATCTTGTTAGGAAACAAAAAAACAATGTCGGATATGTGTGTGTGTGTGTGTGCGCGTGCGTGCATGCATGGGTGCACGCGCGCGTGCGTGTGTGTGTGTGCATGTGTGGGTGCACGCGCATGTGTGTGTGTGCA
>SNQJ01S0004131.1:205019-215492 GCA_010110895.2 Picea sitchensis
CCCCCTTAAGCCTACTGGGGAGCGTTGTAGCACTCTGATGGCCCTTTTGAGGGAGCGCTACCTATTCTGGGCAGTAGTTGATTTGTTGAGATGAATGGGGGAAGGATCCTTTCATTCTTGGAAGGCAGTTGGATTCAAATTCCTAGTCTAGCCATGATCTTAGGGAAGATCCTCAACTGAAGGAGGAAAATCCTCAACTTCCCCAAGGATATCTCAAGTGGTTAAAGCCTCTCCAAGGCTATATAAACAAGCTTTCTAATGGTGAAAGGAGGACTAAAAAGGGAGAATCACACCAAACTTATGATCTTATAAATGGTGCTGGAACAAGGGTGATTTGGAAATAAGAGACCTATGATCTCATAGGGAGAAAACAGTGAAGCTATCATCATTCGGATCGTGGATCTTTTGAGCAAGGGGTAGACAAGGAGGACTTGATGAAACTGTTGCAATTCATCTATGGTTGTAAGCAATGGTTTCTCCTCATTAATATAATTTGCTTGGCCTGTTTCTTTCTAATTCGTGTTCAATCTCACATGAATTTGTCTCTTTAGTAGATAGACCTATTTCGGACTAATCTTGATAGAGTAGGAAGTGGTTGTACTTTGTTTGTCTACAGGGCTTATCGAAGAGCGAAAGATTGGAGCTCAACTCGGAGCGTGCAGGGACAAACACTGGTAAAAGGTACTTCTTTTCTCCTTCCTCCTCACACACTAGTCCACCTAGATCTAAAAGGAATTTAGTGACCATGATAAGCACTTTCTATCTTAGAGTTAAGAATCTATCTCTTTGAGGCGATCTACCTGTCCGCAGGGAGATTTTCCTTCAACATAAACTAGCGACTCTACTGGGGAGAATCGCATCGAAACTTTTGGTTTTGATTTTTCCTCATAAGACCTTGCCTTACACTCTGATTTTTTTTAGTAACCTTCTAGATCTTCTGGAGGTATCCCTTGCATCCTACATGAATGGCGAGGGACGATGTTGGTTGAACCAAATAAAGAATGAAACAAATCTATGGCCAACTAGAGAAACAAACAACACTCACTAATAAAATCTAGAAATAAAACCAAGCAAACAAACCTTCTTATTTTGAAGTCACTGGTTGGTGATGAAATCCAACGTCGTGAAATCAAGACAAGAAGGAGATGGGATAAAGTGGGTGGAAAAGTTATGTTGACGACCTACTTAACAGACTTACACCCTAGTGAAAGCTCCCACACATAATCATGGGTATACCCTCCAAGGAGCCCTAGTGAGTTTGGCCAATCTCGATTCCAAGTATTGTGAAGACTTGCCCCTCCACAGTCACCTCATGTAAATACCCTAAAGAGATAGGCTATTAAGGTTACCAATTACGACAATGATTCTTGGGGAAACAGTTGATAGTCCGATCCACATGCAAAGGTAGGGTATCTAGCCCGAAATCAAATCGAGAAGGTCCCCACAATATTTTCTTCTCAAGTGACCCCCAATAATACGCGCAATATCTACACCAAGACCGACAAAGTAGGGTGAGTAACTCTGTCAATCTTAATGCGACCTCAGGTTTGACCCTTGTGTTAGAAGGGCTTCCCAGGACAAAATGTAGCAAATGGATTTGAACTCTCACTATCACAAGATACTATTGTGTGTTTTGATGCTTTGGAGAGTGTGCCTTACAACCTATTCCAAAGTGCTATCCTAGCAAATGTTGGTGAAGAGAATTTCTAGAAAATAAAAGCTGCTAATAAATTTTAAAATTATGTTGTATCTTAAAGGTTGTTGTTTACTCAAAAGGGAGACATAAATGAAACTGATGACATATGTGACCTTGACCCAATAAAATGCAAGAAGAGATGAATATGCAATATTTCAATTCAATGAACTCTAATTACAGTAGGGAGAAGGTATTTCTTTTTGAAGTACAAAATCTCTGAAACACAATTTCTCAATTTTTGAATGAACAAAATCCCAAATAATCAAAAACTACAAAATTTTCCAATTTTCTCCTTTAATAGAATATTTTGAATGCAACAATTTTCTTGTGAATAATTACCAAAAAGAAAAAATGACTCCAGTTCTTTCTTTGTCAAATCAAATCAGAGATGTAATGAAGAAAAGAAAGCGTAATCCAAGAAAATTAACACATTCTCAACACAATTCCCAAATCAAACTCATAACGTAGACACAAATGAAAATGATTGGAAATGATTTTGTCAAATGCAAACAAAAATGTCTCTCAATCAATAAACAATCTGAAAATTAAAAACAATCCAAAACTCCAAATAAATCAAAGACCCTTTTTCAAACAAGCACTCGGAACCAAGATCCAGAGATTATATCCTTGTGACAAAAATCAAAAGAAAAACTTGCAAAATTACAAAGACAAAACTTCCAATCTCTGAAAGCCAATCAAATGCAAGCTTTAAATTCATAAGTCAATCAAACACTCGTATCATAAGTTCATCCTAGGAAATTGAGGCAAAAATAGGTGAAAAAACAAAAATTGGCTCTCTTCACCAATTCCTACATGAATTGTCGCAGGTGGTAGTGGAGCACAGTGCGACGATCTAGGGTCGTCACATGCTACCAACAAGGTACAGTGCGACATCGTCACATTGGTCTGCACCTGTAGAGTGCGACCTCAGAAGATCGTCATGGTCTGTCTATATAGCACAGTGCGACGATCTTTGAAACTAAGGAAAAAATGAAAGAAAGACAAAAAAACTAACTGAACCTTCAGACCCAGGGAGTCCAGATGGATCACCCACAGATTGAGAGAATGAATTTAACCAAAAGAAGGCAGGCTAAAATAAAATAAGAGGCAAATACCAAAATAAAGTTGTATCCCCAGTATGGTTGCCAATTTTGTTATCGGATTAATCGGTAAATGTAGACATAAACAAATCTCCCTAGATTCCACAAGAAACTAGAACAAAATAGAACATAATTCACACTTCTCCTTAAACTTCAACATCATTCGAACTAGTTTAATGAGTTACAAGTGACATACATTTTAAATGACGCTTGTCCTCGCTAGTGTCATCTTTGTAGCTCTTTCCTTGAGTTTGCAGAATAGTAAGCATGTCTAAGAACCACAAACCAACAAAGAGGGAAAACAAATATGCATATATTCTAATGAAGTCTATGTATATGATCAAATAATTATACAATAGAAGAAAAGATGCTTATATAGGGAAGAAATGAATCACTGTATTAAGTGAATAGAAAGTGGAGAATACAACCCATGCCTTGATGTTGCAAGGTCCCCTTTCGATGGATCTTTGCTTCAACACACACACCTTTGCTCCAAATGCCTTGAATGAATAAGATCCATAATATGACTTGAAGAGCTAAAGAAAAGCTCTCAAGCATAATCTGAAGTAGAACTGATCTGAAAATAGAAGGCTTACTTGTTATGTTATGCAATCACCCTCTACTTCATTAAAATAAAATTTTACAGGACCTTGCTTCATGTGTTAAAATATGCAAGATAGATTATGTGTTAAGTTCATGCTTTTTCCTTTAAATGTTCATGTGTGAGAAAATGTTCTTTTAAATGATTAAATATGTTCTTTAAATAAATACACAGCAACATAACTTGCATCAAATAAACCATCAAACTCACAACAATAACAACATGATAAAGGAGTTCACCCCTCTCCGGGCTACATCTCCTTGAGCCTCCATCAATGGACTTGGCTCTCTGGGATTAATTTGTAAAAAGTTATTTTACAAGCTTCTGCCCAACTCCAATGGAAAAACAGACTGTACCATTGATATCAGAACACATAAAAACCCCAAAAATGACTAATAAAACTCTGAAAACGGATCATGGCTCATCCGGGCATGACCTCTTCTACATGTGGCCATAAGCTTCTCTGAGCTTCTCTTTGGAAAAAACACCTGTAAAAGTCCTCAAAAGCCTCTGAAACATGTCCCAATGTGTTCAGAGCATAACAATTAGCCAAAAATGACTATTCAATCACAGAAAACAAACATAGGCTCACCAAAACATGTCCTCAATCAATGAGGGATTAAAGCTCCCTGGAGCTTGCTGAAACTTCAATGGTTAAAAAACTGAAAAAGAAGTCTTCAAATGGCCTTAATAATAGTGTCAATGGATTCAGGACGTCAAAAAACCCCTATCTGGGCTTTTACGGCACCTCAATCGGCCAAAAAATGAGAAAGATAGGCCTCCTGCCATCCTCTTCCTTCAAGCTTTCTGTCACTGGTTCGCCAAAACGACCTCTGTGTGCTTGAACCAAGAACACGCTCCAAAACGCGTGTTTAAACCCAACACCACGCATAACCGAAAAATGGTCCAAACTGTAGGACGGTTAACGGAACTAAAACCCCCAACTGCCAAGCTGTTGGGCATATGGGTCCACGTGACCGCGCGGCGCACGTTCATACGAAAAGGGCCAAGTTCCAAGATTGAACTTGGGTGTGACAAGTGGCGGAGGATGTGTTAACCGTTTGAACCAATTTCAAAATCCCACCATTTTATGGTGCATAGTCCGTATGTAATGAATCCCGTGGTAACCAACCACCCGAACTTCGGATTGTTTGTAACCCCGTCATAAAATGGAAACCGAATGATATCAACCAAACATAAATGTAACTGGATTATGGAACCTCGTTAATGAAATGTAATGTGAAATGTAACGGAACCATAACATGGTAAGGTTCCCGCACAACAGCTCTATGTATCGTGGTCGGATAGGTATGCGCACAAAACCAAGGGTTGGGGCTAAGCCCCAGCCCGGACCCCTGCGCCAACATACAACACAGTCAAACTTAAATATATAAAAAAAACTTTATAGAATAAAAACTAATGTGGTGGCGCATTGGCAGGGCGGACTTTGTAAACACTTTGCATTGTGGTGGAGGTCCGGGGTTCAAATCCCATGGAATCCATAAATTTTGAACCAATAAACCATCGCCATGGTGCCACGTGGCAGCCCATGACTGGGCCACGTGGCACCATGCCATTTGCCCAATAATAGCCATGTGTCGCAATGTGATTCGCCCAAATGTTAGCCAATTTGAAACTGCCATGTCAGCATGTGCCAACTCAGCTATGCCACGTCATCTCTGCCACATCAGCATATGACCTCTTCCACGTTAGCCTGTACGGACTGCACAGTCAACGTCCTTTTTTTTTTCTTGTTTGACGATTCGAACAGATCGCGATATCTATCGCTCTCGACGTCCATTTGAGACGAAACGAGTTGCGTTGGGTTCGTGAAGACTAGGGATACACTCTCGTTTGTTTTGAGGCAATTCTGAGAACGTTTATTTTTGAGCTAAATTTTGACCCCTGGTCCAGATTTTGATTAATAACTCTCCATACAATTCTTAGCCTCTTTAACCTTAGCCTTTTCCATGAGAGATCCCTCTTTATATAGTGTGAAAGAGAGGTGGCTGAGGAGATTAGGATGATCCCACCAAATCAGAGAAGTGAGCAAGATCCAAACCAATCGTAGGCCACCTCATCTTCTAGAATATCCCCTTCTAGAACATTCGTGAGATTTGAATTTTCCCATGCTTTAAGCATCGTCGAACCCTATGCACAAGCAGCATGCGATGACATCGCAGTCCAGGTATAGTGCAGAGTGCGACGATAAGGAATCGTCGCATTCCATGCATATAGCAGGGTGCGATGACCTTCCTTCATATGGTTTTTGGCAAAGGAAATCAAATCACTTTTCCCATGGGGAAAGTCTCTTTTAATATTTTTAGGGAACATGAACACACGTTGTCAGGTGATCACTGAGGTGACCAAAATAATGTGTAACAATAACAAAAGCACAAAGTTGAAGAATGGACAAAAAAGCTTGTTCACGAGGCTCTGAAAAGTGGAGGGGGCACTGCAAATACAAAAAGGCATCATTACAAAATCATAATGGCCTTCATGTGTGTGGAAGGAAACTTAGGAATATCTTCCTCCTTCATCTATATTTGGTGACACCTAGAGTGAAATTCCAATTTAGTGAATAATTTGGCCCCATGAAGCTCATCCAAGAGGTCATCAATGACTAGAATGCAAAATTTGTCTTTGACTATCGACTTATTAAGAGCATGGAATTCAAGGAACATGTGTTGATTTCCTTCTTCCCTCGTTATCATGACTATTGGGGACGAGCAATTGCTAGTATTAGGATAGATTATGCCAACCTCCAACATTTTTTGAATGGTATTTTCAATTTCATTCTTTTGTGTAAAATCATGTTGATAAGGATGCACACTAGGTCGATGACTATTGGGAAATTCAGGGTTCCTCATCAGGAGGATCCAAGGTGGTTTCTTTAGAAGAATGAAGTGTAGTCACCATGCATTCTAGTGCTAGAGTGTCTTTTTCTAAAGTTTCTATATGCTAGTTAGATTGGGTCACATTTATTTGAAATAATATTTGTTCCTTACATTTATTCCATTTGAAATATTCTCATCACAATTATAACGAAGGTTGCGACATTAACAGTGATAGCTTGTGGACTCTCAATGGTTGAGAAGTAGTGGATTTGGGTGTAGATAAAAAAAGTTGGGGGTTGGGTGGGGAATAAAAAAAGGATGTTTGGCTTGTGAATTTACCACCACTTGTGATTATATATCTTACTATGAGGCCTTTAATCAAATAGTTGGGTAACCCATCATGAATTGTGTCCTAATATCCTATTTTAGACCAATAACAAATAATTCTTTTAAAAAAGAATCAATCATTACCTCTATGTAGATTGTCAATTGCTTGAAGGTTTCTTTAAATTATTAAACTATACTTGTTTGGAACAACTTGGTCAACCACCCTAAATGTGGAGTATCTATTTCATCATGAGCACACATTTCCTTCACAAACTTGCTCCATGCAATGTACCCCCCATAGGACTTCTTATGCCATTTCCACTATTGCCAATGCTATTGATCCAAGCATAAGACCCCCATGTGAAGTTTCATCATGTCATCAATAATACCTTAGATATTAAAGTAATGTTCCATATGGGTAACCCAACCTATTGGGTCATAACCATCAAACTTGTTTAGATCTACGTTCAGAAATTTGTGCCACATATTGTTTTGATTATTAGGAAAGGCTAAAAGAGTGTGGTGTCCTCCTTCTAGGAATGATTCACAAGTGGTGAGTTCCACCTACAACTCCAAAAAATTGGACATGTCAAATAAGAAGTCAAACACAAGCCGAGTGAGTTGTTGTTACATGTCTGTGAGTAGATAAACCTTACTTTCCATGGATTCTATCTTCACAACCTATGCATTGATTGTTGAGTTGATCTCAAAAACATTGGACTCAAGATAAGTGAATTGGTTGTCTAGTTGGGTGACTCTTTTCTCCATGGTCGTGTTTCAAGTGGATGCCATGGAGCCATTAAGTCCACCAGAAGGGTTATTAGGGAGTGATACCAATGTAATCAATGTTGTAAAAATAGTCTTTTGAGACATGTCACCCATAATAGTATGGTCAAGTCCACCAAAAAAGTATTACTTGAGAGGTGTACAACTAATATTAGTGTTGTGCAAGGTATCTCTTGAGATAGGTCTCCCACAATGGTACGAGATAGACTCAAACTCTCTTTTTTTTTAGCACTACTAGAGTATTAATCCTATATGAGTATTAATGCACCAATAAAATTTGAAAATTCTTAGTATTCCAATTTTTTTTTTCAACTTTCCATTATGTAAAGGCTAGAGTTTGTAGGGTCCTAAGGACAAATGAGTGTCCAACACTATAACTCTCTAATATGACCGAGGGTTTCCAAAAATAGCATTTGGTTGAATATTTCATGGAACTAACTAAGGAGGAATTAGTTGTTATACTTGATTCCCTGGGAAGTGAAATTGATCTCTCGAAATGTTATTCTTGGTGTACTATAGCAACAATATGATGTAGAGGTTTATCTAAAGATAGTTTTAGGTATGCCTAGGGGGATTCTGATATACCCGAAAGTATGTGGAATATTAAACATGTATAAAAATTCTATCTAATGTGGTATTACTTGTCAAGTACCAAAAAATGTGTACAAGGGTTTCCAACCAAGTGACTCCACTTGTGTTATCTATGCGTATTCTTCCTGCCATAGCTTTACCTATTGAATGATACATCTATGTGTTTAAAGATGTTGGGATGTGTCTCTAGCCTAATTTTTTTTTTCTAAAATTTGGGCCTGTGATAGCATATGAAGAGCTATGATACCACTTATAGTGTACCTAACCAATAGAAATAGTAAATATGAGCAATATCCAAGAAATATAAACTACATGAAAAAAATATAAGATATAATGAGATTAAACCTATAGAATATAATCCATATACTGATAATTTTAGAAAGATATAGAAATGTTCACATGCCTCTTCAAGAAATCATCCTATTAAGTAGAGCTATAATACAATCACAACCTTGAGAAAACATTACATACTTCCTATCTCTATAAATAGTTTCTCACTAGAAAACCCTAACTACTTGTGGTCCACCCAACTGATATTCAAGTGATTTGCACCACTAAATGATATTCATGATGATACAAAAATGGTTCTACAACTTTTTATTTTATTTGCACTTTAGAAATACGCTCAATGTGGATCATTACATCAGTGATACATCAACGATATATCAAATTTATGATAAGCATAACTAAACATTATGGATCATTACATCAATGAGACATCAAATTTCTGGTAAGCATAAACAAATATTATGGATCATTAAATCAATGATACATCATATTTATGATAAGCATAAATAAATATTATGCACTTATAACACCCTCCTTAATAGTTATTTGGATAGAAAATATAACACACAAATATGAGGTTAGCATTATGCCTAACACTACCCTTTAATGTCAACTTCTTTGAGACCGAACATGCCTTTAAACTTGACAAGTTTTATTGGAGCCAATGGTTTGGTGAATATGTATGCAACTTGGTCTTCTTGCAATATTCCAACATGATTTTTCCTTCTTTCATTTTGTCATGAACATAATGGTGATTAAGTTCAATACACTTGGTCCTTACATGACAATTGGATTCTTTTCTCAATGTATAGAGCTTTGATTATCACAACAAATTGTAGTAGGTTCATTATTATAAAGGTTCGATTTAGCAAGAACCATTCTTAGCCATATTTCTTCTATCACACCCTTATACTCAACCTCTATACTAGACACAAAAAATGTGGATTGCTTCTAAGTACTTCATGAATGGCCATTAATTAAAGGTAAAAAATATATCTGAATGATGAATCCTATAATCAACATCACTTGTCGAGTCATAGTGAGTATATCCATATCAAGCAAATAGTACCATAAGATGTGTATTGAAGACCAAAATGATAAGTCCCTCAATATATCTCAAGATTCTTTGCACTTTCTTCCAATGTTCAATGTATGGATGTGAAATATCTATCTATCTATCTATATAAACACCATCCTAACTATAAATGCAACATTTAATCTAATAACATTTAAATATTAGAGACTACCAAACTATTTTATAAAAAGCGATAAGTCTAGAATTACACGTATCACTCAAGTTAGTTTCAATTTCAATAAATATGGAAGCACACTTAAATTCTTCCATCTTAAATATTTTTAAGATTCCCAAAAAATACTTGAATTGAATTAAGAAGATCTTATATTCCTAGGGCCAAACATATATCAAGTAACTAATGTAGCAAACCTAAGTCTGTAATGTTAAACATTTGAACTAGAGTATATTCTTGAAATGATGAATGAATTAAATCAACCACTTAACAATACGACAATAGTGACATTACTGTCACAATTCTTCAAATTAGGGTATGTATACCTCCATAAACTTTACCAATCAAAATCGTTGGGCAGAGAGGCTCTCAGTCACCAATTTGGTATCTGGCTTAGTGACCTTAAAAATAAATTATTATTATTGTTTTTCATCAAAATGATGTTTCCCCCAAAAAAAAATCATGATCAAATAATATTAAAATCCTATTTTATTCCATTTAAATATTTTTTCAACTTACATATCTCTTACAAACCAAAACCAAGAGGTTAATATATATTAAAAAACATTAAAAAAACAAACAATATATAAACCATATTTAAATATTAAAAAAGGATTGACACAAGTTTTATTATTATAATCAATATCTTCAATAAGTTTTACATTTTAATTGAGAATCGTTGACAATAAGTTTTACTTTTTAATTGCATTACTAATCTGTGAAATGTGAATCAATATACATACATATGTATGTATATTGTATTTTTTATATAATAATAATAAATACTTTTAAGTTTAATTAATGTATGAAATTTTCTTGTTTATAAAATAAAAAATCTCTTCTATATAACTATTTAATTTTAAATTTGAACTTATAACCTAAAAAACATTTTTAACCATTAAATTTAATCAAAATATTCTTAAGATATATTTTTATTACTTTATTTTCTTTTAAAAAAATTTCTTTTAAAATAGTAACTTTTTATTATTAAAACATATTA
>SNQJ01S0004131.1:215542-231868 GCA_010110895.2 Picea sitchensis
CACATGTCTCTCGATATGGAGGAGCGCCCCACCACACATCCCCGTGGTAGTGAAGAGGCCCAAAATTATCCTTTGGTATTACGTTCATAGTTCATCCAGAAAAAACTTAATAAACATAAACAACTGCTTAACATTAAAAAAACAAACAATATATAAACCATATTTAAATATTAAAAAAGGATTGACACAAGTTTTATTATTATAATCAATATCTTCAATCAGTTTTACATTTTAATTGAGAATCGTTGACAATAAGTTTTACTTTTTAATTGCATTACTAATCTGTGAAATGTGAATCAATATACATACAAATGTATGTATATTGTATTTTTTATATAATAATAATAAATACTTTTAAGTTTAATTAATGTATGAAATTTTCTTATTTATAAAATAAAAAATCTCTTCTATATAACTATTTAATTTTAAATTTGAACTTATAACCTAAAAAACATTTTTAACCATTAAATTTAATCAAAATATTCTTAAGATATATTTTTATTACTTTATTTTCTTTTAAAAAAAATTCTTTTAAAATAGTAACTTTTTATTATTAAAACATATTATTCACATCAACCAGATTCGTTGTTTATAAATCCTACTTGTAAAAGTATATTACTGCTCATAGTCTAATCAGCAAAATCCTCTCCACATTACGAGAAATTTACTTAAATCAATTTCACATATTTACGATGTGAAATGTTTCTAAAGAAGATTTCCAATCATTAAAGAGTGTCCATATAAATTAGTTAAAAATATTTCAGGGTATCTAGAGAGTGTCCATGTGGTCCAAGTAGACAATCAAATTTCACTTTCTTAGAGATAGTTTCCATAACCATTGTAGATATAGTTTCATTTTATATTTTATACTGAAAGGGTTTATATATATATATATATAATTAAAATTCATTTTGAATAAGAAGGATTTGGATTATATGTCAATTGATGATAAAAAAAATTAGGTGTAAATTATAGCAATCTAATTGGTGAAGCCTATAACTCATCATTATTGGGCATTATATCTAAAAGTTAGAGAATTATTGGCCATTATATCTAAAAAAATTAGATCATTATCTATGTAGTTATTTCGGGAAAGGGAACAAGAAAAGTAGATGAAAGTTACAATATTTATTATGGCTTGATCATACACACTGTTTTTGTTCCACAGGTTTAAATTGTATCATCTTTAGTGTGTTTTTTCCAAAATTCAAGGTTTAAATATATTATAGAAAATGTACGATATATAGTTGGTTAATGATATTAATTTCAATTTGTTACTCAAGAAACTTGATTTTAAGTTTAGAATGTCTAGAAAGTTTATCTTTATTTTTCATGTATCGAACTAACATTTTTTTATTGGCATTGTTTTGTAGGCTACAATAAAACGCCCTTATGTGAAGAACATGCATAAAGCCCTATACCTACAATTCCTTGTGGGGATTGTGCCACTTTACGTAGTTACCTTTGCAGGATATTGGGCATATGGCTCATCAACTTCCTCATATCTTCTCAATAGCGTAAATGGATCCAAGTGGGTTAAAACTTTGGCAAACGCTTCTACTTTCCTACAAACTATCATATCCATGCATGTATGTCCACTAATGTGCATTACCCTTTAATTTTATCTTTGCATAAGAAAATTCCAATTTGAGAGTGCATTATAACATACATGATACTAATGATGGTTGCAGATATTTGCAAGCCCCGCATATGAATATTTGGATACAAAGTTCGGAAGGATGAATGAAAGCATATATTCCATACACAATTGGATCGTGAGGTTGGTGGCTCGAGGGACTTACTTAATTGTTAGTACATTGGTGGCAGCGATGTTTCCATTTCTGGGGGATTTTGTGACTCTCACAAGTTCAGTCAGCATCATTCCATTGACATTTGCATTGCCAAACCATATGTACCTACAAGTCAAGGGAAAAGATTTAAATAAACTACACAAATCATGGCATTGGGTGAATGTATGTTTTTTTTCTTTCTTGGCCATAGTAGGGGTTGTAGTATCTTTACGTTCTATCATTATTGACTATAAAACATACCATCTCTTTGCTGATCTCTCATCATAGTTAATCGTTCTATTGTAATCCAAGCTATGTTGAAACTCACATATGAACCTTGTATTCCATAAACTATGTAATAATCACCTCTTCGTCAATCTTTGATCATGTTTATTCACTCTATTCTAAATCTTAGTATTTTGAAGCTTATAGAATCTTTGTATTTTGAAGCTTACAAAAGAACCTTGTATTTTGTAAACTATGTGTAATAATCAATAGGTAAAAGCATTGTTAATTGAATTTCATTTTTATGTAACTCCAACATTTTAAATTAACCTATGTCCTATAGAATTGAACAGTTCATATGAATAACAAAGTTAACATTATCCAATTAACAATTAAAAACATAGAAGTGAAGTGTGACACTCCAATGCAATAAATACAACAACAAATGTTTTAGCAAGTTCTACGCTTTTAATGATTTTAAATAGAATTCATGTTAGAAGCAAGTTTTATAACCAACGTAAATCCTTCTTAACTCTGAATTAATTATCATGCATTGATAGGGATCAAATCCTTCTATGTGTAAACATTTCCTCAGGTTTTTTTAATCTAAAAAACTTTTTCACCTCAAGGGACTTGATCTCAATCTACACATGATAGATCTAAAGTTAAAATGGATCCTCAATCTAGCTACGATAGATCTAAAGTTAAAACATTTATGTGGTATTCTTTTATATATATATATATATATATATATATATCTATATATATATATATATATATAGGTATATATATATATATATATATATATATATATATATATATAGGGATGCAAAAAACTCCCACCTTGACGTATCGAAGACATTTTACTTTCAATTGATTTATATATATATATATATATATAATAAGACATTTTTACTTTCAATTAATCTATATATATACAGCAGAGAAGAGAGAGAGAGAGAGAGCGAGAGATTTTACTTTATATATATTTTAGAAAGTTGATCTAAAATATTTTACTTCTAATGTGAGCATTGAAATATTTGTATTAATGAATTCACATTTAAATATATATATTTTTTAAATGTATATTTTATTAATTACTATGTCAACTCCATGTTGAGCACAAAAGGAATTCCACATCTCCCTTTACAATCGGATTGTAGAAAACACCTCTTGCTGCAACTAGAAAATCAATATCATAATATTTGTCTTAAATATTGGAGGTTATAAAAATGGTTTATAATGAAGATTTAATGCAATGATCTTACAAGACATTAAATGCAATTGAAAGTTTTATTAACCTATTAATTACAAAAATTACTCCATTGTTAAATTTTTAGTGCAAGTTTTGGGTTTGCAAATCTAAGCACATAGTTGTATAAAAAAAATATGTGAATATTTTAACAATATTAATTTGATACATTTTAACTTCTAATTTTATTATTAAGGATGAGAGAAATTTAGAGATTTTGAAGTACAACATTTTATTTAAAATGGATATATGATGGCTATAGTCTCAACTAAAATTGGTTATTCAACTAAGATAGAAGAATCTCATGAATGGGAAAAGACACTGATGGTGGAAGTTGGTCTAAAAGCTCATGAATAGGAAAAGAACCTGATGGTGGAAGTTGGTTTAAAAGCTAGAGATTTCTTTATAAACAAAAATGTTTCTTTGGATGACTTTGGCTAATAATAGACAAAGGGATAAAACACATGCAGGTATTTAGAGATTTAAAGATGTTGATGGACTAGGCGATTACTAAATGTAGAATAGGAAATATGTTGTTAGTCCTAATCATGCATCAAGTCTTAAAGGAGCGTGAACTTTTCATCTATGTTTGACTTTTATAAAGTAATTTTATCGGTGGATAAAGTTATAAAAGCACCACCAAATTAATGATACGAAAAAATGGTTGACGGGTGTCATTTGGTTATTAGAGTGCGTGGTAGGATGTAGGATATCAAATCTACAAGGTATCGGATATATAAGGGTTAATATGTCATGACAAATAATTTAATTTTTCAACTTAAATAATTTAAGAGTGATAAAAGGGAGTATTGAAATTTGTAAATAGTTTTTTATTTGTTATATAAATTGTTAGAATTATATATGTGATGATGATGAATCATAGTTTTGATGATTTAAAAGGTTAGGAAGGTTGGTATTGAAACAAATATTTTGAAATCAAGATCTAATATAAGTGTATGTGGAGCATTCTAAGAAAAAGTGTTTTTTATATTCAATCTTCTTAGTGTCACAAAGATGACTTATTTCAATCCATGGAGTTTTAGGAATCGTCCAACTCTTGTTTCATTATGGAGCTCGTGAGAGTCCGTTCTTATTTTAGAAATGCTAATTTTCTTATGTATGTGTTGACGCAAGCAAAATGCCCTTCAACAAACAAGGGTACCCCCCAATATGAAGTCCTAATTAGACTTCACACCATTTGGGGATAGGAGACCCATCCAAATACTTGTCCAACACTCATTACTTAAAATGAAGGGGTGGTTATGGAATATAGGATGTAATATGATAATGTGCTACATGCAAAAATGTAAACTAATCTAACCTATCCGACTTAGGAGCAAAACTTAACTAGAAGATAAAAGATTAGTTACATATTCTTGCAAATATTTCAGGAACATAAAACTAGTAAAGAAAAGAAAGAACACATAAGCATAAATAGAAGTGTAAAGCAACACAGTTCCTTATACCACCACCATTTACATTCCCTTATCTACCATCTCAAAGCAATATGTCAAATGAGCAATACACAATAAGAGCTATAAATTCAAAGTAGAATAGTCAACAATTGAACACTACAACCTTATAGTGGTATTAATGGTAGAATAAATACTAGAAAGAGTTCACATCATACATAGCACAACATCATTGCTCCTCTTCAAAAATGGCCCAAAGGGATTCTTCTCATTATAATTTTTCAACAAAGTTCTCAAAGTTACAAAAAGAAAAAGCTTTGATTACAATTCATTTTTGGGCTGCTAAAACCTTTAGGGTGCAAATAATTCTTGAGACTTCTTGTTTTCTCTTTTGGCAATTACAACCTTTCAACTTCATCTTTTTTTTTAAATTTTCCTAGAAACTATATGAGATTATATTTTATTTACAAAATAACTATAATTGACCTTGCTCTTTGTCTTGGATGTAGGCAGCCCAAACTTCATGCCAGTAAGAAATGCCTAGGACATGTCTAAATTTAAATTGTTCTAAAGAAAAATCATATGGTATTAATTCCTTGGGCATGGGCCCCATTTCTCTCTTCAAAGTTCTAAAAATTGAGTTAATTAAGTTTATCTCTTTGGAGGGACTAGTAATGTGTTATTTTGACACTTCTTTAGTGTTCTTGGGAGTCATCCCAATCACACTCCCCTTATTATTAATGTTGTCCTCTAGTTCTTTCAAAATTTCTACCATGGGCCTAGGAGCAATCGTATCACCCAATGGTGGTAGATGACATTGTTCTATGACCGTTTCATCATCCAAGTACAAGTGCTTGAAATTGCTTATTGAAGTTATAATATCACTTTCTAATGTTGTGCTAGCTATATGGCAACTGGATAACATTGTGTAATTCAACTGATTCTCATTTTCTAACATTCTTGAGAGATCTTTTGGTGCATTCTTTTATTTTTTCTTCCATTTCTTCAACTCATTCAGGGCGAGATGGAATCCATAAATCAGCACCTTTTCATCTTTGACCTTTTTCAAAAATGTGAGAAATTGTGTGGAAATGTCCTGGAACTCCTTAAGGCTTGCATATATCTATTTTTGTGTTGTGTTAAGCTCATCTTGTAGCTCAAAGGTGCATGCTTCAAATTCTGCTAGATTGGCCTTGTCACCTTTATAATGATTCACCTCTTGTTTGATGTCCTGATTCCCATCCCGTGTTCCTCAATTTCTCCAACCATATTTATGATGTTCAATTCTGAGGCCTGCAAGAATGTGACCCTTGCTAATGCTATGGCGATGTGGTCTCTTCTAGTGTCATCCATGAAGGGAGTCTCAGTCATGACCATGAGTTATGATACTCCCGATAGCTTTAGCTTTTTGTGCGGTTTCTTCACTATATTTCCCCCTGCCTTGTCAAAAACACATGAATCTAGGATTGCTACCTTATTTGACTTGAAAGGGATAAATTCTCCCAATCTGAGTTCACCTAATGGAAAGACCTCTAGTCATTGCAACCTTGAGTGTGTCATATGAGGTCTTTGGAGGGACAGTGTCCATGGGATTTAATCCTATTGTCTCTTCCTCTCTTTTCTTGTCTTCTTCTTATTTTCTTTTCCTTTCCTTTTCGTCTCACTAGAGCCTTAATTCTTCAGTTTCCTTCTCTATTCTTTATTTTTCTTTTTCTTAACTTTGGTTCTTTCTTATTTCTCCAATATCTCCTTCTCATCCCGCTCTCTTTATATTCTTTTCTTCCTTTCTCTGGAGCCACTACCCATTCTAAAAATTGCAACATCTAATGACACAACTCTTCTATACAACCCCTCGTTCTGCCATACTTCATTTTGGTATGGCCATTTATATTTACAATCCATACAGTGTTGGTTGACCACATATAAAAGGTAACGTCTCCTTAACATATCTTCTCTGAAATGAAGAGTGGCCGGAGTTTCTACCTCAACCATTGATTCCTAATGTCTTTGAAGTTGTATGTTCCCACATGAAAAGGTAGTGGAGGC
Source organism: Picea sitchensis (assembly GCA_010110895.2). Lineage (NCBI taxonomy): Eukaryota > Viridiplantae > Streptophyta > Pinopsida > Pinales > Pinaceae > Picea > Picea sitchensis. The sequence continues at coordinate 222,268 of SNQJ01S0004131.1, forward strand.
CACACATATTTCTTTTCATGAGTAAGTGTTGCACCAAATCCATGTATGAAGGTCTGATATGCTACCTATTGGATTGGTAAATTGTCTAGGATGAATTTAGGAAGTAAATGAGGAGCTTTGACAACTTTGAAAATTATGATATAAGTTCCTTTCTCAATGGCATACCAGTCACCCACCTCACCAATAAATTCCATAGCCTTCTTGGACATGCATATTTCCAGTGCACAGAAAAGAAATTGGTACAAAGGAGTTATGAATTTATCACATATATGAGTATAAAGTATCATGTATTGGTCTTCCCACAAGTTTTGGCAGTAGATGTGGATGGGAGGCTCACTTCTTTTCCATTTCCATCCCATTCTAGGAAACTAGTTCACTACGCAAATGATGTCAAGAAGGTATGGATACATATAAAAGGTTGGGTGAGTTCTTGGGGCTATGTGTGGTTGGCCTTGGAGATGGATTTGTCCAAATAAGCTAATAAGATAACACCCCAATTAAATATAGAACCTATTTGGGTGACTGTGTAAATCATGGGAACCCATGATTCCCTAAATTGTGTGTTGTCTTCCTCGCCAAATAGTTGGATACGGAGAGACACAATGATATTGAATGGGGTCCATAATAAGATGGTAGGATATGTTCCTTTCCTCCTTGCCCTGAAGGATTTTGGAGTGACCCACCAACTCTTCATAAGATCCATGTAATTTAGAGGAAATTGCAACATCCATTCATCGTCCAAGTCCACTTAAGAAGGTGAAAACTTGTAGCATACATCTAAAGTTGGTTTGGAACGAGGTGATAACCTTCCCGTTGGTGTCCTAGATTAATTTTTTATCAATGTCTGCCTGACTGATGAGCTAGGGGATGAACTCTATGCAAGGGAATACAATGGATTGGGTAGCTACTCTATGAATTTAGGACTACTTAATGAATTGGTAGATAGCAGTATCAAGGTTTTTATCACCAGGAAGAAGTGGTATCTCAAGAAAATTTTCTTCTCTAAACATCTAATACATGTCTCCCCATTTGAATATTTCCCCTCGGATGCCCTGGAATGCCAAAATATGTCTCTAGTTTTGTAGCTTATTCACAGTCGTGACTCAACTCAATTACTTTTTCCTTTTGATTCCTATGTCATTTGGAGTCCATGTCCAAATATTGGAATTCATGCATTTCAACAATATAATACATTAGTGATGTTAGGTACAAAAACAAGATTGAATTTCCTATGTGCGGAAGAAAAATAAAAACACAAAGGGTTGGAAGGTCTCTTATCTTTAGTGCTAGGTGTTTTGGGATAAATATCTGTAAGTCTGATAGCCATTTCAATCGTTTTTTTTGAAAATATGGTGCCTTTAAAGGATGGGGTAATGGGTGCACATTTTATACTTAGGAAAATTTTGTATTTCCCATATTTTCATGCTCAGAGAGATTTTGTGTTGAAGAGTTATTTTGGTTTTAGTTGAGCGGGAGAAGGAAAAAGATTACCCCTTGTAGGAGATGGGTCGTGGGTTGGGTTGAATGGTTGGTATCGAAAAGAAAAAAATGCAGTTAAATTGGTGAGGCCCTTCCTTGACTTCAATTGATGGTTACTAAAGTGATAAAAAGGGAAATAATATTTCTTGTGTGTTTGTGGTATCAAGGGAATGGGTACCAGTGAGGTTCTATTAGGAAAATATTTTTCCCACTTACTCCACACGAGGATATCGTGTAACATAATGAGTCTAGGTATCCATAGTTTCTTCATGAACTCTACTTATTCCTAGATTGAAATATGCTATAAATATGGCGTTGGATATTTCACTAGATTCAAGGCCCTATGGGTTATATATTTGGAATATTTGTGGATGCCCCTACCTATTGCAAGAATTTTGGGTGCATATGGAGCTAAAATAGATATTTCCTCTAGTGGTGGGGAAGTTACTCTATTACCCTTGCTAGAAACCATGAAATCATATTATTGGTCAACTAGATAGAAAAAATAAGGCTCTTTCCCTTTGACATGCTTGGTTTTGTTGGCATACGATGAACATACGAGGGTTTAAGGTGATAAATGGAAGGAATTCTACTTTTTATTTTAATAATTTGGCTGTCTTGTTGGGTTGAGTGGAAAGGGGGAATAGGTGGAATATTATTTCATATCAAATTGAATATATCGAATATATATATATATATATAATTTTGTAGAATATGGGGCATGGTTCTTACCTAAAAAATGACAAATGGTATCTTGAGGGAGGTTGGTATGGCTTATGTGCATCGCAGTGGCCTTGGGAATCTTCAAGAGCTTCGAGAACTTTTTTGGCATCGATGCACTCATGAATATGTAGAATGACAAATGAAATGGTTCGAAGTTTCATTTATAAATTTTGTTTTACCTTTGTACCACCCTTTTGACCTTCTAAAAGGGTCAAACTACCTTTTTCATGCACATGAAAGTTTGGTTTGGTGTGATACGGTATTGTTGGTGCAATTTTGTGAAAGTTGATGAGTTTGTGATGTATCACTCCCTGGGAAAGTTTATCTCTGTGTGACAAAGGTCTCTCATTGTGTCATTAAAAGTTTCTTTCTGATGTGATAAAGGAAGTTGTCACATAGTTTCAAAGTTTCATTAGTTGTGGTGTATCACAAGAGAAAGAGTTTTGAGATGTGATGTGTCAATGGATAGAAAACTTCAAGAGTTGAGATATGCCTTCATGAAAAATACTTTCTCCGTGATGTATCACATCTTTATAAATTTTCATCATTGCGATGCATTGCGCCAGTGGAAAATTTTGAAGGTCACAATACGCAGCAAAAGCCAAAAACTTCAAAAGCAACGAAATGCCAAATTTTCCCAAAATTTTCTAAGTATTTCCATATCATAGGGAAACAAGTTTTCATGTGATGCAATGTATCACACTAAAATAGGTTTTCATGCTTCGTGTCACACCAAGAAATGTTTTATAGATTTACGATAAAGCGTGATTTCACAAGTTTTTAAGGTTGTGACAAGATGAATTTTCTCAAAAAGGGTTAGAACAAAGGATCAAAAAGAAATTTTAAGGCTTTATAACATCTTTCAAGAGTGGCAATGACTTATTCAAATTGAGAATTATTCTAAGTCATTTTCTCAGCTCAAAGAGAATTCTATTGAGGTTCAAAAGCCTAAAAAGAAGGAGGGGCCTCAATCCTTTTTTCCTTCTTCAAATGACAAAGAAAAAAAGGTACGGGGAAGTTTTTTCTTGATCAAAAATTGGTGACACATTGTATGAAACCATGAACCTATACAACTAAGATTTTAGGCAACCACAAGTTCTATTGGGACAAGAATTTACCTTTGGTACTAGAGCACCCTTGCTTTAGCTCAATGGGTTTCCACTGTACCTTGCACTCTAGATTAGTTGAATGAGTATTCACTTCAAGCATGAACAACTTATTAGTCATGTCCACAAGGCCAAAATATTAAGTTCTTTCTAGACTTAATTTTGTTTCCTCAAATGTTAGTGTAGTGCCACAAGGTCATTATAGACAAGTCTAGATGTTGAAGATTCAAGGTTCTTTATGTTAGAAAATTAAAATGTAAGAGAGATAAAAACACAATAGCATAACAACATGCACACATAAATCAAATGAGTTTTATCCTCGAAAACCCTTATGTGAAAAACCAACCAACAATAGATCTATTATTTCCCTTGACCAAACTCGACCAAGTCGGCCAACCTCCTAACCTCAGCCAAGTGATCCTTCACTGCTCAACTCTCGTTACAATACAATGGAGTATCACCATCCTTTTAAAGGCTTTCATTTCATGTAATCCATGGGCTACCAAAACCATGTTCCCGAAACCACCATTGTTGACCTAACAACTTTGACTCTTTCACCGAGTCAAGTTTAACTAAAAATTCCACCCTTTAAACTTGACTTGGGGTTTTCCATGACCAAATCTAAACAAACCTCCCGCAAATTCAGGGTATCCAGGAATCCTGCATGCTCACCGCTATCACCTAGGTCTACATCTAGACTTTACCAATGAAATTTCAAACCCTGGGTAATCATGCCTAACTAGGTCTTACAATTATATGCCCATTTACATTTAACTCCATTAAAAATTTATTTTTTATTTATATTGTTTTCATTGTTTCTATCACAACACTTATGCCACCATCCTCTCGCTTTTCCATTTCTTTTACCTCCACCTACTTCTTGAATTTTCTTGAAGAATTTTTCATCATGACTACACTCACACACACACTCTCTCTCTCTCCATGGTCCAACCTTTGCTCCATCTCCACATATTCCTCCATAGGGTTTTATCTTGGAAAAAACCCTCATACTTAGCCTGGACAAAACCCTCACACTTAACCTCATGCTACTTTCAAACCCTTGGGTTCCAAATCTGCATTGGGGCAACATATCCACCTTCATGCTTCTTCTTTTCCATACACAATTGATTTTCATTCCACTTGGTCATCTTCATGACAATCTCATGCAACAACTCACCATCTCTTTTATACCAGTGTTTTTACCAAGAACTTAGACTAATACAAATCCCTTAATTTATTCCATAATTCCTTGGTTGTAGCTTCCCTTAACACATTCAGTAATATTGAATTGATAGACACAACTGGATTGTTTTCTTCTCCTTCCAATCCAACTTTTCTTAGTCTTTTGTTGATGTTCATGTAGGTGCAGTACTTGGATCACAACAACCCATTGATCTTTGTCTACCAACATATCTTCCATCTCGAGCTTCCACAACTCAAAACGTTTCCCATTAAATTTCTCAATCTTTATTTTTTAACTTCTCACCATTTCTTTTCACCACAAAAATTGATACCATAGAGCTCCCACTGTAACAAGTTTTATCATAGAACCGAGCCAAAACCCTAGCCACAAAGGTGTCACCCTGAAGCCAATAACTGCTCTGATACCAAATGTAAGTTTTAATCTTTTTTCAGTAATGCAATGCACACAAAGATTCTTAAAATAGAAAATAACACAATTTCAATCCCACATAGACATAGATATTTACCCTAGAAACCAAAACTAGGAAAACCAATAACTTGTTTAGAGCTACACCTCGCTCTGATATTAGTTTTTAGGAAATAAAAAATGTGAGAGAGATAAAAAATTATAAGAACATAACAACCTTCACACATAAATCACATGAGATTTATCCTGGAAAGCCCTTATGAGAAAAACCAACCACAGATAGATCTATTATTTCCCTTGGCCAAACCCAACCAAGTTAACCAACCTTTTGGCTTTGGCCAAGTGAACCTTCACTACTCAACTATTGACACATTACAATGGAGTATCACCAACGTTTTAAAGGCTTTCATTACATTTAATCTATGGGATCTAAAACCACGAGCTACCAAAACCATGTGCCTGAAACCACCACTCTTGACCTAACAATTTTGACTCTTTTACCGAGTCAATTTTAACTTAACATTCCCCCGTTTAAACTTGAATTGGGGTTTACCATGAACAAATCTAGCTAGACCTCCCTATAAGTCATGGTATCCCATAATATTTCATGCTCCCCCTATCTCCTAGGTCTTCGTCTAGACTTTATCGATGAAATTTCAAACCTGGGGTATGCATGCCCATTTACCAGGTGTTACAGTCGTATTCCCATTTACATTCAATTTTGATCTCCATTATAATACTTTTTTTTTCATTATTTCTATCCCCACACTTATGCCACCATCCTCTTACCTTGCCATTGTCTTGACCTTCAGCTCTTCATGCTCACTTCTTGGTAGATATATAACCAAACAATAAATATAACCACACCTGACATAACATATCCATCAGATCCAAGCATCCAAGCCATATATTTGTAATGTACCCAATCAAAAATAATATGTTTGTGGTCCAAGTATTTCTTTTCTTAGTGTAAATTTTGTCAAACACTTTTCTTTAGAGCTACTGTAAATTTCTTACAAACAGTTTGCATATGAATCATAGATAGTTAAACATATCAAATGCATCTATTACACAGATAATTGAGAATATAACCATGGAATATTATTATGGTTTGAGAACAAAAATCACGTCAATAAAAATATCACTAATGGTTGTAACAAAAACTACTTAAACCCTCTTAAACACAATATATCTATTGCGTGAAAGAAGCTACAATATCTAATAACATAGAACAAATAAAAAAAACTTGTGATGATGCCAAAATCTCCTCAATTTGTGATGTATACTATTTTGAATGTCAATCCTCGTTGACGCTATCTCGACCTACTTATGAATACTCACTGCAACAATACGATCACCCACACCCAATTCTGGTATGCAATCTCAAAGTGCAGAGGGCCTCGCGGGGCAAGGCTAGAAAACACATGGGGCCTTGTGTAACACCCTATGCTAAACCTGTGGGGCTGAATCCTTTCATTGTTTCTTCGAAACCTTCCTGGCACCTATAGACTCTATGATAGGCCTCCTATAGAAAATGTTGATAATCCCTTGCATAACCTGATAAACCTCCAAGTATCTCTTCAGGATGAAGCCAAACTCCACAATGAACTCAAGTGGTCATCTCATATGGATCCTCCTCCTTGTCTAGCTAGGGTGAATATTGCACCACCGAAACTAAACTGAAATGGAAGGGTTTTTCCAAACCTTAACGAAAACTTGGCTCAAAGAGCACATCAACAAGATATTAAAGCATAATGCCAAAGAGAAGGGTTACCCCTATATTTATCCTTCCTTCGAGCCTTCTATATCTTTCCCCTTTTTGACCAAATCAAACCCTAACTTTATTCTCCCTCCAATTTCATTTAAATATAATTATTTATTTTTATTTAATTTCACTTTAGGATTTGTCATACTTTTAACCTAGTGACACCAAATAAACCTCCTTGACTCCCTTGTTATTGCTTACTATAGTGTACATGATCCGTATAGTCTATTAATTCATCCTCTATCATGATCAATTAGGAGGGGAAATTATATTCCTCCCTTCCAAATATTTCTTGTCCTCAAACAACTCTAGATTAGGGTGTTGTAAGATATTTTCTCCTTCCCAAGTAGCATCCTCTGCAGGAAATCCTCTCCATATGACCAAGTACTCTCGAATGACTCTGCTTCTCAACCTTCACTCCCTGAAATAAACAATCCTCTCAGGAGCTAGGACCAACTAACCTTCCTCATCTAGTGGAGGAAGATCTATCGAAGATATAACCTACTGTCCCAATGAATTCTTGAGGAAAGATACATGGAAGGTGTTGTGGATCCTGCTACCCTATGGAAACTCCATATCATATGCTACCTCCCCAACTCTCATGATTACTCTGTAGGGTCCATAAAAACAAGTCTTCAACTTCTCTGCACCACTCTTCTTCAATGATGACTATCTATAAGGATGTTACCTGAGAAATACTAGGTCCCCAATCTCAAAGGCGCGTTCCACCCTATGCTTATTTGCATACATTTTTTGTTGATTCTGAGCGGACTACAAATTGTCCTTCAAGACTCTCAAGATGTCCTGCCTTTCCTACAACCAATATTTTTCCTTGGGATCTTTGCTCTCCCAAAACTCCAGATCCAAAAAGGATGGGGAATCATAGCCATACAATTCCCTAAATGGGCTCATCTCGATGGACATGTGATGAGTGGTATTGTTAAAATGCTCCCCAAGATGAAACCATTTTATCCATTCCCACTATTGCCCTGACACATAGTTCCTTAGGTACCCCTTAATCCATTTGTTTACTATATCACTCTTCCCTTATGTCTAATGGTGGTAGTTAGTACTAGGTGTCAACTATGTCCTAGATAACATGAACAACTACTGCCAGAACACACTGAGAAACCTGCTAGCCCAGTCACTAACTATGTTCTTTGGAAGACCATGTAGTGTGAAAACCTCTCTGAAGAATGAATATGCTACCTGAGATGCACTGTACATGGATGAAATGGAAAATAAGTGTGCATATTTAGTTAATCCATCCACTACCACGTAGATACAGTCCCTACCATGTACCTTTGATAACCTTGTAATTGTTGGTTGTGGAGCCTGATTATCTTCCTGATTTAGAGGTCTTTGTTTTCAGCCATGTTTATTCCCCATGAAGACTTTACACCCCAGAAGAATGTACACTCCTCCATATGGGGGAGCGCAGGGGGGGGTTATCCCCCCTACAAGGTCTAGGGGCAAGCGGGCCCCTGAACGAAAAAATGACTTGTAAATGTATATTGTAATTTCATAGTAAATTTGGACCATTCATTATAAGGTCATAGATCTAACGATTGAAGTTATGTGAGGGTTTTTTTCCTTCGAAGGAAACCCTCTTTTATGAGGGAAATGTATTGTGGCTATGTATCATTGTGAATATTGTATTCTGAGTGAGGAGACTATGAGAGAAAGAAGAGGAAGTTACAATGGGTGTGTTGTAGGTTGTATCCCTTCATTTGATGGAAAATAATAAAGGAAGGACCTGGAAATTTCTCTGGTGGACGTAGCCCACACTGGGTGAACCACATATATATGTGTCTCTATTGTATTGTGTATCTTCTATGTTTAATTTCTACATTTTATTTTATTTTATTGCTCCACGATCCTATTTTTCTAACAAATGGTATCAGAGAGAAAGATAAATTGCAGGAAAAGAGGGTTCCTGGTTCGAGTGGGAGCAATGGCGGAAGATGGAAATTTTAGGGTCGAGAAATTTAACGGCCAAAACTATAAGTTATGGAAGATGCAAATGGAAGATTATTTATATCAGAAGGATCTATTCCTACCATTGGGTGGAATAACAAAGAAGTCGACGACCATGAAGGATGAAGAATGAGAGGTTCTTGACAGAAATGCACTAGGAACGATACGACTGAACCTGGCAACGTCGATGGCTTTCAATATTTCGAAAGAAAAGACAACGAAGGAGTTGATGGATGCATTAGCTAAACTGTATGAAAAACCTCAGTGTCAAATAAAGTATTTCTAATGAAGAGATTATTTAATATGAATATGTCAGAAGGAGGTTATGTTGCAGATCATTTAAATGAATTTAATACGGTTACTAATCAACTAAGTTCTGTAAAAGTGGACTTTGATAATGAGGCTAGGGCTCTTCTAATCTTGTGCTCATTTCTAGAAAGCTTGAACGACTTGGTCATGTTTATAAGTAACTCTGTTTCTGGTTCAAATACTTTAAAATTTGATGATATTGTTGGTGTTATCCTTAGTAAGGAAATGCAACAGAAAAGCACATGTGAGACATCAGGTAATGCGTTGAACATGGACAACAGGGGAAGACAAAAGGATAGAAGAAAGGGCTTACAGAACTGCGAGAATTCTAGGAAGGACAGATCCAAATCCATATTTGGAAAGATAGAGTGTTGGAATTGTGGGAATAAAGGACATCTGAAGAAAGACTGTAGAGCTCCAAAGAAACAAAGAGATGGACAACAAGATAAAAAGCAGGAAGCAAATGTAATAGGTGATGTGTTACAAGATTCTTTGATTCTTTATGTAGATAATATTTTTGAGTCTTGGGTAGTAGATTCAGGGGCATCATTTCATGCCACACCCGATAGGAAACATTTTCTAGATTATGTTCACGGTGATTTTGGATAGGTTCATTTGGGTGATGATGCACCA
>SNQJ01S0004131.1:249243-267787 GCA_010110895.2 Picea sitchensis
AAGCATCTTCCTTGTATGTAAAAACCTTGGAAACTCCATTAGATTTTGAGTAAAACATCAGTCACTATTAAGTGCATAGATGGAGCCTTGGACATGACTAGTAAGAGATCTAGAACTAGAATTTAATTGTTCATAGCCATCCATTGTTGAGGAATTGTTCCACCACTAAGTTGACAACCGAGATACTAGAATGAGGTAATGATCAAAGAGATTGTGAACCCGTGTCTTGTCCAATGGGTTCATAGTGGATTTTTATGATTCTTACCAACTATGCTCAAGGATTCTAAATCAATTCAATAAATTTAAATCAAATAACGAAAGCAATGAGAAATTTTAATCAAATAAAGAAAACAAGCAAAATTCAAATTCAAAGCTTAAAGGAAAACAAAAAAAAATCTACCTATGTAGAAGCTAACTACCCATGAGGAAACTAATTGAAGTGTCTCTTCATAGTTTAGCCATTGACATGAAGGAGGTCTACTTCTCCTTTTAGGTTTTGCATTCTATACATGCCTAAGATATTTTTTTCAAACACTAAGTAAGGACCAATCCATAATTGTTGGAATTTAGTATGTTTACCCTTCTCTATGTGTGGCTTGTCCCACTTTAAGACAAGCTCTCCCATCTAAAAGTCTTTTCCTCTTGTATATTTTTTTTCAAGCCATCTCTTAACCTTCTATTGATGCACAAACAATTTCTTCTTTTCCTTCTCCTTTTCTTCTTCTAGTTTGAGAAGGGTATCCACCCTTGTCTAGATGATTGGGCAATTCTACCCCCATGAAACCTGGGATAATTGGAGATATGAAAATAATTTGGTTTTAGGAAGGATGACTTATTTTTTTTAGGCCAGAATGTAAGGAGATATTCTTGAAGAGGCTTTGGGGGTCACTCTATAATCCCATAGAGCATTTTGTCAACTATAATTTGTATTAGAATGTGGATCAAGTTTTTTTTATTTGATTAAACTACACCATTTCCCTAGGGGTAATAGTTAGTTGAATATCGTGAAATGATCCTCCTATTTAAAAAAAAACTCAATTAAATTTAAAGAAGAAAAATAAATGGAATTATAAAAAACAAGAGTAGTTGGTATGTTTAACCTGGTAATCAGATGATGTTCTAGGAATTGAATCACGGCTTCTTCATTTACCTTAGTGGTACAACCTTGGTCCATCATGTAAAATAGTCTATGGAAGTTAGGATATATTTGTGTTTTCTAGAGTATTTTGGATTGATTTCGCCATTGATATCCAAACCCCATTGCTCAAAAGGATTTTCAATAGCGATAGGTTATAGAGGAACTAGTGGTTTCTTCTCCCTACTAGGGCATTTCTGAACATATTCATGTGCATATCTGAACATTGTTGGCTAATAATAACTATCTCTCAAGATATTTTGAGTCATCATCTCGCTACAAAAATGTCCTCTAGTGGGTCCATCATGTAACTATGTAAGGAATTTATTAGCATCAAGTTTCTCAAGACACTTGAGACGTACACCATCATAGTTTTTTTATTAATAGGACACCATTAAAAAGATGGTACAGAGAGTATTGGATCCTTGGTGCTCTCTTTTTCTTGGATTTTAGATGCATGGGAGGAGTACCATGTTGTATATATTTCTTCGAGTAATTATACCAAGAGTATGCCTGAGAAGAAACATATACAATCTCATGCATGTAGAGTGATATTTCATTCTCCTATCCTTCCTCTAATGAATCAAATTGGTTTAATGTTTCTATTTCAAACTTACATAGAACTTGACCTCTGACTACGATTGCTAGTTTTAAATATAATTCATACTAATGGATGTTTGTCATCTAGTTCCCTCTTATTTCATTGATTTCTTTCTGCATGAATAGTGACCTCACAATTGGGTGGGGTATTATCATCTTGGTGCAGTTTTTCATATTGTAGGGTATGAACTACTTGACTTCTTTATAAATAATGAAGGTTTTTTTATCAATATTTGGGTAATTTAGTTCATCCCCTTGTAGACTAGTGCTCATAAATGAAATTGGGCACTCATTACCTTTCTCATCATTTTGTGTGAGCAATGTTGCAAGAGAATGATTAGATGCAAATGTGTACAACGGAAAATATTTATTGAAATCTAGGTTGTGCAATGTTGTTCTGCAACTATGGAAGCCTTTAATGTTTTGAAAGCATAGAATACCATTTGAATTGTGAGTCCATTTTTTTCATATGATGAAAGGGTTTAACAATTTAAGCAAAGTCAACTATGAATTTGCATACATAATTTATCTTTCCAAAGAAATACTGCATAGACTTCTTGTTGTTAGGCATGGGAATCTACATTATGGCTTTGGTTCATTCTGGATCCATAAAAATCCCATCCTTGGAGACGATGTTCTTGAGAATTTTCCCTCATGAAACAATGAGTATGCTTTTATTGGTTTCCAACATCTTTAAAAAATATACTTCGGATGATGAAGGTTATCTGACCTATTCTTGGAAAAGATAGTCACATTATCGAGGTAGACCATGAAATTTTGACGAATAAATCCTGTAAAGGTTATATCCATGGCATGCTAGAACATCACATGTTTATAATTCCAAAAGGAATTATTTAGTATATGTATGTTCCCCACTTTGTGTAGAAGGTGGTTTTCAATCAATCAGATTCAACTACTGGAAATTAACTGTGACCAAAGAACCCATCTAATAATGAGAACATATTAGAACCACAAATAAGCTATAATATTTGATCCATTGAAGGAACTGGGTAGTTTTCCTTGTCAAACACTTTATTTATGTTGGAGAAGTCCACACATAGTCTTATCTCCTTGGATTTTTTTTGGATTTCCACCTAGGTTGAGTGGTGAACTTTAAAAATGATATTGGCACCCAATAGTTTATTTGATGTCGTTTGTATCAATAGTTCTAGATTCAGATGAAATTTACGTCACTTCTACTAAAATGGGTTTGTATATCTTTTGAGAGGAATGAAGTGTCATATTATTTTTGTGTTGTACATATCTAGATCCTCATATATTCATGCAAAGACATCCTTGTATTTTGTGAATAAATAGATATAGGCCTTCTTCTTGGATTCCAAGTAGCATGTTCCTAAATTGATGTATTTGGGATTTTCTTGAGTACCCAAGTTGACTAATTCATGACTCGTGGAAGAACTGCTCGTCTTCACATTAATTGTTGATTGAAACCTTGTTTGCAGATCAAATAATTTTTCTAGAGTCAAAACCCCTTTAGGTATTGAGTTTCTTTTGAAACTATCTGAGTTGTCTCTATATTTTTTCATAGCCCTTTCATGTTCCTCATCATCTATGATAACATCCTTGAAGGTATCTGCATTGGTGAGGGATTCGATTATTTGTTCATCATTGTTAAATGCTCTCCAACCAATGATATTGTTTAGTATTGAACGCTCTAAAGTGTCAGCAACAAAATTCTTTGAACAAGGAATATCAGTGATATTAAATGCATCAAAATTATCCATAAACTTCCAAACCTCTTGTTGATAACATTTTAAGAGAGGGGACATACATTGTAGGGAATGTTTTACCTGTCTGATGATTATTTCTTAGTCACCAAAAGTTTTTAAGCATTTTACCTTCGGGTCATGAATGGAATTTCTTAGACCTTGAATCAAGGCCTCATACTCAACTGTGTTTTTTGTGCACTTGAACTCTAATTGATAGGAAATACAAGTATTTTGTTTGTGTGGGCCGATGATAATAAAACCTTCCACGACTGCTTCTTGTGATCTAGAGCCATCAAAGAACAAATTCCAAATGTTAGTATTTACATCTACAACAAATGAATTAGTTAATTATACTACTGTACAATTATTAGCGTCATTTCGAGTGTAATGAAGGAGTTTGAATTGTATGTCTAATTCAAGGGGCATTTAATGAGTTTCATCATGCCCAACATCAATTTACAAAAAATAATTTCCCAAAATTGAATGAGAAAAGTTGATTGGTTCATTCTGACCTTCCAACTATATAACATTGTGTTTCATATGGACTTACCTGTCTACCTTGATTTGATTAGTCCTCCTCTTATATGGTATCTAGAAGTGAGATCATTCAATGAAAAAATAACCTTGCAACTTCTGCAACCAATCTCTTCTTAGAAACAAATTGTAAGCTTTGGGAATGTCAACAACAACAATGTCAATAATTTGGAAAACCCAAGGATATGAAGCTAATATTATCATGACATATTTAAGTCCACCCAGTATTTTTATGTTATACCTATCTAACTGAATAATTCTAGCTATGCACTTGGAGGGAACAATATCTATCCTTTGACATATAGATATGGAATTACATTGGATTGTTGGGAATGTTATATTCTTTGTAGTGGAGTCGAGTCAACTAACTGGCTAGTCAAGGATGATCGATTGGGGAATGGATTGTCTAACGATTAAGTCAATTCGATGGTCAATATGTGGTCGATAGGACGACCTGCTTGGGGGTTGAATGGATAATCCACTGTAACTGATAGGAGGTTGAAAGGGTAACTGAAAAGAGATCGACTAGATGGTTGATTGGTATTCGAATGGTGGTTGAAACTGTTTGACAACACATTTATTCCAACAGAGGACAAAAACCTTTAGTAACCATGCACAAAACTAGATCAAAGATCAACACACCGATTTTTTGATGTGGTAAAAACCCTATGGGGAAACATCCATGGCCCTAGCCAACGCAGCCGCTTGGAGTAGTTTATTAATGCAAACTAAAAATATTACAAAGAGATTTTACAAGAGAATTTCTCACAATCGATCATCGACAAATTACCCTCCATTCTCTTTAAATAGAGATCACGGACAAATCGGGTGTTAAGCCACAAATCAATGGTCGTTAATATTGAGAATAATATGAACCGTCAGATCATTCTATGTCGGGAACATATCGTGACCATTAGATTTCCTAACTACAAATATAAACAAATTCATACTAAAGAAACACACTAATAAACACACTTTTACCTAACGACATAGTAGACCAAGTAGATCTTAACTAACTCCTAAGTGTCTAAATATCCTAACATCCCCCCTTAAGAACAACTTGGGATAGGATTGAATGATTTATAATAGTGGTCCACAATAGGAGAAGGAAGGAGGCATTAGATCCTATCCCCCCATAATGACAACTTCCTGAACTCCTAACATAAATCAAAATTTGGAAAACTTCGCTTCTGTAAGAGACTTTGTGAAAAGTCTGCAACTTGATCTTTTGTAGGGAAAAATAGAACTTCAATAACTTGATCATGAATGATCTTTCTGATGAAGTGCATGTGTATATCGATGTGATTGTTGCGCTGATGTTCAACTAGGTCTTCAACGAGCTTGATGGCACTCTAATTGTCGCACCAAAGTCTGGTCGGATGTTGCTGCTGGAATCCAAACTCTGAAAGGATCTATCAAAGACACAATGCTTCTTGACTAGCATTTACCATTGCTCGGTACTCTGCTTTTGCTGAAGAAAGTGCAGTATCCTATTGTTTCTTACAGGCCCAAGTGGTAGGTCCTGAACCAAGGTTGAAAACATAACCTACAGTATAATTCCGATCATCAGGGTCGCCAGTCCAATCTGAATCAGTGAAACCAACCAATAAAGGAGTCCCCCCTAAACTGTAATGTATCCCGAACTAAATTGTACCACAAACATAGCGAAGTATCCTTTTAGTTGCTTTCCAATGGATTTCATGGGGTGTTTTCATATACTGGGCAACAAGACTATTAACAAAGGAAAGATCAGGACGAGTATGAGTCAAGTATAAGAGGATACCAACTAAATGACGGTACAGGGTAGCATCAACTTCAGGAGAAGTACAGGTGGCAATAAGCTTGACTCCATACTGGAATGGAGAAGGGGCTAGTTTACAATCATCCATGTGAAATCGACGAAGAAGGTCACAAGCATACTTAGTCTGGGAAAGAGAAATTCCTTCACTGGTTTTCAAAACTTGGAGGCCAAGGAAATATTGCAAAAAACCTAAGTCTGTCATTTCAAATTTCTTCTTAAGGCTCGTTTTCACATGGCTTAAATTTTTTGAGTCACTACTAGTAAGGATAAGGTCATCAACATAAAGGACAAGGATTATGAGACGGATTCCTACTTTCTTGGTATAGACATTAGGATCAGAATGACATCTAGAGAATCCAATGTCAATAAGAAAGTTGTCCATTTTGGCATACCAAGCTCAAGGAGCTTTCTTAAGACCATAAATAAATTTATTAAGGCGACAAACAAGGCTAGAGTCATTCTGGACATAGTCAGGAGGTTGTTCAATGTATATTTCTTCTTTCAAATACTCATGAAAGAAGGCAGTTTTAACATCCATCTGATGGACCTCCCATTTATGTGAGGCAGAAAGGGCGAGAACAAGGTGGATGGAATTCATTTTGGCTACAAGGGAAAATGTTTCATTATAGTCAATTCCTTCAACTTGGGAAACTCCTTTGGCAACTAATCGAGCCTTGTGTCTTTCAACACTTACATCTAATGCATACTTAGTTATGTACACCCATTTACATCTGAAAATTTTTCTTCCTTTTGGAAGAGGTACACTATCGCAAGTATTGTTTTCCATTAAAGAACGATACTCTTCATTCATTGTTGTATCCCAATCTGGATGACCTGAAGTTTCTGCAAATGTCTCTGGATCATGAGTCTCTGAAACTTGAGCCAAAAGAGAAGAGGCTCGCTGGAACTGTGAATGTGTTCGATGACGATCTGAAGGATCATAGACAAGATCACCAACTGCTTTTCATGTTGAACAAACCCATCTAGGAAGCAGTGGAGTTGGTGCTGGTTTAGGTTCAAAGGACTCATATAGAGGAAGGTGAGTAGGTGGAGGTGGATTTTCATCCTCACTATCGTCATTTGAAGAAGAAACTAGAATAGGAACAAAAGAAGGCACAAATGTCGAAGATGGATCGCAGGCCGAAGAAGGCACAATCGTCAAAGATGGCTCGTAGGCCAAAGAAGGCACAATCGTCGAATTAGGCTCGCAGGCCAAGATATTTTCATCAAATTTAACATCTCTTCTAACAATAATTTCATTAAAATGTGGTTGAATGAGTCTATAACCTTTGACATCTTCAAAATAACCGACAAATATACACTTCTCACTTTTAGGTTGCAATGCTTCCCTTTTCTCATCAAGAATGTGAGCCCATGCTATACTTCCAAATACACGGAAGTGACTTACATATGGTTTAATTCTAGTCCAAGATTATTCCAGTGTTATATTTTAAGAGCCTTTGTGGGAGTGCGATTTACTATGTAATTTTCACAATTGATTGCTTCCACCCAATACTTTAGACTTAATCCCTTAGATTAGATCATACAATTATCCATTTCTTTTAATGTGTGGTTCTTTCTCTCAGCAACACCATTTTGTTGTGGTGTATATGGAACTGTGTGTTTCATTTGGATGCCCTGTGTAGTGTAGTAACTTGTAAAATTATTGTTCATATATTCCCCTCCATTATCTGTTCTTAACTTTTAAATTTGATGTCTACATTTCTTTTCTACAAGGGCCTTGTAGGCCAAAAAATTGTCAAACACTTCACTCTTATGTTTTAAGAAGCAAACCCAAGTATGTCTGGAAAAGTCATCAATGAAAGTTAAGAAATACTTGCACCCATAAAAACAAGGAGAAGAAAGTGGACCACACAAATTACTGTGAACAAGATGCAAAGGACCTGAGGCATTCCAAGAGGCATGTTTGTCAAAAATATCCCAATGATGTTTGCAGAGAACAAAACCAACACAAACACCATATCTGCATGAAACAGGAGGAAGATGAGTCACCATCTGTTGATTACATAGTTGCTACAATGAGTGACAGTTTAGATGACCAAACCGCTCATGCCAAAGTTTTCTCAAGTCATCACTATGAGAAACAACAAATGATGAAAAATATGATGACCCAAAGCTGTCAAACTTGTACAACCTGGTAATATCATCAACAATTCCAGTTGCAAGAACATGATTAGGATATTTTAGATCCTTGATTACAACTTGGTGAGGTAAAAACTCTACGGTTTTACCTTCACCTGAATGAGTGATTTGATATACTAATAGAAGGTTACAAGAAAGACTTGGAACACATAATACATCATTGAAATGACCATTATCTACTTGAACTATTCCAGATCCTACAACACTAAAAGATCCATCATCACCAACACATATTTTCTTGGTGTTACATTCATTTAGAGCAGAAAATATGTCTTTATCCTTAGCCATATGATAAGATGCTCCAGAATCAATAAGCCACTCATCAGAAGAAGAACTAGAAGTTGTATTGAAGGAGAAACGAGAAGCTGAAAGTGCATGTCCATGAGAGAAGAAGCAGTATAATCAATACTGATATTGTGATTCTTCATCATTGCTTCTAAATCTACCATCTTCTCGAAATATTTGGACTCATCATGACCATCTTTATCACAAAAGTTGCAATGTTTGTCAGTCTTCTTATTTTTATATTTTTCTCCTTTGTCACCATTAGGAGCTTAAGCTGTCTGAGTGGGTTTGGGACCCTTATGTTGCTTGTTGTTGTAGCGAGGATGTTTCTTCTTGGGATTCTTGGGTTTATCTTTCTGCCGGGCAACTAAGGCTTTGTTGGAGGTACCTGTAGTGTTGATCACTCCAAGTTGTACAAGCTTATATTCCTCTCTAATCAAAGCAACACAAAAGGACCCAAGAGTGGATTTTTTATAAGTTGTCCCTAGATCTTCTTTCATGGCATAAAAAGGTAGATATAAACACAAAATATGCGCTACCTAGCTTAGAGAGAATAAGATAGATGCAACAATCTTCCTCCATCTTTATCTCACATTATTCACATAAAATTCTGAGTGTTTTAAACTTAGATAGATAGTATCCAATGCAAGAAAAATCACTTGGATTTAAAGTCAGTACTTGATTTTCTAATTGTTGTGCTCAAATAATATTGATTTTACCAAACACAGTTTCAATATTTTCCCAAGCTTCATCGGGGTCATCAATTTCTTTAAGGTGGAACCTTAAATAAGGAGAGGTGGACATTCCGATTAGTCCACATGCTTTGCCACTCCTATTAGCCCATTTGGCTTTCTTATCATCATCAGTGGGTTATTTTTCCTTTCCCAAGGTAATCCAGTACAAGCCTTTACTTCTTAATAAATCCTCCATATGAGATTTCCATTGGAATTAGTTGGTGCTAGTAAACAAAAGATTAYTGGAAGAAACCATATTAAATATGTAGATAATATGGATTTAAAACTAAAACTGATGATCTCAATGGAAARATCTCGAGAAATTGTGTGGTTTAAAAAACAACGGCACTAAAAATAGACTTCGGATGTGAAAGTTATGCCATTTAAAAAAAAAGGTATAAACGGTAACCAAAAGACCACGTGGTGGTGTAAGTTRCTTTATGAAGTGACCCACTTTTATAAAGGAAAGTGGGGATCACTTTTACAATGAAATTATTTTATAAAAGAAAAGTTGCATGCAAAATAAATAACTCTAAAATAAAATATTAAAGCTACTTATAATGATTCACTTTTATACTTGAAGTGAAATACACTTTATAATTTGAGCATGAACTTTTTAAAAAAAAGTAACAAAAAGAGAGACTTGAACTCAAGACCTCTTACTTAATAAAGAAACTTTTAACCAAATGGTCTAGCAAAACATATTGTATTTTTTAGCAAGAGGATTGGGGGTATTGTTGTTGTTGTTGTTGTTGATGGCCTTGGAGAGCGTGCTAAAAAAAATTCTTTTTACACAAGAATTTTTTTTTGCTTCTCGATGACAACAAGGGTTAGATCTCGGTTAGCTTACCCGGAAGATGCACCTTTTGCTATATGTTTATGATTTTCTGATATCGCACAGGGAACGGGGAAAAGAGAATAAACGGATCTAAAATATTAGAAACCCATAAACAAATAATATAAAACCAAAATAATACTCTGCAAAAATTAAAAAAATGTGTATTCATGCTTTATACCTCCCGATTTGACTGAAATGGCTATATCTTGGGCAAACGAAAACCTTTTCCAGTGAAATGAAAAGTTTTCCTAACTGAAACGAGCGCTCCGAATGCAAAGAGATAGTACTATCACCCAAAAAATGTACAACAATGACAGAAAATGGATATGAGACAACTCAGCTTCACAATCTTGATCTACAAAAGGAGTGGGTCTTCAAATAGGCTCTGACACCATGTTTGACCACACAGGTATTCCAACAGAGGAAGAACACATTCAGTAGCCACTCACACAAACATATCAAAGATCAAGACACTAATGTTTTGACATGGTAAAACCCCTACGGGGAAACATGCATGGTCGTAGCCAATGCGACCACTTGGAGTAGTTTATTAATGAAAAAGAAAAAGATTACAGAGATATTTTACAAGAGAGTTTCTCACAATCGATCATCGGAAAATGACCCTCCATTCTCTTTAAAAAGATATCATGGACCAATCGTGTGTTAATCCACATATCAATGGTCGTTAAGATCGATAAGAATATGAACTGTCGGATCACTCTGTGTTGGGAACATATTGTGACCGTCATATTTCCTAACTACAAATTCATACTAATGCATACTAAAGAAACACACTAAGAAACACACGTTTACCTAACCACACATTAGACCAAGTAGATCTTAACTAACTCCTAAGTGTCTAAATATCCTAATTGAAACTTGTAACAGAATCTCGAGATTTTTGGGATCTCATCCAATCATCTTCATGGATCTATAACCGTTTTGGGCACCACAAATTAGGGTTTTACATGTTGTAGATTCCCATAAATAGTGCATTATGTAATACTGAAAATGTCTAAGATCTTGATAAGATTATTTCTCTGTAGATATTTTCGTGAGTCTATGATGGTCATAAAGATGTAATCCAAATGGTTGTAGGGTTGTCCTTGTGGTAAATAAAGATAAAGACAATAGGATGATGATTGTGTCTTAGGTGTGGACCAAGATTAATAGTTTAACTCTTTATTCACTGAATGAATAAGACAAAAAGGAGTGGGAGTTGCTCAAGGAATGTTGGTTTTCCCGTTTAAGGGTTTCTAGGGTAAATATTTGTGTACTATGTGTGTTTTACATTGATTATTTTTCATTTAATTCTATCTTCTCTCTCTTGTTTGGTTTAGTGGTTCTAACATGGATGACGCTCTTGAATCTACTAGGCAATTATGCACATTATAATTCCATATTTAAAAAGTCAACACGAATGGGGGCATCTGTGATTTTGAGTGTTTGTTTATGTTGGATGCATTAATGGCAACCTTCTATATTATTGTCTTGCTATTTATTTTCAATTTTCAGTGTATTTTTAATGGATTTGTGTTGGATTTCGAAGGTGGTAGTGGTTTTATATTGTTGATTTGGTGACAAAGTTAAAGGTATTCAAAATTAAATCCCTCTACTGAAGGAGGGTACATATGTCATACATTGAAACCTTAGGGTTTTTTTTTTTTTTTTCATATCCTCAATGGCATTGTACTATGTGGGTTGCATGATTAGATTGTCTACTCGGTTCTTGTTGGTTTGGGAAACAATGGTAGAAGTCTTAGGATGCGAGGGGGAGGTGTTAATTTCAGTCTGAGTAGGAGGTGTGACTTTCGTATATGTTGGAGTTGGTTTAGCAGGAAGAGTAATAACATGAACATGCCCTTTACTTCTTATATTATAATTCTTTGGGGAAAGTTGGGGAGCTTGTAGTTACCCTACCGATACTTATCCTACTACATTTTTATCATAATCCATTTCCTAGTCCCAAAGGAACATAGTTTCTTCTCCTATTGTTTCCCCTTCCTCGGTAGTTTCCTCGTTCTCATCTTCTTGGGTTGTTTTATCAGAAAGTGACTACTAATCAAGAATTTGTTTTATAACCATGTTCATGGAGTTAATCCACTAAGGATAGGTCTTCTTAGAATGGTTAGATTGATGATAGGTACAAAATTTCTCCATCCCCACCTCCTCCACATTTAGATTTTGATTTGAAGGTTCAAGAAGTTTTAGTGGATTATTGACCCTTCTATGGAAAGGTCTAAAGCTTATTTGGTTATATGGTCCTTCCCCATAATTCATCTTTAGGTGAACTACATCACTAGATGACCAATTTAAGTACACCTTCCAAGTCAGTGGGTCCCTTATTTATAGGCTTGGTTAATAACAAAGTTTTCTTTCCTAGAGTCAAAATTTTATTATCTCTCCTCCTGGATTCCCCACTAAGGTGAGAATTTCCTTCTCCACCTTCTTGGATTCCTCGAAATTATATGTCAGAGTTTTTTTACCATTTCTCTTGACGAAGATGATAATGGATGCATGTAAGGTATATGTGTAGTATTATACCACTACTCCTTTAATTGGTTGAGCGTTATTAAGGAACTTATTGAGAATCATTGTGAAGCATTGGTTGAAATATTAAAAACTTTATTTATTTTCCATCTTAATGGCTATGATTTCTTTCAAGAGAGTAGCTAGAGTCTTCTCTTCACCAAATTTATTGATAAATTCCCTCTCAAAATCATCCCAACCTGTAATGGAGCCTACTAGTAAGCTATAAGACCAGGTGGATGCCTTGTTATCAAATGTGTATGTAAATGACATATAGAACACATCCTCATGTTCAACATTCATCAACCTTAAAACAAGGTATAATTTATTTACCAGATCTTCAATCTTGATCAAAATTTTGCAAGATTCAATTAAGGTGTTTAGGGAAATAATGTAATTTCCCTCTCAAGTTGAGGGCACCTTGGGACATCCAACTAGGTGTATGAGGTTGGTTACCAACCATTTGGTAATTTATTCATTGGTTTAATATATAGTGAGCTTGAATGTTTAGTTCAGGCTTGGGGTGTGGAGAGTGTATAGTAGTACGAGGTGAATATGGGGGTGACAGTGGAATTTGGTCTAAGGGTTCAATAATTTTTTGTAAATAAAGTTCCACCAAATCTTCCACAGAATCAACCAAGACTTGTTGTTCAATTTGTATATGAACCATGTAGGCTGGCTGTACTCTGGATAACTAAGGTGATACATGTAGATCTCAAATTTTCTTGGTATATGCTCAATTAAGACAATGTAAACAATTGAATTTAGGTTTGGGAATAGTGTACAGGTTCTCTGGAGTTGACTCAATATTTTCGAAAAAAAAAAGATATTTTTCTTTAAAAAAATATTAAGTTCAGTATTGCCACCTCTGTTATGGAAATGATTGGGATGAGTTTCACAAGTTGAAGGTTCATAGTTCTGACCACATGTCGACCAAGTATTTCTACCAACAATATAATGTTTCCCTCCTTCTAGTTCCAAATTTTGTTTACATGGGAGAAAATCCCTTCAATAGATAAGGGTGCTCCCTGATATAGAGTCCCCATTAGACTTCACACCATTTGGGATAGGAGACCCATACAGATTTTGGCCCAATATCCATTACTTAAAATCAAAGGGTGGTTATGGAATGCAAGTTATGATACGATAATGTCCTACTTTCATAAATGTAAACAAATCTTACCTATCCTAGCTAGGAGAAAAACTTAACCAATAGATAAAATATTAGTTGTATATTCTTGCAAATATTTTAGAAACATAAAGTTATTAAAGAAAAGTAGGAACACATAAGCATAAACATAAGTGAAAAGAATAGTAGTCTATTATGACACCACCATTTACAATATCTTATCTACCACCTCAAAGAAATATGTCAATTGAGCAACACACAATAATAACTATAAATTTAATGTTGAATAGTCAACAATTGAATGTTATAGCCTTACAGTGGTATTAATGACATCATAAATACTAGAAGGAGTTAACAATATATAGAGCACTACACCATTTCTCCTCTTAAAACATGGCCTTGAGGGCTTCTTTTCATTATAATTTCTCAAACGAGTTCTCAAAGTTACAAAAAGAAAAATCCCTAAGACAATGCATTTCTGATCTTATAAAGCCTTCATGATACAACAACTTCTTGGGATTTCTTGTTTTCCCTTTTGGTAGTTATAATCGACCTTGCTCTTTATCTTGGATGTAATCATCCCAAGCTTCATGTTGGGATTAAATTCCTAGGACACATCTAAATATCAATTGGTGTAGAGAAACCTCATATGATATTAAATACTTGGGCATGGGCCCCATTTCTCTCTTCAAAGTGATCCAAAAGGAGTTAATCAATTTTATCTCCTTGGAGGGACCAAAAATGTATTATTTTAACACTTTTTAAGTTATCTTGGGTGTCATCCTAGTCACACTCCATTGATTATTAATGATGCCATCTATCTCTTTCAAATTTTCTACCATGGACCTAGGAGCACCTATATCACCCAATGATGGTAGATGATATCATTCTATGACCTTTTCAACAACTAGGTATAGGTGCTTGCAATTACTTATTGAAGTTGTGATATCCTTTTCCACTGTTGTACTAGCTATATAACAACTGGTTAACACAACATAATCGGCAGATTCTCCTTTTTATAACATTCTTGGAAAATATTTTTATAACATTCTATTTTCCATTTATTCATCTCATCCATGGAAATATGGACTCCATAAAGAAACACCTTTTTTTATCATTAACCTTTTCCAAAAATGTGAGAATGTCTGTGGAAATGTACTGGAACTCCTTGAGGCTCACATACATTTATTTTTGGGTTGTGTCGAGCTCATATTGTAACTCAAAAGTGTAGTATTTACATTCTTCTAGACTTGTCATGTTGCCTTTATAGCGAGTCACATATTGTTCTAGTGTCCTTAGTCTCAACCCAAATTCCTCAATTTCTCTGGCCATATTTATGGAATTCAATTATGAGGAATGTGAGAATGCAACCCCTACTAATGCTATGGTGATGGGGTATATTTTAGTGTCATCTATGAGGGGAGTATTAGTCATGCCAATGAATTCTGGAAATCCTAGTATATTTATCTTCTTGTGTGAGTCCTTCACTATATTTCACCTTGCCTTGTTGAAAATAAATGAACCTAGGACTACTACCTTGTCTAACTTGGAAGGGGTAAATGATCCGAATAAAAGTTCACCTAAAGGAAAGTGACCTCTAGTCATTCTTGGGTGTGCCATATGAGGTCTCAAGAGGGCCAATCTCCATGGGATCTAAGCCTCTTGCCTATTCCTCTTTTATATTGTCTTCTCCTTCTTTCCTCATTCTCTCTTCTTCTACTTTTATTTTCCTTTCCTCTTCTTGTTGTTGGATCCTCAATGCTTCAACCTCCTTATACAATATTTATTTATCTATTGTTGCTTCTTTATCCAACTCTCCTTCTCAACCTACTCTCTTTCTATTCATTCCTTGCTTTAAATCCATTACCCAAAAGTTGAGAAAAATAAGGGATCTAAAGAATATCCTTCTACAGAAGAACATACCTCCAAGGAAGAAGGAGGGGATGTGTACATGGATTTTTCAAGAACACATGAATATCGAGAGGCATTGTTGATTGACTCATGTGCATCCTTTTATATGAATCCCCATAGGGAGTGGTTCTATGAATATGAAAGGTATGATGGAGGTAATGTTTTCCTAGGTGATGGATCGACAACCAAAATAATAGGTAGAGAAAAATTCAAGTTAAGGATCATAGATGGAAGGATTAGACCACTACCTAATATTCTACACATCCCAGGATTGGCCATAAATTTGATTTTTGTAAGAAAAATGGAAGATGCAGGGGTAAAAACAATATTTGAAAAAGAAACCTACAGGATGGTTCGAGGAGAAATGGTGTTGTTGAAGGGAGTTCGGCTTGGAAATCTGTATAAGATGCAAGGAAGCACTATTAGTGATGGTTGAAATAGTTTCATTGTTACTGATATTGGAGTTGAAGAAGAAATAACTCCTATAGTCTCTGGAGAAAAGGTTATGATGTGGCATCAAATACTAGGGCATATCGGAGAAAAGGGTCGTCGACTACTACACGGTAAAGGTATGGTTGAAGGTATGTCTAACTTCTCTCAGGATTTTTATTTCTGTGAAATTTGTGCATATGGGAAGCATAATCGGGTAAGATTTCCCTCTGGTGCAACGAGGGCAGAAGGAATTTCACAACTAGTTCACAGTGATGTGTTTGGACATGTGTTGGTTCCATCATTGGGAAAATATGTGTACTGTGTCTCATTTATAGAAGACTTCTCGAGGAATACTTGGATATATTTCCCTAGGAATAAATCCGAAATCTTTGACAGGTTTAAAGAGTTTAAGGCTCTTGTTGAGAATCAAACAGAGAAAAGAATTAAGGTATTGAGGACATATAATGGCGGAGAGTTCTGCAGGAATGAATTTGAAGAATTTTGTAAGAAGTGTGGTATAAAAAGGAAGGAGAATACTCCATATACACCTCAACAAAATGGAGTTGCAGAAAGGATGAACATGATGTTGATGGAAAAAGAAAGGTGCATTCTCAGTGGTGTCGGGTTAGGGAAATAATTCTGGGCAGAGGCAGTGGGTACTGCATGTTACCTGGTCAATAGTTCACCCTCATTAGTGTTGGATGACAAGACTCCACAAGAGGTATTGACTGGTAAGAAATATTCTCTCACACATCTCAAGGTATTTGGCCGTGAAGCCTATGTTCATGTTCCAGAGGAAAACATGAGTAAGCTAGATAAGAAGGATGAAAAGTGTATTTTTATTGGGTATAAAGATGGTCTCAAAGGTTATAAGCTTTGGAAACCAAAAACTAAGAAGGTTGTGTATAGACGAGATGTGGTATTTAGAGAAATGAAGGATGTTGTTAAACAAGAAGTCCTACCAAGTAAGGAAGAACCAGAGAAAATAAAGTTTGTTTTAAAGGATGATGAATCAGACTCTATAGAAGAACAAGAATAAAAAAAAGAATATCCTCATACTCTAATATTGAGGAGATCGATTCGAGAAAGAAGGCTACTGGAAAGGTATACTCCATCTAATTTCCATTCAAATTTTTATTTGTCTATTACTGATGATGATCCTACAAATGTTAGGGAGGCAATGGGTTTAGAGGATGGAAACCTCTAGAAAAGGGCCATGGATGAAGAAATGGTAGCCTTGGATAAGAATGAGGCTTGGGATCTAGTGGAGTTTTCGAATGGAAGAAATCCCATTGGCAGAAAATGGGTATTTAAAAATAAGTTGAATGCAGAAGGAAAAGTGGAGAAATACAAAGTTTGGTTAGTAGCAAAGGGTTATTCCTAGGTTGAGGGAATTGATTTTGGTGAGATTTTTTCTCGTGTTGCCAAGTTAACTTTTATAATATTTATGTTATCTATTGTTGTTGCATTTGATTTTGAAGTAGAACAGATGGATGTCAATACAACATTCCTACATGGGGATCTGGAAGAAGAAATCTATATGAAGAAGCCAAAAGGATTTGCTGTGAAGGGAAACAAGGAGCTGGTATGCAAGCTCAAAAATTCCTTGTATGGTTTAAAACAATAACCAAGGATGTGGTATCAAAAATTTGATACTTATATGTTGGGACTTGGATTCACAATAAGAAAAGAGGATCACTATGTGTATTTTAAATTAATTGGTGATCATTGATTTAATTGGTCTTGCATTTGGATGACATGTTGCTGATAGGAAACAATAAGAAGATTATCTAGGATGTGAAAACTCAGTTGTCCTATAAATTTGACATGAAGGATATCGGTGCTTCAAATTTAATTTCGAGAATGGAAATTAAAAGAGATTGATAAAAGAGGAAACTTTTGTTAAATAAGAGAAAATATGTTGAGACAATATTGCAGAGGTTTAATATGCAAGAATGTAAACCATTCAAGGTCCCTATTCCTGTTGGTGTAAATTTATTTGTGGATTAGTGTCCCAAGACACAAGAAGAGGAGGAGGACATGTCTCATGTTCCATATGTGAGTGAAGTTGGCAGTTTGATGTATGCAATAGTATAGACTAGATCAGACATTGCACATGCAATGGGAGTTTTGAGCAGGTATATGTCAAAACCAGGGAATGAGCATTGGACAACAATAAAAAGGGTTTTTCATGTATTTGCGTGGAACTTCTAGCTATGGATTGTGATACAAAGGACAACCAGGATTGACCAGAGTGTTGGAAATACATGTCTTTGTGGATGCAGAATGGGCTGGAGATCTGGATCGTAGGAGATCTACAATTGGGTATGTTCTTAACCTGTTTGGAGGAGAAATCAGTTGGATGAGCAAAAGATAGGCTGTAGTGGCACTTTAAACTACATAAGCTGAATACATGGAAACCACCCATGCAAGTAAGGAAGAAATATGGTTACACATATTGTGTTCAGTTATTGGGTTGGTACAACAAGTCGTAAGGACAAATTGTGACAGTCAAAGTGCAATTTTCATAGCGAAGAACCTGACTTATCATTCAAAGACAAAGAATATTGATATTCAATATCACTTTGTGAGAGACATGGTTGAATAAAAGAAAGTGTTGCTGATGAAGGTGGAAACTTTGAAGAATTTTTCAGATTCATTAACAAAATCTAAGAGCACTGAGAAGTTCTATTGGTGTAGAGGATCCATGGGCATTGCTACCC
>SNQJ01S0004131.1:270367-287970 GCA_010110895.2 Picea sitchensis
ACATCTACAAGAAAACCAAATCTTTCACATTTAAAGTTAATATAATATAAAATGATCGGGATGTTCTTGATGATAAAGATTTTTAACGTGTAAAGAATAAATGAATACACTTATCATGTAAGAAGGAAGGATGTTAGTTCATTCAATGAATGAATACAAGGGTGTTAGTTAATTGAACAACTACTACTTGCTCTCATAATTCTTTAAAAATTAGACTAGATTACATTAATGTCAAGCTAATATCCACATATTGTTAAAAATATATTATTACACATAAAGTTGTAATAGAGTTGGGTTTTTCATGGAGAAAATTGGTATGTGTGTGATTAAAGTGGAGTTTGACTAAAATGGAGGTTACTATTTAAGAAAAACCCAAAATATATATACAATACAAATAAATATATAATCAATAAAAAAAAACAAAAACAAAAACAAAAAACCATCTATTATTAATCAATGCATTTAAAGAGTGTATGTAATGTAAGACCAAAGAAGCTCTATTTATAGGTATATGCCCATGCATTTAAAGAGTGCATGTAATGTAAGACCAAAGAAGCTCTTTTTATAGTTATATGCCAAGTTGATTTGAATTAACATCCAATTTCAAATAGTAAGAATTGTTAAAGTTTTCAAAATTACTCATACTATTATATCATGTTATAACAAATTACTTATATACCTAATTAATTGTGAAAGAGTTGGCAAGCTAAGTAATCATAAAGATAGAATATGTAATTCATTTTGTGATTTAGAAAGCTAATGAAAGGGACAACAATATAGTATATAATTATCATCATTGTAAAACCATTTAACTTTGAAACTATCAAGTATCAAGAGGATCAAATGAGACAATATAGTATATAATTATCATTACCGCAAAGCCATTTAAGTTTGAAACTATCAAGAGTCAAGAGGATTAAATGAGACATTTATAATTCTTTTAGGAAGCATACTTTGAACAAAGTTTACATCTTCACTGATTTAATCTCTTTATGTACTTGTGTAGTGTATCTAAGGGGGTGATATGGGGATACTAATATGGTTATGTATTGTTATGTTCGGAGACAATTTCTAGTAAATAAGGCCTATGTAATAGTGTAAACATAATAAAGGTGACAAGGCTTACTAGAAGGTTCCTTCTCTATAATGTTTTTATAAGATAGATAATATTATATAAAGAGGTGTAAACTATGTAATGGAACATGGTGGAAGAGTATTGTATTTGGAGCTTAGCTCAATAGGAGGTTTCCCCTTTGAAGAGGCCAGTGAACAAGAGGTTGCCCTACCTTAAAGGTTTGATATGAATAAAGAGTGAAGCATTTCTATATTATTCTATGGTTTATTGTATCTGTTTTTGTATTCATATCTCAAGAATTTAAAAAGTGTTATCAAAGCTCTTTCTTCGACATCAAGTGGGAGAATTCTTCGACAAAAAATAGTAGTTTTTTTTCTTTCTTTCTATTTTGTAGGTTTTGAAAAAAAGAGTGCTGTGACACTCATATCAAATACTATAGTTTTTTGAGAATAATTCAAAGAAACTGGTTGTAGATCTAAATTCCCCTTAGATAAAGAAAAAAAAAATCATTTGAATCGGAGCTCTGGAAGTGAAGATATCATCGATTTAAAATAAAAACAATTAGGTTTTTTTCATGACAGCCACAAGACTATAGAGCTCATAACTATTGACAGGGTGCTTCGATCACTCTCAAATCAATTCCATTCAATAGAGGATCGATATATTATGTGCTAAAACCTCTAAAAAATTTCATTGTCAAACCTTCATGGTCATGAAGAATGGAAATATGATAATGTTGTTAGAAAAAGATCTTCGAAAATTGTATTACTGTGCACACATACCCTTGCATCGAGGAAGAATATAATAAAAAAAGATATTGTGTGGTATGATTTAGAGAATCACTGTGTTGATTGGTATATGGACAATTGTCATTTGTGTGATGATAACTATTTTTGTCTTCTATTTTCAATGACTCTACTCCACCTTATGTAGAGAACATGATTAAGGGAAATCAAGAGCCCGTTATGACTACTAATGTTTAGCTTGCATATTATACAGTGGTATTGTTCCTTCAAGATTCAAACTCAACCTTTTTACAACTATGTGGATGATTTTTTTGAGGATTATATTTATTTGAATCTCCATGTTACTGGTGGGTATTTGGAGCATATTAATCGTTCATTCATGGAGTGTAGGAGTCATTAGTTGGGTGTCATATTCTGTAGATTTTAACCTTGTACAATTAATTACTACAATTAGATTCTTAATAAAAAAAAAGTGTAAAATGACACACACACACACACACACATTACACAGAGATTTTAACCTAGAAACCGAAACCAAGAAAACCAACAACCTATTTAGAGCCACACCTCTAATTCTTTATTCATCATATCTTCATGGTCTACAACAAAATCTATATAGGATCCCACAACATCCAAAACCCATAATACATTGATCCAGATTAGTCAAAAACCCTATTTCCTTAACTAGAATTAGAAAACATCAGCAAAAACCACATGCCGAAAAATCGCTAAAAATTGGACGCAAAAATCACCAATTTTTTTTTACGATGCATTGATATGTATATATTTTAATTAATTTTTTTTTAATATAAATTTTCTATTAATCATCTCAAAATCAAATAATTTTTTTATAATAATATTGTTTTTTATATTTTTGTTATTGCATTTTGATATAATGATTAGATTAATACGTTATCCAACAAATTACATCTTTGTATTTGTAACAATGTAAATCATCCATATATTAAATAATCAACAATGCAACATTTTACACAATTCGACAATGCAATAAAATAATAAACCCATTTTGTTATATATGAATAAGAAACCCATCGTCATACAAAATGGGATAATGTAAAGGTCCACAATAATCAAAATGAAACCAATATGTAATTGTTACACTAATTGGTAACATGTCATCATGCAATTGGAACATTATGTCGAGTACATTAAACAAAATCCTTGATTTTCACAGACAAATATTCCAAAATATACAACTTGCAGTAACATTCAATTATATTTATTGTCATTCATCATTTGAATTGTTGTCATCACTCGAGTTGCATGCATGTATCATTTCTTCATCACTTGTAGGCAATATTATACTTTGGTTATCTAAACTAATGTTTTCTTCATCAACTTGCTTTTGATGTTCTGTTTGTTCATGTTCCATCTACAAACATGAAAATAAAGTGTAATAAGTAAATTTACATTTATATCTATATATCTATATATATATAATAGAATATACATGATTTCATAAACAAAAAAGCATACCATAGAAGTTAGTGATTCATAAACAATACACATGCTTTCGAAGTCATGTTGCATGTTGTGTATCAAAATCTCTTATGTCGGCTGCTTTCCATACTTTGTTTCCCACTTGTTTAATACACCATGAAAAATCATAGTTGATGTAATTAATATAGAAGTTTCTTATTGTTCCATTAATTATAAAACAAGGGAAGTCAAACAACATAGCTACTTACAAATTGTTCAATTAAACCTTGATACTTCAACATATACTCATTGTTGGAGATATTACACACACCTAGCATTTTCCTTCATTTTCTTTTCCTATGTTTATTTGGCTATGTTGAGGGTCCCTTAGTCTGAGATATTCTCCCCTCATTGAGAATATTCACCCCTAGACAAGGGTGCCACATACCCTCCAATCAATTCTCAGTTACCGTTACGTTAGACTAGTTGAGTGAAGTGTTTCCTGTCAACATTAGTTTTATCACCAAGTGTTGCATGCTAACCTCAGGATCATCACCAGTAATGCGCACTTGCATTGGGATAATCAATAGTAAGGCACATTGCACATGTGTGAGTGATATTCTCCTCATTTCACTCTGATTTGACTTGTTAACTGACGATCGCATGGCCAATTAACTAGGACTAGGTGGCAGTTGACTCCAGTGACTGTCAGTGTATGTCAGATCTCTCTAGAACACTCCTAATGCACATTAGTTGACCACTATGGTGAGTTAGTTGTGTGATACACAATATATCACTTGTATTGTATCATTTTTCTCATTTGGTTAATATAAAAATTATTTCATTCTTTCCTCCAATTTTGTCTTCTCTTCATACCATTTGCAAGAAATGTACGTTTGATTATTAGATATATATTATATGTAGGTATATCAGAAACTATACATGGTATCATATCCAACAAGACGCTAGCAAGTATCGTCACCAACACTCTTTTGTAGGTACCAAAGACAGAACAAAGCAATAGGAAAGATGGAATTTTTTGCATCTGGCATTCTAACGCCATATAACTATTTCAAATGGAAGACAAGAATTATACTCGATATCAAAGGTAAAGGATTATACTGGATAGTCATGGCCATAGAAGAAGAACCCACCTTAGTATTGGATATCTTGAGGTCGGGATATAGTTGAAACACACAGTACCATACACTCCACAACAAAATGGGGTTGGTGAGAGGAAGAAAAGATCTCTCAAGGAGATGGCTTCTTGCATGTTGCATGTAAGGTCACTTCCTCAGAAGTTTTGGGCTGAGGCACTTTACTGTGCCAACTACATCCCGAACATATCCCCTCACAAAACTATCAAGGATCAAACTCCTTTTGAGGCTTGGAGCAACAACAAACCAGAAGTGATCCGATTTTTATGAGAAGAACAAAATGAATATAGATTATTATCAAAAGATGATTAACACAAAATAACAGATATACAGTAAAATTGGTTTCTATTCAATAAAAAAATAAGATGAAACTATAAAATGCAGCAGAAAACAAGCTTTCTAGAATGGTGGCGACTTATCTCTGAGAAGATATGTGATGGTTGCGCTCATTTGCAAGAAGATCACTACAATGAAGGCCCTTTTACAATAAATATGAATGCCAAAACCCTAGACATCCAAAAACCTAACCCTAGGAGATGAAGCGCCAAAATTCATGTGGGCCCCATTGGGGTAAGTTAGTACATCAACTTCCTGGGGTCATAAATTTTGCATACGATCTCCATTTTAGGTGCACGATAGCCTGTTGGAAAGGTATAACCAAGAAGAACGATTTGCGATTGACCCAGGTTAAAGTTTTAGTTAGTCACTTGGGCCCCAAATCCGCAAAAAACGTCGTTTAGGGACTCAAAACGACCCCGAAAGTTTGGAACCCCAAAAACTGTCGAACAACTACCAAGGTGGAAAACTATTTTTTGAGCTAGTGGAATAGGTGGGTGGCCACCGATATCTAGTTGGATCAACCCTCCCTCATTAGGAAGAAATTGTATCCATTGTGTTGAGTTCCCCCATAAAATGAGGAAGTTTCTGTTGAATTTGGCCTCGGGTGAGCCACTTGCCTTGGGGTTGGAGCTGCTCGGCTTTGATAACTCAATAAAGCTTGATCCTTTGTTGGCGAGTTCCCTTGACTTGTTTGTCGACAATCTGATCACTGGATGCCTATTGTATGCAGTCAGGGTTGAGATCTATTGTTTTCAGTTGTTCTGCTACCCTTGAGGTGTCTGATCATGGTGGCAAATAAGGACGAAGGAGATCCATGTTGAACACTGGGTGCAGGACAAGGAAAGGAGGAATGTTGAGCTCAAACAAATTATTACCCACAACCTTAGTGATGGTGTACGACCCATAACAAAGTGGGTGAAGCTTCTAATGGGGTCTTGTAAGGCGTTGTTTCTGTAAGTGAAACCAAACTTTGTTTCCCACCTGAAAATTATGTGGCACCCAGTGTTGATCATGACACTGCTTGTACTTGTCATTGGAATTCTGTAGGATATCCTGAACCTATTGGTGGATGTGTTGGATCTACTTAATGAATCAAGTGGTTTTGTCAGCTTCAGCTGGAGCAAGAGATGAGTCGGATAAGGTGACCGCAAGGGTTAGTGAAACATCTATGGGACCCAATGGTTGGAATCCCAACCCCACTTGAAAGGGGTTGTGGTCAGTTGAGCTATGCAGGGCTTGGTTGTAGCTATGTTGGACATAGGGAAGAATCTCATCCCATGTGAGAGGGTTCTTGGAATTATACATGTGTAGGATATGAATGATCATTCTTTTTACGACCTCGGTTTGGCCATCTGTCTAGGGGTGGAAGGCCATGGTTTTTGTGAGCTTGGTGTCCAACAGTGACCATAGGCTCGACCAGAATGTGCTGAGAAATCGTTTGTCCTGATCTGAGACAATGGTTTTTTGGATTCCAAAATGTACCTAGACTCGTTCAAAGAAGAGCTTGGCAGTGACCTCTATTGTGATACTCTTCTTGCAAGCGACCATAATCGCCAACTTAGAAAATCGATCAACAACCGAAAAAAAATAGTCATTTCTCCGCTTGGTGGATGAGAGGCCCGACATGTAATCCATTGAGATGGATTCCCATGGCTTGTCAGGAGTAGGAAGAGGGGTGTACAAGCCATGTTTCTTAGTGGTTGGTTTGGAAATAGTGCAGGCAGTGCAGGACCTGATATACTTGCTGACCTCTTGTCAAAGTTTCGACTAGTAGAAATGTTTTTGCAACATTGCCACTGTCTATTAGACACCGAAGTGTATTTCCACCTGACTTTAGTGGGATTCCCATATCATCTTCTCTCGCTCTCTTGATGGAACACAAATATGGCCCAAATGACACAACAACCCATCCTAAAGATGGAAATTATCGACAACTGCGTTTATGCCCAACATTTGGTAGGTGGTGGTGAAGTCTGGGTCTGTCTCATAGAGTTGGGGCCATCCATAGGTCTCATGGCTGCAAGAGTCTAGCACCGTGGTGAGTGTCGCGATTGGAGGTTTGATGAGGAAATCAACGATGTGATTGGTGCTTCCTATTTCATACTTGACGTTGAGGTGGAATTGCTGCAAGTATGTGGACCAACTCTGATGGCGATCATTCTGCAATTTTCCTTGTGTTTTCATAAACTGCAGTGGCATATGATCAGTGTGGATGACTTTCTCCTTCCCAAGAATGTAATGTCTCCATTGGTGACGGGCTTGCACAATGGAGTACATTTATTTTTCGTAATTAGGGTACTTATGGACAACATATGAGAATGAGAATGACGCCCACAACATAGTCTAAAGAATCTATCTTGATCTCAAAGGGAAGCTGCAGGTCCGATAGTGAAAGTAATGGGACTAAGCACAAGCGTTACTTCAAATCATCCAGCGCTTGTTTTTGGGACCAACCACACACAAATTTATCCTTGCCACCACCTATGGTTATTTGGCTGAGGCCCCATGCAATATGGGAGAATCCCAACACGAATTTGTGGTAGAAATTGGCAAGGCCCAAGAAGCTCCAAAGCTCAATGAGTGTGGTTGCAGCTGGCCAGTCACAGATGACATGGATTTTGACTGAATCCACATGTACGCCATGTTGATCAATGATGTAGCCCAGGTAATGGACCCTGTCCATGCCGAAGGAGCATTTTTCCAACTTGGCATATAGCTTGTGTCGTCACAGGGTGTGTAGAACTTGTTGAATATGATGCAAGTGTTCTGCCCAAGTCTTGTTGTAAATGAGAATGTCATCCATATAAAACACTACAAAATTATTGGTGAATTGTCCCAGGATATCGTCCATCATCCTCATACCTTCCTTTGACTTGAAGGTGGTCTTCCATACATCTGTCTATTCTATCGGGACCTGGTGGTAGACAGACTTCAGATCAATCTTACTCAATTATTTGTCCCCTGTGAGATGATCAAGGAGGTCGTCGATTTGGGCAATCAGGTACCGGTTTCTGACTGTGATTTTATTCAAGGCCCGATAATCAATGTAGAGTCACCAGGTTCCATCTTTCTTCTGTACTAGCACGATTGGGATCACACAAGGTGATGAGCTAGGACAGATGTGCCCCTTATGGAGAAGTTCTTGGATCTTCCACTTGATCTCCTCATTCTATAATATAGAGTGACAGTAGACTGTTCCATTGGGCAGTGGTGCGTCAGGGGTTAGATCGATGGGGTACTTGAATTGAAAGTGAAAAGGTACCTCGGTAGGTGAGGATAAGATATCCAAGTATTCTTCCATGACCTTATCTACTTGCTTCTGCTATGTGGAGAGGTCGGTCATGGAGACCCTAGATGTGGCTATGATATTTCACTCATTTTGAGAGCGAATCACGAAGAAGAAAAAATTCCTCATTTGAGAGATGATATTCCTGCATTGCTTGGCAAAGATCAAGGAAATAACACTAGGTGGGACTGCCTCGGGTATCCTGTACAATTTCTTGTTCAAAGTAGTAATAACAATGTGAGGCCTAGACTCATATACAAAATGGCGTTTCCATAAATATGGTTGGCCCAAAAGAACATTGCAATCTTTGAGAGGGGCAACATCACACAATACCTCCTCTTTGAAGGTCTTGATGTTGTATGATAGGCGACATTTTTGGCTGATGTGGATTTCACTTCCATGGCAGAGCCATCAGATGGTGGAGGGTTGTGGGTGCGATGTTATCAGCAAGGAGAATCGCTTGACAACCTCTGTGGAGATATGGTTCTTTTGGCTACCGCTATCAATGATGAAGTGCAGTGGGTTACCCTTCACCCACATCTTTGAATGAAAAAGGCACTCTCCTTCCTCTAGCTCATCTGGTTCATCGGGATGGAGCTTGGTGGTACCAACGGTAACACTAGGTTCTGTGTCAATGATCCATCTCTCCCTTTTTGGTTCTGACTTAGAGTTGGAAATTTCACATGATTCAGAGGATTTCACCTCAGCCACTAGCGACTTATTTGAGTGGCAATCAACAATGTTATGCCAGGGGATCTTGTGTAAGTCGCACCACTTCTCATTATCTTTCTTTGTATTTCTGGTGTCCTTCTTTGCTTGCAGTCTGGACTGGTTGTCCTGAGGAGGTTCATCTTTTTTCTGTCCTTTTTTCTACGGGTTGGGGTCGCCTTTTCCTAGATTTTTCTATGCGGGGTTCCCAGGCCCAAATTGCCGTGTCTTTTGTTTGCATTTCTACTCGATTTTGACAACATATCGGTAGGTCGTTCCCAAGGATGAGATGTCCAGAAACTCCATTTCGGCCTGAATGTATCTATGTAGACCATCACGATACTTGAGAACCAGATGTCACTCAAAATATTTGATACCCAACTTGGTGCGCAAGGTATGGAAGATATTTGTGAACTCAAGCACTGCTTGGTCTTTTTCCTTTTGCAGTGTGGTCCATTTTGTGTATAGGTCGTCATAACTTCCAACATGTTAGTATTTTTCCTTAATAGCATTCCTGAAGAACTCCTAGGTGACCGCGATTGTAAATAATGAGGATTCCTCTATTTCCTTTTGCTTGCAGAAAGTTTCCCACCAATATTTGACATGGGGAATGACTTTGAGGAGTGCAAAAGTAATATTTTCTCTATTCGATAAGTTATGGACAAAGAAATACCCTTCTAGCAGATTCAACCATTTGTCTACAACATCTGCATCTATCTGACCTTCAAATATATAAATATCAAAGTTGATTTGTACCTTGAATGGGGCAGCGCCTCCATTTGAGGAAGATGCATCGTCTGTTGGTAGCCGCCGAAGGATTTGCGAAAAGTTATCCATCATATCATTCTTTTGTTGCATGAGGTCTTCCTTGAGAAACATTTTGAAGGGATCTCTTGTCCCATCATATTTATTTTCTCCCACCATGAGAGGTCGCTTGGGTGTGTGAGATATTTTGTCCTCAAGAGAAACAAGATCGAGACCCAATTCTTTGTACCCTGACCTCGTTAGGGACATGCATTAAGAATGACAAGGAGCAAACTTCTCTGATACCACTGATCCAAATTTTATGAGCATAACGAAATGAATATAGATTATTATCAAAATATGCTTAACACAGAATAACAAATATACATTAAAAATGGTTTCTATTCAATAAGGAAATAAGATGAAACTGTAAAATGTAGCGAACAACAAGCTTGTTAGAATGGCGGCGACTTATCTCTGAGAAGAGATGTGACAATTGTGCTCATTTGCAATAAGATCACTATAATGAGGCTTTGAAGGCCATTTTAGAATAAAGATGAATTCCAAAATCCTATACATCCAAAAACCTAACCCTAGGAGATGAAGCACCAAAATTCATCTGGGCCCTGTTGGGGTAAGTTAGTACATCAACTTTCTGGGGTCGTAACTTTTGCATACGATCTTTGTTTTAGGCGCACAATAGCCCGTTGGAAATGTCTAACTGAGAAGAACGATTTTTTATTGGCCCAATATGT
Organism: Picea sitchensis; assembly: GCA_010110895.2. NCBI lineage: Eukaryota > Viridiplantae > Streptophyta > Pinopsida > Pinales > Pinaceae > Picea > Picea sitchensis. The sequence goes on from SNQJ01S0004131.1 coordinate 280,618, forward strand.
TTCGTTAAGTAGTCACCTAGGCCCCAAATTCCCAAAAAATGTCGTTTAGGGCCTCAAAACAACCCCAGAAGTTTGGAACTCGAAAAACTGTTGAACAATTGCCAAGGTGGAAAAATGTTTTTCGAGCCAGTGGAATAGGTGGGTGGCCACTGATATCCACCTAGTTATATTGTCCCTCCTCAGGAAGAAATGGTCTCCATTTCATTGAGTTACCCCATCAAATGAGGAAATTTCTGCTGAATTTGGCCCTGGGTGAGCCACTTGCCTTGGTGCAGGAGCTTCCCGGCTTTGACAACTCGATAAATCTCTATCCTTTGTTGGCGAGTTCTCTTGACCTGTTTTTCCACAATATCATCAATGGATGCCTATTGTATGCAGTTGGGTTTGAGATCTATTGGTGTCAGTTGTTGTTCTACCTCTGAGGTGTCCAATAATGGTGGGTAATAATGTCGAAGAAGATCCACATTAAACACTGGGTGCAGGCGAAGGAAAGGAGGAATGTTGAGCTCAAAATCATTATCACCCACAACCTTGGTGATGGTGTATGGCCCATAATGGAGTGGGTGAATCTTCTGATGGGTTCCTGTAAGGCGTTTGTTTTTCAAGTGCAACCAAACTTTGTTTCCCACCTAAAACTTATGTGGAACCCGGTGTTGATCATGATGCTGCTTGTACTTGTCATTGGAATACTGTAGGATATCCTGAACCCGTTGGAGGATGTGTTGGATCCCCTCAATGAAATAGGTGGATTTTTCAACCTCAGTTGGAGCATGAGATGAGTCAGTCGAGGTGATCGCAAGGGGTAGTGCAACATCTATGGGACCCAATGGTTGGAATATCAACCCCACTTGAAAGGGGTTATGGCCAGTTGAGCTATGCAGGGGTTGGTTGTAGCTATGTTGGACATAGGGAAGACTCTCATCCAATGTGTGAGGGTGCTTGGAATTATACATGTGCAGGATATGAACGATCATTCGATTTACGACCTCGATTAGGCCATCTGTCTGGGGGTGGAAGGTTACGGATTTGGTGAGCTTGGTGTCTAGTAGTGACCATAGGCTCGACCAGAATGTACTGAGAAATCGACTGTCCTGATATGAGAAAATGGTTTGTGGGATTCCAAAATGTACCTAGACGCGTTCAAAGAAGAGATTGGCAGTGGTCTCTGCTGTGATGCTCTTCTTGCAGATGACCAAAATCTCCATCTTAGAAAATCGATCAACAACCACAAAAACACAATCATTTCCTCGCTTGGTAGATGAGAGGCCCAACATGTAGTCCATTGAGATGGATTCCCATGGCCTATTAGGATTAGGAAGAGGGGTGTACAAGCCCTGTTTCTTAGTGGTAGGTTTGGAAATAGCGCAAGCAGTGCAGGACCTGATATATTTGTTGACCTCCTGTTGTAGTTTCAGCTAGTAAAAATGTTTCTGTGACATTGCCACTATCTTTTCAATGACGAGGTGTCCTGCCACCTACCTATAGTGAGATTCCCAGATCAACTTCACTCACTCGCTTGATGGAACATAGATATTTCCCAAACGACACAACAACCCATCTTGAAGATGGAAATTATCAACAACTGCGTTTGTGCCCAACATTTGGTAGGTGGTGGTGAAGTCCAGGTCTGTCTTATACAATTGGGGCCATCCAGAGGTCTCATGGACACAAGAGTCTAGAAATGTGGTGAGTGTCATGACTGACGGTCTGTTGAGGAAATCAGAGATGCAGTTGGTGCTTCTTGTTTTATACTTGATGTTGAGTTGGAATTGCTGCAAGTATGGGGACCACATCAGATGGCAGTCATTATGCAATTTTCCTTGTGTCTGCATGAATTGAAGTGGCTTATGACCAGTGTGGATGATTGTCTCCTTCCCAAGTATGTAATGTCTCCATTGGCGGCATGCTTTCACAATGGAGTGCATTTCTTTGTCGTAAGTAAGGTACTTAGGGACAACATCTGATAATGTCTCACTATGATAGGCCATGGGGTGGTCGTGCTGAGTGAGAACGATACCCACAACATAGTCTAAAGCATCTGTCCCGATCTCAAAGGGATGTTGCAAGTATGGTAGTGAAATTAATGGGGCTGAGAACAAGCACTACTTTAAATCATCGAATGCTTGTTGTTGGGACTGACCCCACACAAATTTCTCCTTACCACTACCTCTATTTATTTGGCTGAGGGCCCATGCAATATGGGAGAATCCCAAAATGAACCTGTGGTAGAAATTGGTAAGGCCCAAGAAGATTCGAAGATCAGTGAGTGTGGTTGTGGCTAGCCTGTCATGGATGACTTGGATCTTGTCTAGATGTGAATGTATGCCACGTTGATCAACTATGTAGCCTAGGTAATGGACTCTGTCCATGCCGAAGGAGAATTTTTCAAAGTTGGTGTATATCTTGTGTTTCCGCAAGGTGTGTTGAATATGCTGCAAGTGTTCTGCCCAAGTCTTGCTATAAATGAGAATGTCATCCAGATACACCACTACAAAATTGTTGGTGAATGGTAGCAAGATATCATCCATCATCCTCATGAAAGTGGCTTGAGCATTTGTCAAACGAAAGGGCATGACCAACCATTCAAAAATACCTTCCTTTGACTTGAAGGCGGTTCCATACATCTGTCTATTCTATCGGGACCTAGTGGTAGCCAGACTTCCGGTCAATCTTACTGAAGTTTTTGGTCCCCATGAGCTGATCAAGGAGGTCGTTGATTTGGGGAATCGGGTACCGATTTCTGATTGTGATTTTATTCAGAGCCTGGTAATCAATGTAGAGTTGCAAGGTTCCATATTTATTTTGTACCAGCACGATTGGGTTCCCACAAGGTCATGAGATGGGACGAATGTGCCCCTTATGGAGCAGGTCTTGGATTTTCCATTTGATCTCTTCATTCTCTAACAGAGAGTGGCACTAGACTGGCCCATTGGGTAGCAGTGCGTCGGGGGTCAGATCGATGGGGTGCTTGACCTGACAGTGCAAAGGTACCCTGGTAGGTGAGTAGAAGATATATGAGTATTCTTTTATGACCTTATCTTCTTACTTTTGATGTGTGGAGAGGTCGGTCGCGGAGACCCTGGATGTGTTGTGATATTTCGTTCATTTTGAGAGCGAATCATGAAGAAGACAAAATTCCCTGTATAAGAGATCAACTTCTTGCATTGCTTTGCAGAGATCAAGGAAATAACACTAGGTGGGACCGCCTCAGGTATCCTGTACAATTTCTTGTTCAAAGTAATAATAACACTTTGAGGCCTAGAATCATATACAACATGGTGTTTCCATAAATATGGTTGGCCCAAAAGAACATTAGAAACTTTGAGAGGGGAAACATCACACAATATCTAATATTTGAAGGGATTGATGTCGTATGACAGGTGACATTGTTGGCTGACACAGACATCACTTCCTTGGCGGAGCCATTTGATGGTGTAGGGATATGGGTGCGACATTGTTGGCAAGGCGAGTCACTTGAAAACCTTTGTTGAGATGAGGTTCTTCTGGCTACTGCTATCAAATATGAAGTGCAGCGGGGTACCCTTCACCCACATCTGTGAATGAAAATGAAGCTCGCCTTCCTCTGTCTCGTTCGTTTCACCAGGCTGGAGCATGGTGGTAGAAACATTAGGACTGGGTTCTGCATCAATAATCTGTCTCCCCCTTTCTAGTTCTGACTCAAATTCAGAACCCACATCTGATTTAGAGGCTTTCACCTCAGACACCAATGAATTATTTGAGTGATAATCAACAATGTTATGCCAGGGGCTCTTATGGAAGTCGCACCACTTCCCGGTATCTTTCTTTGTCTTTCTGGTGTCCTTCTTTGCTTGTGGTTTGGACTATTTGTCCTAAGGCAGTCCTTCTTTTCTCTGTCCTTTGTTCTGCGGGTTGGGGCTGCCTTTTCTTGGATTTTTGTGTGTGGGGTTCCCATGCCCAAATTGTGCATCTTTTGTTTGAGCTTTTGTTCAATTTTGACGACATATCGGTAGGCTACGCCCAAGGATGATATGTCTAGAAACTCCATTTCGGCCTGGATGTATCTATGCAGACCACCGCGATACTTGAGCACCAGATGTCGTTCAAAATATTTGATACCCAACTTTATGAGCAAGATATGGAATATATTTGTGAAGTCGAGCACTGCTTGGTCTCTTTCCTGCCGAAGTGTGGTCCATTTTGTGTACAGGTCCTCATAACTTCCAACATGGTAGTATTTTTCTTTAATAGAATCCCTAAAGGACTCCTAGGTGACCGCAACTGTAAATAATGGGGGTTCCTCTGTTTCCTTTTTCTCATAGAAAGTTTCCCAACAATATTTGACACGGGGAATTGCTTTGAGGAGCACAAAAGTAATATTTTCTCGATTCGAGAAGTTATGGAATATAAAATTTGTCTTTCTAGAAGATTCAACCATTTGTCTACAACATTTGCATCTATCTGACCTTTAAATATAGGAATATAAAGTTGATTTGTACCTTGAAGGGGGCGACGCCTCTGTTTGAGGAAGATGTGTCCCGTCGTATTTATTTTCTCTCACCATGAGAGGTCGCTTGGGTGTGTGAGAGATTTTGTCCTCAAGAGAAACAAGATCGAGACCCAATTCTTTGTACCCTGACCTCGTTGGGGACATGCATTAAGAATGACAAGGAGAAAACCACTCTGTTGCCACTGATCCAGATTTTATGAGCATAAATAAATGAATACAGATTATTATCAAAATATGCTTAACACATAATAACAAATATACATTAGAAACGGTTTATATTCAATAAGGGAATAAGATGAAACTGTAAAATGCAGCGGACAACAAGCTTGTTAGAATGGTGGCAGATTATCTTTGAGAAGAGATGTGATGACTACGCTCATTCGCAAGAAGATCACTACAATGAGGCTCTGAAGGAATTTTTACAATAAATATGAATGCCAAAACCATAGACATCCAAAAACCTAACCCTAGGAGATGAAGCGCCAAAAGTCATGTGAGCCCCATTGGGGTAAGTTAGTACATCAACTTCCTGGGGTTGTAACTTTTGCATACAATCTCTGTTTTAGGTGTACAATAGCTTGTTGGTAAGGTATAATCGAGAAGAACGATTTTAAAATGGCCCAGGTCAATTCCATTAATAGTCACCTGGGCCCCAAATCCCCAAAAAACGCCGTTTAGGACCTCAAAACGACCCCAGAAGTTGGGAACCCACAAATCTGCCGAAAAAATGCCAAGGTGGAAAATTGTTTTTTGAGCCAGTGGAATAGGTGGGTGGCCACCAATATCCACCTGGATCAATAAGTCACCCACTTTTGTATATTTGTATCACTAGCATGGACCCACATTCCCTCTAAGAAGAGGAAAGCACTAGATCCACAAAGTACTACATGTATTTTTGTTGGCTACCCAGATGGTGTGAAAGGATACAAACTTATTGATCCCTCTACAGACCAACTCATCATTGAGCACAATGTTCAATTTGAGAAAAGTATCTCKCATGCTCCACAGGAGCCTCATGCATATACTCTTGTKCTTCCACCAATTCAAGATGATGAGTYTGCACATTCAAACTCCACTTCAGATMTGAGTTCAAATATAGAGTCAGAGGATTCAGAGCATTCATATGCACAGTCARAGAATTCATATGTAKATTTAGTACATGCAGATGAGGAGCTAGAGMAGATGCCGAAGTGGGCACAATCCACACTTCAGGATGTAGGAAACCTTGTTGGGGATCCAACAAATCTGAGGAGGACCATATCTTAGTATGAGGATCCTCCTCATGTACCCACTACCACTGAACCCATGATTCCTCCGCATTGTTATATGGTTTATTCTTCAGACTCAAAAACCTACAGAGAGGCTGTAGGGAACCCCTTCTAGGAATAAACCATGCAGGAGGAGTACAAATCACTGCTCAGGAACTAGACTTGGGATTTGGTTCCGCTTCCTTCAGACATGAAGCTTATCAGATGAAGACAAGTCTACAGGACTAAAAATGAAATGGATGGACATGTGAGTAGACACAAGGTAAGACTAGTTTCCAAGGGATTTCATTATATACAAAGGATTGACTATGATGAGACTTTTTCTCCAGTAGAAAACTTGGATTCTATTAGGTTGGCCCTTGTAATTGGAGCAGTCAGGGGATGGAAAGTACATCATATGGAAATGAATAATTATTTTCTTCATGGGGATCTCTCAGAGGATATTTATATGGAGCAACCACCTATATTTCTACAAAACTTATCTTTAATGTGCCGAATAAAAAAGTTGCTCTATGGCCTCAAATAGATTCCTAGAGAATGGTTCGCAAAAATGGACTCCATTCTCTCCAAGAATTTTTTTCAGATGCAAATCCTATCCTAATGTATATATGTTGAGGACCACTGACTCACTTCTGATCCTAGTTCTATATGTGGATGATATTTTGATCATCAATAGCTCAGTTTCAATGATTTCCTCGGTCAAGGTCATTCTTCATGACATGTTTTCGATGACGGACATGGGCCCACTCCATTTATTTCTTGGTCTTGAGATTATACAGGATTCATTAGGCATCAATATATCTCAAGCCAGGTATGCTCAAGATCTCTTGGAGAGATTCCACATGAAAAACTGCAAGTCTGCACCTATACCTTTCTTATCTGGGGTTAGAATTGAGGATGGTCGGGATACACCAGTGATGGACATCACCTTGTATCAAAAACTTGTGGGGATCCTTCTGTATCTCACCCACACCCAACCATATCTATCATATGCAGTAGGGGTAGTCTCTAGGTACATGCAGGAGCTGCATGAGTTACACTGGAAGGYTSCCAAGCACATCCTCATATACGTTCAGGGCACCATCAATTATGGGATCCACTATGCACCAGGTTTCAAGTTGGATCTCATAGCCTTCACTGATTCTAACTAGGATGGTGATGGAACTGATCGCAAGTCCACATCTGGGTACACTTTCAGTTTGGGTTCAGGGCCTATATGTTGGTCGAGCAAGAAGTTGTCTGATGTTTCTCTATATTCAACCAAGGTCGAGTTCATAGGATAAGTTAACATTACCATATATTCATTGTGGATATAGAACTTCCTTACAGAGTTGGGAATCCAGTTCCACAGATCGACTGTCATTTGGTGTGACAACCAGAGTACTCTCAAGTTTTACAGAGACCCAACGCATCAACATCAAACAAAGTATATCGAGATCCATATGCACTACATCAAAGATCTAGTCCACGAGAGTATCATCGACTGTAGTTTTGTCCTTCCTTTGAACAAAATGCTGACATCTTCACCAAGACTTTCACTGAGCAGAAGTTTCACTCTTTGTGTGATCATCTTGGAGTGGACACAATTTCTTAGAA
>SNQJ01S0004132.1:0-12559 GCA_010110895.2 Picea sitchensis
GATTTCAGAATTTTTTCTAGGTTTACTTTGTACTTCACATCCTTGGCCAACAACTTTCTTCCTTGTAACTGGCCTTTTCTTATTCGGACCCACATGCAGGACAAAACTTGCTCTATTATTATGCGCATTGTTTTGAAAAACAATTTTGTTATGTGACAGGAGAAGTAACCGCTTGAATGTAGTAGCTCCCATCGGACTATTTTATGATAACTTAATTGTTCTGTAATATTAGTGCCACGTGGATCTCCGTAGAACAACGTTGGAAAGTTCATTTCCTTAGCGAATTTGTCCTTGAATATTCCAAGTGGACGTTGCCCCTTGCCAGGTGCAATTTCGACAATTTTGTCTTGCAAGTCACTGTGAATCAGTGAATCCATGGACCAATGTTTCAGTAGGTGTTTCAGTCTCCAATTCATCACTTGTATCAGAATCACAAGGATTTTCTAGAGTCTCTGCAGAGTTGCCATGTTCTTCTGCGAGAACACTGTTCCAGTTGGCATTTATACAAATGTTTTTTGCTTTGTACAAGGCCCTGGAACATAATTCCTTTAATGCTTTCATAACAGCATGTACAGGCACTTTGCCTGTCTGATACACATTTTTGTATTGCAAGCGTTTTTTCGGAGCCACAACGATTGTAATCGTATTGTTAATGAACTGTGGCAATGCTTTTTGCACAACATCTAGCTGAACAGGCACATTAATAATTGATCCTATTAAGCCCATATGGGGTTGCTTATAACCCCAAGGTCTGATTTGAGAAAATCTAATTCGCAGAGAGATAAGTCTCTCCTCAAGTTCTGTAAGTGCACTTACATCTTCTAGTGGTGTATTACATCTTATTCGGTCAGGGGTTGCAAACTGTGGCAGTTTTCCATTTTCAAGCGATCGTTTGCATGGAAGACAAACTTTCTCACTGGAAAATGGTTTATCGTGGGCTGTCAGCCAGAGGTATTTTTCTTGCAAATCAGACGTGAAAGACTTACTGTTTTTTTTTAAATTCAATTGTTCACAAAATTCACATGCAATGGAAGGAGTGTCTTTCATTTGTTTCATGTAGGTCTGTATTGCATTTTTTTTCGCAGGGAAGTATGGGTAGAAACTTTTTCCTGTTTTTCATGTACACCACGAACTGCCACAGTTGCATGACCATTCTGGGATATGAAAGTGCACATGTTTATGTTCTATTATGCATGAACAAATTTCTTTACATTGTCATATGTGAGTTTATCTCTAAAAGGAAGTGTAGCAATGCATTTTTTTCTCTTGTGCATGACTTTTTTCAAGTTGTGGTAACTTACTCTACATTTCTTGCCCAAGGGCGGGATGGCCTGGTGGAAATTGGGATGAATTTCACTCTCACCCAGTTTCTCAGAAACTATTTTACGTTTTTTGTTCAAGGCCTCTATTTGCTTATCAGAAGTCGGACGAATTTGACGAACAATTTTTTTCAAATTGTGATAACTTACTCTATGTTTTTTGTTTAAGCCCCTCTATGGCCTCATCACAACTAAAATGAATTCTACGGATGTTTTTTTTGTTCAAGCCCTGCCTGACCATATCTCAACCGGGAGGACTCTCATTTTGACTAAAAAGCATTCCACGCATATGTAGATTCAATCTCGTTTGGGTGGCATGCACACTCAACCTTGAACCACCGATATCTCCAACCAAAGGTTCATAATGGATATGTGTTGTATCTGTTTTCAACGACAGGATGTGAATTATTCGATTGTAATTTGAATCAGTAGCCCAGGAATTGATAGTGCCAGCTGGCAAGGTCGACCAAACCTGGATCTTCACCCTGAATACCATAGACAACCATTGCAAACAAAATATGAAACCCTCCATATTCCCTTCTTCATATGGAAGCGCCATGTTCATAAGGTATTCCTGCCAACTTCCAACTACTGACATATTTTCCACGAGATATGAGCAAAGGTGTTGATGCAAGCACCTAAAAGCCTGTTCGTTGCCGCCTATAATCCCATTGCAGAAGGACTATATAGTGTAAAGACGCAGCGACTGAACATCAAATTCGGCTGCTACCAAACAACAAATTGCATTAAACAGACTATCTCCACAACTAGACACAACATTTGTTGTCAGCTGCAAACCATAGCAATCTATGCCATCCAAAATCTGTTTCCATTGCGATTGAAGGTCTTTGCAAATAACGAACAAGTAGATACGAGGACCATCTATATTGCATATGGACATTTTTCTGTACAACAGTGGTTCATAATGGCCACTGAGGGTATTGACATCATGGAACAAGATGCAATATGGATTTCCAGATGCAGTTTTGTTGAATAGTAGATATCTTGTTTTTCTTGTCAATCACCATATGCCAACTGATATATTCATCCAGTTAGATAGCCACCGAATACAAAATGTATCTCCCCAAAGTCCCCTCTGATGTGCAGCCAGAACTGGAGATGCAAACAACTGCATCTTTGAAAAATACGTAGCCACATCATGTATTCCATGCAACTGCCGAAGAAAATCAGATTCCAGTTCATATTCATAGGATTGCAAAGCCTCAGCATCAACATTTTTAAAATAGGCCAAGAAATAATCTATCAATCCATTGCGCAGCTCGGTCGACGAATACCGGAAATGCAATAGAACCTGGAATGTATCGAAAAGGCAATCCCCAATAGTATACGAGAATGCATCCAATCTAAAAAGGCCATTCCTATGCAAAACCACGTCAATGTTGTCATGTACAATGGAATATGTATCTTTTTCATACGACTCAACATCTATTACCTCTTTCATCTTTTCAACTATCATTTTGAAGCTGTTTGCTAGCTATTTTCAGTTTCTATCAAAACAGAGAAAAACACAGGCAAAAAATAAAAACTAGCAAAATAAAAAAGAAAAGCAAAATAGCGCACCAATTCCCGTATGTATCTTTAAACCTTATTCTTCTCAACTTGAATCCCCCTAGTTCCCATAGCAGATGAGAACAAAACAAACTGACACTAGAAACTAAACCAAACAGAAGAAAGACCGCAAAAAAATAAAACCATAACTTAACTCAGCAAAAAGAAAACAGGAAGACGCAGTTTTCTGGCCCACGGAGTAGAAGCATACATTGCATCTACACCCTGCCCGATGGTTCCATCTTCTGATAGCTCCCAACCACTTTTCGTAAAGGCCTCCACATTACAATTTTTGGAAAAACTATGGACGCGACATCTGCCATATGAAGACGCATTGTTTCCAGGAACAGAAGCTAAGAGCACAGACAAAAATGGTCTGGAATAGAATATTGAAAATCACCAAGAATAGGGAAACTTACCCATCAACAAAGGATGAGAAGACCTCAATGCCCAAAAAAATGCAAACCGCAACAACAAGTCCAACAGTTTTCAAAGTTGAAGAAAAACAAACCAACGAACAACCACGAAGAGCTTGAACTGCAAGTGCAGGACCTCAACTTTGCAAAGTTGAATCAAACAAAAACTAGAATCATCGAATGAAACAACGAACAAGGATGGAGCATAAGAGCAGGGATGCCTGTCATGAACAAAACTGTATTGCAAGGTATCTGCATGTATCTTTAAAAAAAGAAAAGAAAAATAGCACACCAATCCCTGTATGTATCTTTAAACCTTCTTCTTCTCAACTTGAATCCCCCTAGTTCCCATAGCAGATGAGAAGAAAACAGACCGACATTGGAAACTGAACCAAACAAAAGAAAGACTGCAAAAAAATAAAACCATAAATTAACTCAGCAAAAAGAAAACAGGCAGACGCAGTTTTTCGACCCACGGAGTAGAAGCATACACTGCATCTACACCCCACCCAATGGTTCCATCTTCTGATAGCTCCCAACCACTTTTAGTAAAGGCCTCCGCATTGCAATTTTCGGAAAAACTATGGATGTGACATCCTCCATATGAAGACGCATTGTTTCCAGGAATAGAAACTAAGTGCACAGACAAAAATGGTCTGGAACAGAATATTGAAAATCACCAAGAATAAGGAAACTTACCCGTCAACAAAGGATGAGAAGACCTCAACGCCCAAAAAAATGCAAACCGCAACAACAGGTCCAACAACTTGCAAAGTTGAAGAACAACAAACCAGTGAACAACCACGAAGAGCTCGAACTGCAAGTGCAAGACCTCAACTTTGCAAAGTTGAATCAAACAAGAACCAAAATCATCAAACGGAACAACGAACAAGGATGGAGCACAAGAGCAGGGATGTCGGCCATGAACAAAATTGTATTGCAAGGAATCTGTACAATAAACATTTAACACGAGCATAGCTCTTAGGTAAACAGTTAAGACAGTAAGGACCATCGAAGGGCGTAGGCCTGTGCAACCATTTAAGAAAAGATGCAACGTGGCGGGACTGTTCACTCGAAGCACACAACAATAAAGCATAAATCAGACATAGCAATATCATGCAGAATGTATTCAACCCAATAGAAAATGCTAAGGGGAAACATTCGAACTAATGCTAGCATTAATCCACGTTCCACGAATGCATAACAAAATTTATGATTCAAAAAGACCATATACCACCAAATACTTTGGAAATGCAACATATTTTACATTGGGAATAGCAAAGGCGGCAATAAGACCTCCAATCCATTGTCCAATCAAATCTTAACAAACATGATACTTTTTATTATATAAAAATCGATATTTTCACTTCCCTTGTTCCAACAATAGACAATAACGAAATATTTCTGGTCAATGCACAAACTAATGCCAAGTCAACGATTTATCGATCGCTAGAATCTCTCTATGCCTACGACAAGGACTAATAAAACCTCAAATTCTATAGTGAATAAAGATTGAAATAAATAAAATAATTTGTATTATTTAATTAAAAAAAATTCAAACTATATATAAAATTTTGAACAACATGAATTTTTTTTAAAGTAAAATAAGAACTAATGGAAGGTCAACAGTGAACTCATTGCCATAATTCCTCGCCTTTGACATGGACTAATAAAAGTTCACCAATGGGATAAAACCTGATGCTCCTCAATGAGTGACCTATGATATGGAAAATTGAAAGTTCACCAATGGGATAAAACATGATGCTCCTCAATTGGTGACCTATGATATAGAAAATTGATTTGGAATACATATGAAAATGGAAGAATCGTGAGAGGTACGCTCTTGACATTAAACTACATTTAAATTGAAATCGGTATTAATGTGTTTTATCACTAATAAGTAACAGCGTAATCAAAATATAATTCAGATAAAAAAATGAAAGAAGTGAAATGATATTCTAAAAACGGGAGAATACAAATACAAATTGATATTTATAATTGTAAATTTCTTCATCCAAAATTACTAGAAATGAGTTACATGTTATTATATATTTTATATGAAAAAGAAAATGTATAGGTGCAAGGAGTGGGTTATTTTCTAGCAAATATATATTTACAAAGTATCAAGGTTTGCATTGTAGGGAGGGGTTAACCATTGAAATAAAGAATAGCATCGGGATAGTGGTTTTATCTCAAGATGATAAAAATTATTCTGCTAGTAATCTCGCAATAATTAGAGGATTAAAATTTTAAAATTTTCTAAGTAATTTATGTTCTAATGATTAAGGTAATAATATCATGAATCAAATGTCCAAAACCACATATGGGAGAGATGGTCAGATTATAGTAGATGTGATAAGGATATAAATTAACAAACTAGATTCCCTTAAAAACCCATTTACGCTAGAAATGATTTGAAGGTGAAGAAGGTGTTGAAACTCTCGATCACTAGTTGCCAAATGAGTCACAAATGAGTTTTATTCAGATTGGAAAAGGGTGGGAATTTATTACAAACCATTTTTCTTAAACAATTTAGGGCCAACATGAGAAGCCATCTCATCCTAGTTTGTCTGTTTCTTCACTAGATTTATGAGGTTGACATGAGAAAATCCCTTCTAGAGGAGCAATGTGTTGTTTCTTCTCTACAAAGTCGCTCAAAAAATTGATTTTTTTATCCTCTTAACGACTTTGGCCGAAAATTTAGACATGGAATTTAAACATGTGTCAAGTGATTAGTGTTTACAACTACCCATCCCAGAAACACCAAGTCACCACACATTGCCTCCATGCAGAGAGGTCTAAGAGCATGAAGCAAATTACATTTAAAAACATGCATTCCTTTCATACCATACACATTCTGAAATTTAATAATAATAAGCAGAAAGAAGAAAGAGATTGCAACGAGTCCATTGAATTGAGTGTTGTGGAAGATGGTTGTAATGTCCCCGACCATCAACCCCATTGAAGAGCTTCTCACAGGCCTGACAACCTTCCTCTTCAACCACGGGCTTGACAACCCGCTTCTTCAACCAGTTTCAGTCCAATTCTCGCAAGGTGAGGATAACAACAACACAATTCCACTCAGGAAAAACAGAAGGCAACAACCCAAAGACAGTTCGAGTACGGACTCGGCTCTGCAAGGGCGGATAGGCTGGGCTCACAGGATACATAGGTGACACGGCTCAATCCACGGGTTTGCAACTGGTTTCAGGGTGCGTGACAAGGAATCCACGGAGAGGTCGAACACAGACTCAACGGTTCATATAGAGGATGTGTCGACTTCTCAGGAAAACATCATAGGTTGGCCTCACGGTTTCAGGTTTCAGAGCTACATGAGGTATGCAGAGATCAAACGTAGAGGCCACACAGTTCAGACATAGGATGCAAGAATGGAGGACGAACCTCCATCACGACTCAATTCTTGGGGTTAAATTGCATGTTCCTGGGCTGACACATGTCGCCCATGAAGTTGCATGCACTCCATCAAGTATGTGTTCCCTTTTTCCAGGAAATTAGGATAAAAATATACCTTTCACACCAATTTGGAATAATAATAAATTATTATTCAAGGACTTAAGCCCATAAGTTTATCCCCTCTTTCCAACCTTTCAACCCCTTTTCCCTTACCCACCTTGTGGAATCTTAGTCCCCCATCACTCTTTCTTCGTGGTCGGTCTACAGGCAATGATGTTTAATCTTTATTAATGTTCTGCATAATTACATATACAAAAATAGGCTCCTGGCCTATAACACTTAGGCTCTCCGGCCTAATAAACACATAATCCCACCAGCTTATCAATACTCGGCTCACCAACCTACAAAACATGATTACAATTCATAATATAACTGGGGCATGTCCTTGGGGTATTACAATGGCCTACTACTAATTCTCCATCCTCACCATAGAAGAAGTCATCAACAGTTTAAATTTTTTTGGATTAGACTCTATCACCCAAGACCATCTTCTAAGATCAAACAATCATATTGTTTCCAATCTTATGTGTGGAAATAACACCCATCGACTATTCAAATGAAAGGCAGTGATAATAGAATCACAAAGACAATGGAAAAATCGATAGATCAACAACCAAGATGACATGGATGGTCATTAGAAGAGTGTAGACTTTTTGAAGACAAGAGCTTATAGAAACAAACTTTGTTGAAACAAAACAAAAGTTGAATGGGTGCAACTTATACATTGGCATTGATAATGAACGAGTGATTTGACTCATATTAATAGATTGTGTGTTTACTAACTTAAACTATACTAGAAAGGAATCCTTTATGTTGATTAATGCTCGTAGAAATGTTATTCTCCATCTCACTACTATTTCCCATAGACTATATTAAAACACCAATTTGATTCATATTAATAGATTGTATGTTTACTAACTTAAAATATACTAGATTCCTTTATGTTTGTTAATACTCATACCAATGTTATTCTCTATCTCACTACTATTTCCCATATGTTAAGCCACCCATAACAAACATGTTAGATGGACTATTAGTTGGAACTCCCTACACACTTAGATAACTAAATGAACTTCAAAACATTTGAAATTAATTATGAAGATGACTTCGATGCTCATCCCATGTCCATAAACATCTCATTGGTTAAAAACATCAAATCCATAAATATAAGCTCCACAATAAAACACCTTACAAGTAAGTAAAAAGCATTTTTCTTACCTTCATCCTTATTCCAAACATTTTAAATTAAAATAAAATTAACATAATTATTTAACCATTTTAATACCATTGAATATTTTGTTTTCTCCTCTACATTATGTTTTCCCTCCTAAAATGCCATAGGCCACAACCACTTGTTATCATTCATATATTGTTATTGCCACATGCCCTCATGCCTTTTGCCATTCCATTATGTCTCTTTCTAAGAGATCCCATTAAATATCAATTTCTTATGATTAGCTCATGCTTTTTAGCATTTCAATATAGTGTTTTCTATTTATTTATTTTTTGTTTTTTTACCAATTTAATAAGAAATTGATAAACATTTTATATTAAAAAGTAGATGTCATTAACATCTATAGAGACCAACAACCATTCAACAGACTTATACATTGATAGTTATATTTTTCCAATATTGATTTTCGTTTTGAAACTTTTATGTTCCATACTTCGAATTCTCTTATCAATATAAATTTCAAACATACTTCCATTATACGTACATCCTTTAATAATTTTGTGCAAATTACGAGATTAAGGTGACTAGTATTTTTTTCACAAAAATGTGCTTAATATACCATATACATATCATTTTTTTATGACTATATTAAAAAAATGAAATTTAAATAATTTAGTTTCTTAAAATAAAATAATAAATTATATATTTTTAAATTAATTTTATAATAAAAATATTAGATAATTTATTGTAAATATTTATTAAATGACTAGTTAATTATTTCATGGGTAAGGAGTTATATTGTAATTGGGTTAGTATCTCACCACAAGTGATAGTGACTTTCTTGTATATACTATCTAGGTTAAAGTTGTTTTTTGTGTTGGAACAAGATTTAAAAGAGCTTTTGATTGATTAAGAACTTATCTTTCGAAATAGATTAAGGATAGAAAAATAAATTAAGGATTCAATACCCAGAAATATTTAGCAAGAGAGAAATTATATCCCTAATAGATCACCAACTAATTATTTTAATGACATAAATTTTTTTAATAACATTGATGAATTAACTATATATATAACCAGAAAAAAAATTAAAAATATCTCAATTAAATCCTTACATAATGCAAACCATATCTTTCTCTATTTAATACAATTAATATAAACAATAATGAATATAGACTCCATGGCATGAGAAATTTGCAAATCCCTACATAGTGCAAACGATATCTTTCTTTCTCTATTTAATACAATTGATATAAACAATAATGGATATAGACTCATGTCATGAGTAATTTGCAAAGATCTTTATCAAATGCAAAACATCATTCTCTATGTTACATAGAATAACTGTTTTCTTGTTTATAAGTATTGACTTTATACAGGAAAAGGATAAATGCAAAGCATTTTTCTCCATGTAATAAATATTATTCTCTTCTTTGTAAGTATTGAATTTATGATAAAGGGATAAATGTTGTGAATAGTAAACATTATATATTTTTTTCTATATATATTGAAATTTTGATTTTAAATATAACTTTGATTTATGAGTGAAATTTATATAATTAAATAATATATTTTTTAATTATAAGGTCTAAATTTATTTATATCATAAATACAACTCATAAAAATTATAATCATTTATATAACTAAATGTTATTCTTATTCTAATTTTATATGAAAAATAAGAATATCATTTGTATAACCAAATGTTATTTTTATCTCAATTTTATAAGAAAATAAAATAAATATATTTTCAAATATTTTATTTATAAATATTAAATAATATTTTAATATTTTATTTATAAATATTAAATAATATTTTTTTTTCTCAAAATACTTAATAATTAAATTACAAATAAAATAAACTTGTATCCATTAATTTTTCATAAAGCTTTCAAGCGAAGAAATTCATATCCATAGACTTGTCATGGTCAAGTTTCTACCACTTGGATGGATCTATCAAGAGGATCTTAAAATAGTTAAATATTGTTTAAATTTTTATATTTTTTTATTGAAATTAAATAAGTTTATTTTTAAATAGATTAGAAATTCTACAAAATTATTAAAATATTATGTTTATATATACTTAACTATTCAAATCTAATAAGTATATCTAATAAAATTTTTTCTAAATTATTAAAATATTATATTTATATATTTTTAATTATTCAAATTTAATTACGCCGAAAGGTGTACACCTATTGACAATGGGCACAATTAATGATTTTTTAATCTTATTTAACCTTAAACCCTAATCTAATAGCTATGCATTGAAGATGCTGGCATATTCTTAGTCCTTCTCCAAAATCAATGGGTCAGATTTATTGTTCATAGCTTTCTTGCATTTATCAAGGCATCCGTTAACATGTTTACTTTTTAACATTTACCTAATCACATTAAAAAATTACTGTAAGGATATGTAATTGCCACACGTTTCCATTTATCAACCTAATACACCCAAACGTTTCAGATTACCACAAACGGATTACCACAGACATTTTATATTGAGACACACTTTAATGGCTACCTTTCGACGTTCTCAACCGCTAGTTAATGGCTATGCTAGTAGGTATATCTAACAATTTCTCTCTAAATCTCTACCGAAATTAAAATATCACAACTTAGAAAGTTTACACTAAGGCAAATAATTCTGCTCATAGAGCTTTTAGCATTTATCCTCATAGAACAATTCCAGCATTTATTTTTCTCGAGTTTCGATTTCTTTAAACGTGTGCCTTATCTGTCCATGGAAATGTTTGATGTTAGAATGTTAGCCCCACCGACCACCGTCCTGCGTTTCTGTTTTTTGGATGGAGAGTCACTTTGACAAATTCCTACCAATCCCTTCAAATGCTAAAATTTCATTGGCAGAAAATTAAGAGTACATCTAGAAACCGCTAAATTATGACAATTTTTGTTTGAGTTCGTCACATGGTGCCCACTTTTCAGAGAACCCAATCCAAAAGAGATAAGACTTCTGACAACCAGAACATGTATGCTCAAGTTTTCCATCAAAGTTGTGGAACCAATTATTCTGTTGTAGGTCCACCATTAAAGTTTTCTCTTTAGCTGTCTGAACGGCTGCAGGAACCTCCATGTTTTTAAAAAAAAACATGTTTAATGGATAAGAAGTCTGAAAACTTGCAGTATCTTCAAATTCCCTGTACTCTTATAAATATGTGTAGAGTGAAAGTTCTCCATAGTCAGTGCATTGCATTGCTTGTGTGATTTACAGATTTTCAATACAGGTCTCCAATGGCATCCCAAGTAGTCCATGGTACACTCACTGCCACTATATTCGAAGCTCGGCACCTTAGTCATGGAGGCTTACCCAGGTTGCTGAGAAAGGTAATGATGTCAACCACATTTGAATATGGATCTTGTATATGATGTTACTCAACAGTACATCTTGTTGAGAAACAAGGTGGGTATTTTCCTAAGGCGATACATATTCAGTTTGTTGCAGAGTTTTTAAGACTGAAGCAGGTGGTATATACATAGTTGAATATATTTCAGCTTATATATCAAGACAATCTAATCATATATATACCAGTAGTCACAGTCTTAAAAACTCTGCAGCAAGTTGCATATTGATCGCCTTTTTCCAACATCATGATTTTTTTTTATTTCTGATTCACCTTGCTGAAGCTGAAACTGTGGATTGATCTTTTGTTTAAGGATCCATATCATTTTGTAAGAATTTATGAAAAAGATGTAGGACTGATAAATTTTTGTTGAGCAGGCGGGCGAGGAAGCTAAGGAGATTCTCCATCTAGAAGGTCACAGTGGACTATATGCCACCATAGATATTGGTGCTGCTAGAATTGCAAGAACCAGAGTTCTGTCCCATGAACCTACAAACCCAATTTGGAACGAGAGTTTTCACATACTCTGCGCGTATACATCGCCTTCTCTGGTGATCAGCGTTAAGAAGGGATTGGAAATTTCTGCACAAGTGGTAGGAAGAGTCAAGATCCCAATCTCAGAAATCCTCAGCGGAAAGGTCATCGAGGAATGGTATGACTTATATAACGAAGATTTTTCCGAGGAGCTGACGAAAGCTCAGATCCATGTCCGCCTCCAGTTCAAACACGTCTCAGAAGATCCGTACTGGGGTTCCGGGATTCGAGATCGGGACTTCCCAGGAGTCCAGCATGTGTATTTCAAGCAGAGGAAGGGATGCAGAGTCCATCTGTATCAGAACTCGCACTTATCAGAGCACTATCGTCCCAGGATCGAACTGGGTCATGGGGAGGAGCGAGCCTTATACAGGCCTCCGAGACTGTGGGAGGAATTGTACCAGTACATTGATGGAGCCGAGCAATTTATATACATTGCTGGATGGTCTGTGAATGCCAAGATTACGCTTGTGAGGGACGAGGAAAGGATGATCCCTGGTGCAGAAGGTGTGACGTTGGGTGAACTTCTGAAGAAGAAAGCGGATCAGGGAGTAAGAGTTTTGGTCCTCGTCTGGCAGGATAGAACGGCCGTGGAACTTCTCAGAAACCAGGGACTCATGCGAACCCACTGCGGCGAGACCTTCGAATATTTCAAGGGCACCAACGTCTACTGTTTTCTGTGTCCCAGACATGCAGACCGTTCGTTGAGTG
>SNQJ01S0004132.1:25082-35889 GCA_010110895.2 Picea sitchensis
TGTTAAAACACTAATCATAAGTTAGTTTGTTAGTTAAGTTAACCTAACTGTTATTTAGTTACATGACAGTTAGGGTCTTTTGTATTATATATGTACATCTCTGTACATGATTATTTACAGAAGCGTTGATGAATAGAGTATGCATTTTCTGCCTTTGTTTATTTATCTCTGTTCATCATGGTTTCCTGACTGCTTCATTTATTTACATTATGTCTCTGCTATTTTCTTCATTATGAATCTAACAGATAGTGATTTTGATCGAGCCCTTTCCTGCTATTGGTTATGAGGCTTTATTAGAGGTTGCATCTTGTGTGAATGTCTTAGCAACATTCGGTCATATGCCTTTCATATCCATCTTATCCAGCCTTTGATTGGAGCTCCACTGGGTTTACTTGCTTATAATTGGTACCCATGTTCAGTGTTTGTTGGTGATATTGATCTCTCTTGCCTTATCGACTTAACATCTCAGCTTTTGGTAGTCACCAAGATGGGAAAAATGGTGTATGACCTAATGACTGATCGAGAACCCTGGCTCATATTATTGAAATCTTTAAGTCTTGTAGGATCTTTAAGTGTAACTCATACAGAATTTAGGCACAGATGCATTAATATATAAGCCATCCTAGGATGTTTTCTCATTACATATTCCATTGACATCTATATCTTTTCTCAAAGGTATGCCTGGAGTTTGGATAAGAGGAGAAACAATGAGTTTTCCAAAGGAGCTACTAGCACGAAAAAAAAAAGAGTGGAGTAGGGTTTAAAAACCCTAATATCCTTAACACATGTTGCATATCAACAATTAAAAACAAATGTATGTTGACCAGAGGACAAACCATTGACAACTTGTATATGGGAGCTTATTCCATGTTCGTACTCGATTCAACGTGGCCAATGATCTCACTTATTAAAGATCGAGATCAATTTTGTCTTATACTTTCAAGGAAACATTGAGGTATTCTACTCTACATTAGTTGTGGTTTTAGCTCGTTAGCCAATGTTATTGACGTTACTAAGTCCATATAACTATGTTCAACACCTAAAGATCGTCTAGACTATCATCTACGAGATGAAACCTTTTCCATTGCAAATTTATATGGTGGAGTCGATGCATTAACGTTTCTAGTCGATTCAAGTGGAATTACATATTGCATGTATGCAAAGTTGATAAATCCAATCACTTTTTGTAAGTCCCCACACTGTAGGTTGTGATCTTGTGCCTAAACCATTGAAATTGAAATAAAACTTAATATTGTTGTTGATATTTATTTGTACTTAAATATCTTGTTGTTTAGGTTTTTGAACTTGTTGGTAATGCTACTCGGGACAACAAGAAGAATCACACTCTCTCAATCAAGGTATACTTTGAAATAGTTTTGTTTTGTAAGATTACTTTTGGTTTTCTGTAAATGGGTGCATTTTCGGTAGAAGTAGACACCCTCCATTTGTTTCTTGTATTTGTGAGACTGCTTATGAAAGGGTGAAGTTGCAAGAAACCATGTGGCGTCTAATTTTTTCTTCAAAATGGCTCAAGTTGAGGAACTGTTAGAGTTTCTGAACGCTATAATCCTCTCTTCTGTGGACAATACAATCACTATTGATAAAACCACTCTGCAATATGTTTTGACATGCTTGCAAGTTTCGCAAGCCAAGACACCACTACTTCAAACTTAGAATTAACTCCTTTACGATTCACTTGAGCTAAGGAATCTTTGACAACATTCTGAACTAGTCCATTCACCAACCAGTATAGTAGAAACTCAGTGAAAATGCTCCAAATTCAAGTAGAGATAAAGATCAACTTTATGTTTCTAGGCAGATCACCAGACCTTGGGAAGAAATAAGAAAAACGAGCACAGAAACAGTTTCATATATAAAAAGGATGTCACCTTTCGTATTCTTGATTACACCAAACCGATTCAGTTTCAGAGTGTTGGATTGCTTCAAGAAATTTCAAATTCAACTGCTCCAGCTCAAGAGTATATTTCGATATGCCAACATTGTCAGCAAGTTGGCCACATGGAAGATCAGTGTTTCGATCTTTATCCTTGCGATAATTATGGATAACACAATCATCCTTCAGATAGGTGTTTCAAACACAAGACAACTGTAAGAGTAAAGAACCATTATGGTTGGACGACTTCTTAACGATGGTCATCAATAGTCAAGAAGATATCTCAGCCATACCAACGAATTCACTCTCGAGTATTAACACATCTTCTAGTAGACATATTTGCATCTTCTTACCTTTTCTCTAACAGAGGGGAACATCATCAACGATTGATAGTCAAGCTTCCATTTTTGAAGTCCTATCAGTCGAGCAACAACAAGCGAGTGTGATTGGTTTGTGGTTTTCCTTAAAACACCACTTAGTATAAGACTTAAAAATTATGACAAACATCAGTTTGTGGTATCCCTTAAACCTCCACTTGGTAGAAGACTTTCAACTTCTTCTACATAACAGTTTATGGTCATCTTTAAACTAGCATTCGAGAAAACTTCCAATTAGCATAAGACATCAAATTCCATCTTATGGATAGCTTAGGAAATGCTCTGGGAACCATTGAGCCTATAGCAAGGTTCCAGAGTTTGTGGTCACCCTTAAACCACCGGATGAGTTTGTGGTCATCCTTAAACCACAAGATTGGTTTGTGGTCTTCCTTAAACCACCATCATCATTGGGTTGGTGGTCATCCCAAAACCACTAGATTCAGAGAGCACATTCAACCATTGACAGTTGCACACTTCTAGATTTCAACTGTCTACTTTAAGATATCAACTCTCACCTTGGACTCACATATACCCCTTCGGATTAGGGGGGGGAGGGGGGGGGTTGGAAACCTAATCCATGTGAATAAGGAATATGAAACGTAAAGTAAGTGTAACTGTCATTGGAGTCCAACAGACCCTTGGAAGATGAACCAAAGGGTCATAATCATTGTATATATATATCTGATCCGGATTTATAAGAGGAACAAAATGAAAACACAGATTTATAATATTAACAAAAAGAAACAATGATTAATAATAGAGATACAATAAAACTTAACTTTTGTTAAATAAGAAATATGTTGAAACTATAAAATGCAGACTGAAACAAGCTTTCTAGAATGGTGGGAGATTATCTCTGAGAAGAGATGTGAAAACTATGTTCATTCACAAGAAGATCAGTACAATGAGGCTCTGGAAGCCTTTTTACAATAAACATGAATGCCAAAACCCTATACATCCAAAAACCTAACCCTAGGAGATGACACACCAAAAGTCATGTGAGCCCTGTTGGGGTAAGTTGGTACATCAACTTCCTGGGGTCGTAACTTTTGCATACGATCTTCATTTTAGGAACACGATAGCTCATTGGAAAGGTCTATCCGAGAACTACACATTACGTCGTTAGAATCTAAATCCATTATCATTTTGATTGTGTTGAGCCCTAAAAATGTTGTTTAGGGCCTCAAAACAACCCCAGAAGTTCAGGACCTGAAAACTAGGAAACAAACTGCCAATATGAAAAATGAAACTACCAAGATGAAATCTATAAGTGAGTCAGTTGGAATAGGTGTGTGGCCATCGATATCCACCTAGATCAATATTTGTATCATATCTTTAATAAATGTGCTTCACGCCTTATATAATGTCATGTTTCTAACACATCGGAAGAACATCGATGGATATTTTTATGTCAACAACACCGCTTAATTTAAACAAAAAATAATATTAAAAAAAAAATCATGCTCGATGGTGCGCATTGTACATAGATAAGCATCAGGGAACATTTTCTTACAAAGAGCACCATTGAGTTTAAAATGAAAATAATACTATTTTTTATATGGAAACTATTATGTCTGAAATTTGTTCATGGGTCGACAATGCATAATAAACAATACTTACGAAGTCACGTTTTTATTAATTTATAAAGCACCGACTCGATTTATAAAAAAAAAAATGTAAAAAAATTTCAACTTTGCAATGAAATTGTTATATTGTACTAGTGTGCATATATATGGTTGATGCACTAGTGAGTATAAATATGGTTGATGCATCGGTGCATATTAAGCTACTATATGCACCGATATTTTATTCTGTAAAAAATACATAATTTTTATATCTGATTATTCCTATTTTTTTTTCCAGGAAGATTTTGAAAATTGTAAGGGATAAACAAGGGGAAAACCAAGACATGTCGGTAGGGATGTCCAAAAAAGTGTAGAAGAATATGGTATAGTAAATGAACATAATTGTGTGACAAGAGGAGTTATCCCAACTACAATGTGCATCAGAGGTATGTAATCATTTATTTATTCTTTTATGTACCTCAAATTTAATTATCACATGAAATATTAATTTTCAATTGTTTTGTTGCATAAAAGAAAAAAAATAGAACTCATTCAACACATAAGACAGGATGACGAGGAATAAAAGGGTTCATCACAAACTTTGTGAGTATTTACATTTTCATCATTTCTTAAGATTTCATGTTTGTTGTGATATTTATATTTAAATAATTACTTTACACTTGTCCATGGATGTCTTTTAATAGATGCTAACATACAAAGAGGAGCCAACCCATGAATTGTTAAACATTGGCTTAAGTATGGGTTGTGAGTATATGTTGATGCATAAAAGATTAATTGAACAATTTGTAAGTAGTGATGTTGTTTAACTTCCCTTGATTTACAATTTTTTTTGTAAGTAAATAGGAACTATATTAATATTGACAACATATACATATATGTTTGGGGTCGTTCAGTAATCCAGGAGTCTCCCTAGGTCCAAAAAATGCTCAAAAATGAAAGTTATCGAAATTGAATGAAACCAATTCCATTGCGACCGACTCGTCACGCTAATTCCGACCATATATTTACTTTCTCAAACGGATGGTGTATGGGATATTTATTACACTTTGACCATTTTCTCAAACAACTAAAAAGTCAACAGTCAAACTGACAAAAAGCCAATGCTGACATCAACATGACATCACCAAGATACTTCATTATGTTGATGTGGCAGAGGCAGGTGGCAACATGTGGCGTGCTGACTGGGCAAGTATGGCAGGCATGGACCAATAGATGCTTGACACGTGGCATATGGTTGAATGAATGTGGAGGTGCCACGTGGCACCCTGTCGTTGGTTGGTGGCTATATTAAAATATTATGGAGCTCATGGGTCTTGACCCTATGACCCGTTGGAGGAGGAAGTGCTTTGGGAATTGACCAAATGCCAACGCGCCAAACCTTGATGCTTGGGGTTAAACCCCACTTTTACATAGTTAAAATGGTGGCAAGTTGTAAAATGGCGTGAAGGGGGATGGGACTAGGCCCCAACCCAAGGTTTCTTGTCAAAATGCATATAATCGGGGGCATGACGCATGGAATAACCTCCCATCCATCATATCAACCAATAAAGGGGGCGCTTTTACCTTAACCACCATGCGCGCAATTGGTAGCACCCTCCACCTTTTACTATGGGGCTATAACCATGGGTTAGGCGAGTTTTAAGGGGTGCGGTCCCATACCTATGCACCAAGTGACCAGGGTTTGAGTGCTAGGGGCCAGCGCACAGCCCAAAGGGTTGGTGCTTGGCCACCTTAGTGCAACATGACCATAATTTGCATGCGCGCCCAGACCTTTTTGGGCTTATTTTGATTTTTTCATACACAGTGGGTTATTTGCCTATAGTTTTCCCCAAATTGGGCATTTTTGAGGACATTTTGGCCATTTGAAGGGGGATTTGATCCCAAAAAGAGGCTATATCTTCAGGGGAAGTTGGGCTTCTCTTGTTGGGCCTAAAAACTATATAAACCAGGTTTTTTGAGCTTGAGGGGTAACTTTTTGATGTAGGGATTTTGAGGAGGAGCTTGTGTAATTTGGCCATTTCTCATGTTTTGAGAGGCATTTTGTCATGTTTTGAGAGAAGTTTTGTTGAGGCTAGTATGTATCTAAACAAAAAGGTCTTGTACAACATATCAAAAGTCTTTTTTAATAGCAAAGAGCCAATGTAAAGAGAAATTGAGCATTTGAAGAGCAATAAAGAGGTCCTCCACTTGGAAGCAGGCCCAGAGACGTAGCCAAAGATTGGTGAACTCCGTTAACAAGTTCTTGTGTCCACTTATCTTTCTTGTTTATTGTTATCTTCTCTTATTTTGCATCATGGTTTATGATGGTTGAACTCTTTAATCACTTATAAGCATCAAGTAAAAGTCCTAATTATGATTCTGCAACAAGTTATAGAGTATCATGTGTTTCACATTCTTATCGATCCGATGCATAAAGTACATTAAACTTAACTTGCAATTTGTTAGTAAAACCTTACATTTTTGGATCAAGTTAAGGTATTAAAGGATTTGGTTTTGAAGATTTGACAGGAATTGCAAGCATTGGATTCTCACCAGAGCCAAACTCAAGGGAGGAGAAGGCCAACTTGAAGCTCGTAATCCAGAGATTCAAAGGAGACCTCATAAACAAGAGATGTCTTCACCAAGAAAACTAGGTCCTTTTGCATGTGAGGACAATTTCTTTGAGGCATTTCAATTGATGAAAGCCATGGTAGAGGAACTTTACCATGAAAGAGGACAACAAAGAAATCCAAAGGTTGAAGAAGATGAATCTTCAGTAAGAGCATAAGGAGAAGTTGGAGGTGGTGGACCTTCAAAACCTTCTTCTCCTTCATCCTCGTCATCTACAAGTGAAGAAAGTGTACATTCCTCCAAGGAAAAGCAACCTAAAAAAACTCATCATTCTTCTGATATGCCTTTATTAAAGTTAGATGTAAAGTTTAATTTACCCACTTATGATGGTGAATTAGATGCAAAAAAGCTAGATAATTGGGTTAGACAGTTAGAAGTCTATTGCAGGATTCAAAGGATTATTGATGATGAAACAAAGATCCAACTTGCAAGTCTCAAATTGGGAGGCACGACTCTCATATGGTGGGAAAGAAAAACTAAAGATGATCTCAAGAAAAATGGTAAATCAATCTCTTCCTGGAATGATTTTATCACTTCTTTGAAGAAACAATTATATCCATTAGCATAAATGCAACAGGAAATGATGAATTGACAAAGTTTAAGGCAATCTAAGAATCAAAGTGTACAAGAATATACTTAAACATTTCGTAAGAAAGCATTAAATTTGGGTATTCCTTTATATACAAAAGAGACACTCCTAAAATATATTGGTGGTTTACATTCTTATCTCAAGCACACTATTCTTATGTTAAATCCTTCTAACTTTGATGAAGTATGTGTAAAAGCCATTCACATTGAATCAAGTAAAAGGAATGTTGGAAATAGTGTTTCTACAGATACTTGGCAAAGAAAGGATTCAGGGAAAAGAAAAGAGAAAGAGAAGAAGATAGCCACAACAAGAAAGGAGAAGCCTAGTTGCAAGCATTGCAAGAAGGTATTCCATGATGAAGATCATTGTTGGATCTTACATCCCGAGTTTAAGCCAAAGAAGTATGTCAATAAAGGGAGAAAGAATACCACAGCTACAACAGTTCAAGTGGATATGGGATCAGACTCTGATGATGAGACAAAAATTGTAGCTATGGGAATCCAAGGTATAAATTCGGTTGCAAGTACTAGCTCTTCTAATTCAGATGTAGTAAATGATGAGTGTAAAAGGGGTGAAATTTTCCACATAAGGATCATAACAAATAATGTTAAAATTGATACTCTTGTAGACAGTGGATCACAAGACAATCTAATCAGTGAAGAGGTTGTAAATAATTTGGGATTTGAAACTAAGCCACATCCTAAACCATATCCATTGGGATGGATATGTGGTGATAATAATTTGTAAGTAACCAAACAATGTAAAATTAAGTTTGCAATCACTTCTAATTATGTTGATGAAGTAGATATTGATATAATGCCACTAGACATATGTGGAATTGTCCTGGGAATCCCATACCTTTCTGATAGAAAAACCATATTCTATAGGGAGGAAAATAAATATTGCTTCAAGAAAGATGGGAAAGAGTACATTGTTCATGGTCGTCGCATAAAAACTAACAGATATTTTGCAACTACATGGAAGTTAAAAAGAATGGTAAATGCAAGAATTTTTTTAACACCTATGTCTATAACAAATAAGGAAGTTAGTGATGCTAAACATGACATGATTTAGTATGTTTCTAACAATCATGAAGTGTCACGAGAAGTACAACATGAGGTTCAACTGCATACTTTGATTACTGTTCATGTTCAGAAGGGGAAGCATGCTTTTTCATTCTCATTCACATATTCAATATTGTTGTTTAATTTGTTGCTATTTAGTGGTGTATGGATGCTAAATGCGACAAAGAATGTATATGATTGTGCAATCAATGGGATGATTACTTTGATAAACAATGCTATCTCAATTTTTATGTTTGTTGTGATTAGTCAGTTGATCATTGTCCCAACAAAAAGGATGGATGATACAGGACAAGTGGGGAGGCAATACCCTCACTTCTTACATGAGTAAAGGTAGACTTTTGGTGGTCCAAAATGTAACACCCTGTTTCCCCCAGTTTGTAAAATTAACTGGACTGGCCAAGAACTATGGCAAACTCATGAATCTGAACATGTGATGTGAATGGACATTATGGAAAAGGTCAATAAATGTAAATAACATTATGAATTTATATTGCAGGACTGCTGAGAGGGGATGTGCAGAAAAGAGACCACGATGGTGGTGGAAGGCACCTGGAAAGGTGGTGTTAACTTCTACCGAGGATTAATACCGTATTTGGACTCCACTGGCTCGGAGAACCAAAAGCGACTCGCTGGCCTTGAATTAAATGTCTCGCAGGCTGGTAGGTAGATGGTTTAATGAGGGATGGGAGGTGAACTGCCCATCCGTAGAGCCATCAGGCCTGACCAGCACGAGGATAATCGCTCCACATGCAACCTCGCAAGAGGAGAAGGCGTGGGGTAGAAGTGATTGGGGGGCAGACGCGAGGGGATAACTCTGGCGATATGCAAAGTGAGTGATAGAAGAGAGGAAGGAGAGTAACCTTTGCTCCTGGTCAATGGCAAACAGAGACGCAGTCTCACAGCATCATGGTCTCAGCTCGGGGGTGGCAAGTGGTAAATCCGCTGGGAGTCGCTAAGCCTATGGTTCAGTGGAAACGGGCACCCCTCTCAGCAGTTGCATAACCCCTAGTGTTATTTTTGATAAGTGTTTTTCCTTTGGCATCTTGAAATATATGTATATGTTTATTCTGATGATTATGCCCATAAGTTGTGAAACTGTGAATGATTTCATTATAAGAATGTCTGTATGGTATTTTGATCAGTACTAGTAGTTGTCTATTTGTATGGAAGGACTATGTATGGCTTATGTCATCATGAATCATTATTTATATGCGTACTGATCTAATTCAGACTTCACGTCTGGTTCTCGAGAAAGTGACACCCTTATCTGCTTCAGATAGTACCCTGGGTAAACCTTCCCATAGAGATACCCTTCTCAAAAAGCCCGTCAAGAACCTAGAAGGAGGATGTGAGGGCGCAAGGCCCTAAGAAATCCCTTATAGGTATTGAATCGACGGACGAGATCCCGTCGGGGGGTCCATGGTCACTCACGACTGTCAGATAAGAAGAAGAAGCCGGAAGGATAAGTACTTCAACCTTGATAGGTGTTGATCGACGGACGAGATCCCGTCAGGAAATATATGGTCACTCATGACCCTTAGATTCGGTAAGAGGAAGCTGGAAAGTTAAGGGCCTTAACTTTGATAGATGGTGAACGACGGACGAGATCTCGTCGGGAAATCTACGGTCACACACGACCGTTAGATTGGTAGGAGAAAGTAGGGTGTTAAACGCCCTACTACTTAGTTTCTCTATGACTTCATGGATAGCGAAGAAATCAGGACCATAGATCCCCAAGGTCCATGAGAGTATTCGGACCGTGGATCTCTCCATGTTTAGGAAGTTGTGGGAGAACTCACAAGTTAGGAATCTATCTGAGCCGTTAGATTTCAGATAAAAAACCCGACAGCCGTTGGATCTGTCAGAAGATACCCGAGGGTTAACACCCCAGTGGATCGGGACTTTCCATTGTGGAAACCCCGAAATAGATTTGAGTCGTCCGATTGACGGAGGCCATGTGTCGAGGGATCACCCACTTTGGGAAATCGAGAATCGCAGAATCGGGATTCCTGTTGACAAGAGATCGGGACTTTTCATTGTGGAAACCCTGGGATAGATCTGAGCCGTCCAATTGATGGAGGCCACGTATCGAGGGATCAACCACTTCGGGAAATCGAGAATCGCGGAATCAGGATTCCTGTTGACAAGAGTTTGGGATTTTACATGGTGAAAACCTTGGGATAGACCTGAGCCGTCCGATTAACGGAGGCCACGTGTCGGGAGATCTCCCATTTCGGGAAATCAGGAATCACGAGATTGGGAGTCCTGGCGACAAGGGGTCGGGACTTTCCATGGTGGAAACCCTGGAGCAGTTGTGGACCATCCGATCTGAGGAGGTGACGTGTTAAGAGATTACCCATTTCGGGAAATCGGGGATCGGGGATTCGGGGATTCGGGAGTTCCGCTGAAAAAAACTCGGGCTCTTGCCTTGAAAAATCCCAACTCATAATGTCGAGACAATAGCATGTGGCTAAGTCCCGATGAACAGACAAGATTTCTTTGGGAAATCTCAAGGTCTGTAACGACCGTCCGATGTGAGGAAGAGAGGTCGGCTTTAAGTTGGGGCGCGAATGCACATAAGGGTAAGTAGCGAGCAGATCTGGATGGCCAAAGTCCACCCGCCCAGATCTACGACTGAGGATTCATTCCGAAGCCCCCTTGCCATT
>SNQJ01S0004132.1:35937-63036 GCA_010110895.2 Picea sitchensis
AGGTGGATTCCGAACCCCCCTTTCCATTCCGCCTTTAATGGGGGGGGGGTGTTCGGAATAGTGTGGCGAGCGAAGTGGGGCCCCCTCCTGTCATGTTGACTACCGTGTCGCGTTCCCCTCTCTACCACCTGTATTCCACTTAACCGCGCAACGGGGTCGTTTCTCATTGGCTGCTCTCTAGCCCTATTAAGATTTGTTCCTATTGGCCATTTGATAACCCTGTAGGGATTCGTCCCCATTGGCTGATCGCTAGCCCTGTCGGGGTTCGGCAGGTGCCAAGTCAAACGACTTGACATCACTATAGCGTCGAGGCGCGAAGTATGAAAGAGGTACTACGCTTATTTGAACGGTGATCGTAACCCGCGATCACATGGGAACGGAGAGAGACAGAAAGAGCCAGCTTACATTGGGCCTCCATGGACATTTAGGGGTTCTAATTCGGCGGAAGACCAGAAAAATCTGATTTAGGTAGTGGGTGTGTGACACAAAAGCTTCCAAGTGGGGAGGAATGATCCAGGAGGCTCCCCAGGAACAAAAAATGCTCAAAAATGAAATTTCTCAGAAATGAATGAAGCCAAATCCATTACGACCAATTTTTCGTGTTGATTTCGGTCATATATTTACTTTCTCAAATGGACGATGTATGTGAGAGTTGTCACACTCTGACCATTTTCTCAAACAACTAAAAAGTCAACAGTCAAACTGGAAAAAAGTTAATGTTGACGTCAGCATGACATCACCAAGCTACTTCATTATGCTTACATGGCAGAGGCAGGTGGCGAAATGTGGCGTGTTGACTGGGAAAGTATGGTAGGCATGGACCAATATATGCTTGACACATGTAATATGGTTGAATGAATGTGGAGGTGCCACGTGGCCCAGGCGTGGGCTGCCACGTGGCACCCTGTCGTTGGTTGGTGGCTATATTAAAATATTATTGAGCTCATGGGTCTTGACCTTGTGACCCATTGGAGGAGGAAGCACTTTGGGAATTGACCAAATGCCAACGCGCCAAACCTTGATGCTTGGGGTTAAAACCCACTTTTACATAGTTAAAATGGTGGCAAGTTATAAAATGGTGCGAAGGGGGCTGGGGCCAGGCCCCAACTCGAGGTTTCTTGTCAAAATGCATACAACCAGGGGAGTGACGCATGGCATAACCTCCCATCCATGATATCAAGGAATAAAGGTTGTGCATTTACCTTAAACACCATGCACGCAATTGGTAGCACCCTCCACCTTTTACTACGAGGCTATAACCGTGGGTTAGGCGAGTTTTAAGGGATGCGGTACCATACCTATGTGCCAAGTGACCAAGGTTTAAGGGCTAGAGGCCAACACACACCCCAAAGGGATGGAGCTTAGCCACCTTAGTTCCATGTGACCATAATTTGTGCACGTGCTCAACCATTTTTGGGCTTATTTTGATTTTTTCATACACAGTGGGTTATTTGCCTATAGTTTGGCCTAGATTGGGCATTTTTTAGGATATTTTGGCCATTTGAAGGGGGGTTTGATCCCAAAAAGAGGCCAGATATTCAGGGGAAGTTGGGCTTCTCTTGTTCGGCCTAAAAAATATATAAACCAGGCTCTTTGAGCTTGAGGGGTAACTTTTTGATGCAGAGATTTTGAGGAGCAACTTGTGTAATTTGGCCATTTCTCATGTTTTGAGAGTCATTTTGTTATGTTTTGACAGAATTTTTGTTGAGGATAGTATATATCTGAACAAGGAGGTCTTGTACAATAGATCAAAAGCCTTTTGTAATAGCAAAGTGCCAATGTAAAGAGAACTTGAGCATTTGAAGAGCAATAAAGAGGTCCTCCACTTTGAAGCGGGCCCAGAGACGTAGCCAAAGATTGGTGAACTCCGTTAACAAGTTCTTATGTCTACTTCTCTTTCTTGTTTTTTGTTATCTTCTCTTATTTTGCAGCATGGTTTATGATGGTTGAACTCTTTAATCACTTATAAGCATCAAGTAAAAGTCATAATTATGATTCCGCAACAATTTATAGAGTTTTATATGTTTCACATTCTTATCAATCCAATGCATAAATTACATTAAACTTAACTTGCAATTTGTCAATAAAACCTTACATTTTTTTATCATTTAGATACCAATAAATGCCCAGATATACTTCTAAAACCAAGAGATGCCAAGTTTGTGAGCCTTCCCCATTGGGGAAACCAAGCCAAAATTTGAAAATAACTAGTCTCTGAAACTTATAGAAAAGTAACTTAGTGTCTTTAGTGACATTTAGGAAAATCCCTATGACCTAGACACACAAAAATGGGAACAAGTTTGTATAAAAAAAGTTGTGTTACACATCAAAATTACTCACTTCAATGATGACCTATTGTCGTCATTACAAGTGTCGCATTTTAGCCACAAGTGTTGCAAGTGTCGGGGACATCATACAGTCATCTTGCTTATGTCGTGTCTTGAACGACATCACAAGGAACACTTGAAGACACCCTCATAGACTGATTAAAGAAGGAGACATCATTGGAAAAAGAGTA
The DNA here is from genome assembly GCA_010110895.2 of Picea sitchensis. Lineage (NCBI taxonomy): Eukaryota > Viridiplantae > Streptophyta > Pinopsida > Pinales > Pinaceae > Picea > Picea sitchensis. The sequence goes on from SNQJ01S0004132.1 coordinate 38,456, forward strand.
CAAATCCTTTACCTTGAGAAAAACTTAAAAATGAATTTTGAAGGGCAGTGCTCCCCTACCCACTAGTAGGGAGTGCTAGCACTCCTTGCCCTCCTTTGGGGGAGTGTTGTAGCACTCTGTGCACCATTCTGGGGGAGCGTTGGGTTTTTTTGAGGAAATCTTGGGCATCGCTCCCCAACCTACTAGCGGGGAGTGCTAGCACTCCTTTCCCTCCTTTGGGGGAGAGTTGTAGTGCTCTGTGCACCATTCTGGGGGAGTGTTATGATGTTGAGAAAATCAAAGGAAGATCCCACTTATCTCTTAAGTTAGTTTGATTCGAATATGAGGTCAAGGCTAGATCTTAGGGAGGATCCACAACTGATGGAGAAAGATCCTCAACCTATCCCAAGAATCTCTAAGGTGGTTAGGCCTCTCCAAGCTTATATAAGGAGAACTTCTCATGGTGAAGGGGATGGAGAAATTGAGAAATACCTAACTTATGATCTCATCAGGGAGGGAGAGACACTGAAAGCATCAAAGTTATGATCTCATAAGGGAGAAAATCAATGAATCATAGTCATTTTTTTTGTGGATCATTTGAGCAAGGGGTTGGACAAGGAGAGCTTGGAGAGGCTTTCGCAGCTTCATCAAAGGTCTATAAGTATCTCTATTGAGTTCTCATTAAGACATGTGCTTGGCCTGTTTCCTTCAAGATTGTGTATACCTACATGAACTTGTCTTTAATGGATAGATCTAGTTTCAAACTAATCATAGTATAATAGGAAGCATGATTTGTCTTTGATTGGATTTTAGGACTTGTTGAAGAGCTTGAGGATCAGAGCTCAACTTGGACTGGGTGAGGAAAAACATCATGAAAAAGGTACATCTTCTTCCTCTTCTCTATGGATTAGCTTAGCTAGGTTTAAATGGATGTCAGTGACCAAAGTTAGTACCTTTTCTGTATTGATCTTAGATATTTAGGGTCCAAGAGGGAATCCACCTATCCACAGGTGGATTTTCCTGTAACAGAAATTGGCGACTCCACTAGGGATCGAAAAAGTCTACAAAGTACTTCAGTCATCAGTTTTCGTATTCTAAATTCGCACTTTGGGGGGGCAATCTGTTACACATCAAAATTACTCACTTCAATGATGACCTACTGTCGTCATTACAAGTGTCACAAGTGTCTCATTTTAGCCACACGTGTCGCAAGTGTCACAGACATCATACAATCATCCTGCCTATGTCGTGTCTCGAATGAAATCACAAGGAACACTTGAAGACACCCTCAAATACTGGTTAAAGAAGGAGAAATCATTTGAAAAAGAGTACAAAGACTTTTCCTTGAGAAAAACCACTTAAAAATGAATTTTGAAGGGCAGTGCTCCCCTACCCACTAGCAGGGAGTGCTAGCGCTCCTTGCCCTCCTTTGGGGGAGTGTTGTAGAACTATGTGCACCATTCTAGGGGAGCGCTAAGTTTTTCTAAGGAAATATTGAGAAGTGCTCCCCTACCCACTAGCAGGGAGTGCTAGTGCTCCTTTCCCTCCTTTGGGGGAGTGTTGTAGCGCTCTGTGCACCATTTTGGGGGAGTGTTATGCTGTTAAGAAAATTATGGGAAGATCCCCCTTATCTATGAAGTAAGTTTGATTCGAATATGAGGTCAAGACTAGATCTTAGGGAGGATCCACAACTGATGGAGAAAGATCCTCAACCTATCCCAAGAATCTCTAAGGTGGTTAGGCCTCTCCAAGATTATATAAGGAGGCCTTCTCATGGTGAAGGGGATGGAGAAATTGAGAAATACCTAACTTATGATCTCATAAGGAGAGACATTGAAGGCATCAAACTTATGATCTCATAAGAGAGATAATCAATGAAGCATAGTCATATTGTTTGTGGATCATTTGAGCAAGGGGTTGGACAAGGAGAGCTTGGAGAGACCGTTGCAGCTTCATCAAAGGTCTGTAAGTATATTTATTGAGTTCTCATTAATACATGTGCTTGTTTTGTTTCCTTAAAGATTGTGTATACCTACATGAACTTTTCTTTAATGGATAGATCTAGTTTCAAACTAATCGTATTAGAATAGGACACATGCTTTGTCTTTGATTGGATTACAGGACTTGTTGAAGAGCTTGAGGATCAAAGTTCAACTTGGACTGGGCAAGGACAAACCTCGTGAAAAAGGTACATATTCTTCCTCTTATCTATGGATTATCTTAGATAGGTTTAAAGGGATTTCAGTTACCAAAGTTAGCACCTTTCTGTCTTGATCTTAGATATTTAGGATCCAAGAGGGAATCTACCTATCCGCAGGGGGATTTTCCTGTAACAGAAATTGGCGACTCCGTTGGGGACTGAATCTTTCAGTTTTGGTTTCCTTCCTTAGTATTGTTTTTGGCCTTTGCTCACTTTTATATATTATTCATGCTATGTTTCTGATTCTTAGATGTGTTGTTGGCTATTGAATTTATCCCATACACACTGAATTTCAGAATTTTCTTGAGTTTTTTGAGTTCTGGGCAAGTTTTTGTCCTTTTGAGAGAATAGTGCTCCCCTGCCTCTACAACCAGAGTGTTAGCACTCCCTTGCAGGCTCCCTCAGAGTGTTGTAGCACTCTGGTTCCCTTGACACCAGAGCGCTGATCTTTTTCTACTAAAAAACCTTTTGGGAGTTGATCTCCGAGTTTATTTTTTTGTTGATTCATCTGCTCAAGGTTATCATCATCGCAGTGTGTCTTTGTTTTGGCCTCCAACATTTTGATTTCTAACAATTGATGATGTTTTGTTTGGATTTTTGAAATATTCCTTCCTTAATTTGAGTCACTCTTCTTCTTTGAGATTTGGAGTCGATCTACTGCTTTTTTCATTTATCTGATTGAATGAAAGTTGTTGTAAGGAAATTCAAAGATCTATCCATTGTTCCATTTGATATCTGAGGTCATTTTTACCAATAAATTCCTCTTGTATTTACTTATATTTTCCCACCTTTCAGATCACTGTTTACTGTTTTTTCATCATCCATTAGCCTTCTCCTACCTTCACTAGCAATTTCACCAATTTTTATGCATTATGGGTGCGTTTTTTGCAATTTTTGGCTCTTTTTCTGAGATTTTGAGAGGACTAGCACCCCCCCCCCAGGCCATACAAGAGCATTTATATCTGGCCAGTGCTCCCCTATAATGTTTTAGGGAGCGTTTCAACGCTCTGTACCCTTGAGACAGGGAGCGCTAGTCTCTTTTTTGGGAGTTTCTACCTTCTTCTGCTCAGTCTTTTGCAGCTTGTTATGTAGAGGTATTTACCTAGAGTCTGTGGTTGGTTTGTGAAGTTGTTTGGATTGGTTTTTTATTCTTATCACTCCCTATTGTCTTGATTGGAGCTTGAAACCTTTTTCATAAATGTGCAATTGCCTTTTCTAGTTGCTTGTTTTGTCGGGACAGTTTTGAGTGATTTCTCTTTCTCCCTGTCTTTTCTTAGATTCTTCTCTGCATTTTCTTGTACTACTTGAATGTTTTTCAGTTGTTGAATCCTTGATTAAGTTCTTGTTAGAACAATTTTCTACTTGTTTTCTTTCAGTTCTCATTGCTTTGAGTGCATGCTTTGTTTGTACCCCTTTTGCTTCGTGTCTTTTGCATCTACATATGACTCTTTCTCCTAATTGAAAGTAGTATAGCATAAAAGGATTTGTATTTACTTTATTTATCCATTAGAATCAAACAAAGAATATAGACGCATTCTTGCTTTTGGGTAGTGAAACTAGTTTGCATTTGAAGGAGCGAAGTTGCATGGTTTTGGGCATTTTTTAGTCTTAAAATCTCAAAAATTTTAACTCAGAGTCTTAAAATCTTAAAAAATTTTACTCTTAAAATCTTAAAATTGGGGGGGGCAAGAATCGTGTATTGGTGTACAGTCTCTTTAACTTATTTCTTGAAGATCTTGACATTGATGAGTTTAATAAAAAAATTGGGACATTATGCATTTGAGAATGATAAAAATGTTCTCCTTCTCGTAATATAGATTTCATCGAAGTGAAATATTTGCATTCTCATTTCTTTTCATTGTTTAGAGTCGGTCAAAACATCATTTAGTCCACTCCATTTTCCTCTTGAGTAAAACAAAACCTTAAAATCAAGTGCTAAACTAAAATTTATCAGACATTTTTACATTTTCTGTTAGCAAACCTACATTAGCTTAAGGTGTAGGGCTTTGGAATAGGTTGAAAGGATAACTTTCCAAAGAATTAAAAACAAACATTAGCATCTTGCGATCGGGAGAGAAAATCCAATTTTCATATAAGCTTACTGGGATCCCCCTCTCACACAAGCGTTACGCACGAGGTCAGGTTCGGGACAGTTACATAGATTATCCCTCCATGGTTTAACCATTCGTAGTAGTCAGATCATATATTGTGGGTTCCTCTTGAGGTTCAACTGTCTTCATTTGGTCTTCGTGCTTCGTGAACTCTGAATCCGTTCGGGGTCCTCTGGAGTTCTACCGGTCCACTTGTCTTATGTTCTCTTGAAGGATTTTAGACTCGTTATCCTTCCCATACGTTCAGATAGGACTGTAGACTGTACCTGCCCACGAGATAACTGTGAGTTGGTGACCTTAGTAGCCATAATCTTCAGGGTCTTATGCAAGGTGACGGTGAAGGGAAGTCTTCACTGTACCTGGAATAGACGTTGGTCAAACTCACTCGGGTAAATCCACAATTACTGCGTGGAAGCTTGCACCAAGGCATAAGTCCATTAAGAAGGTCACCAACATAATTGATCCAACCACTCTATCCCCTCCCCTTCCTATATTGATCTCGCGACATTGGATTCCATCACCAACTAGTGGTTTCATTGTGGGAAGTTTTGTTTGATTGTTTGCTTCTTAGATTCATAGTGTGTGTTGTTTGTTTTACTTAGTGGACCTTAGTTCGAGTTAGTGTTAATGGCATCAACTCCTAGGAGTACCAATGGGGGAACCCCTTGTCCCGAGGAAACTTTCACCTTTCCTTCTTTTGGAAACATTGGTCCTTTGTACATTGCAACAATGAGTTTTCCGGGACTCACCATCAAATTATCACTTTGGTTGTTCCCCACTCTGGTGATCTCGAATCTTCCCAGTGCTTCAGCTGCACCTAATACTTCAAGTGTAAGTACACCACCCACACATCAACCTCATGTCAATTTTTCGCCTTCTTCACCCATTAAGTCTCCTTCCCTTTCTCTTTCTTCGCCTAGTGAAAGCTCTAAAGAAAATAGCCAGGTTGATAAGAAGAAGAAGAAACGGAAAGAGAAGAATAAGAACCCAAAAATGACCAAGCCTCCAACCATATCAGATGTTGGATCCAAGCAACCAACTGCTATTAATCATACTAGGAGTGTTGATGAGGTTGACAAGATTAAAACGATGAATCTGAAACCCAAATTCCCTTGCAATCTTTGTAAGGGTGACCACTTTCTGAGGGATTTCCCTGGTCTTCCCAAGGTTTTATAAATGTGGTCCTCCACATCATCGAACTCTACTAGACATGTTGGTGATGCCCCGTCAACTAGTGACGTTAAGGTTGGTAAGAAGAAGACAACTGTCAAATTTCCTTGTATGTTATGCGAAGGTGATCATTATTCTCACCTTTGTCCTCGTATGGACGAGGCTTATTCTCTTTTGGAAAATATTCAACTCCCAACTGGTTATCGTAAGATTTCCCCCAACCCATCGTTAGTTGGTGGAATGGTCAATCTGGTTCCATCCCCAGTCAGTCCGGTTGATCAGGTGCTCAATCTAGTTTCATCCTCGGTTGAACCACTAACCAAAGTAGTTGATCCAGTTATGTCATTGATCAACCCCACTTTTTATCTGAAAAGTGAAACTCAAGTGACTGATCCAACCTCGTCATTGGTCAGTCCCACCCTTCATCTGAAGAGTTCCAACATGGTCAATCCTACTCCTCCTTTTATGAGTGCCAAAGTGGTTGCTCTAGTCCCTTCATCGGTTAGTCTTGTTGATCATGTCATCAATCTGGTCACATCCTTAGTTGAACTATTTGACAAAGTGGTTGATCCGATCCCATCTTCGATCGATCCCGCTCTCCAGTTAAAGATTGCAACCCAAGCAGTCAATCCATTTACACATGTCGACCCATTCTCCCCTTGGAGAATAAAACCCAAGTGGTTGATTTGATGTCATTATCAATCAATCCTACTCTCCTGCTAGAAAGTAAACCCAATTATGCCCACGTTTTTATCGTTGATACATAATATACTGTGTTGGGGGGCATTCCTCCTTCTCCTGCAAAACCCCCTCCAAGTAATGAGGCCATCCTTTTTTATTGGGGTGTGCTAATTGGACCTCGTCTTCCCTCTCACATTCCTTTCAAATTACAGTACAGGTTTGTGGTCGGGACATTCCTCATGCGTTGATATATGAAGGTTCGTCCATTAGTATTTTGTCCTCTATTGCTTGGGAAGCTTTGGGTTATCCTTCGCTTGTGCCGGTTACCCAGAATCTGTTCACTTTTAACAAAAGAACCAATCACCCTTTAGGGATCCTTCCCCAGTTTCCCATAACTTTGGGAGAGAAAACTATCTTTATTGATGTTATGGTAGTCCAGGACCCCTTGGATTTCGATTTACTCCTTGGGCAAGTTTATGTCTATGCCATGAAAGCTATTGTGTCCACTCTTTTTCGTGTGATATCTTTCCCGCGTGATGGAAGAATGGTGACTATTGATCAACTTTCATGTGTTGGTCCTGACTTGATTACTAACCCAATGACCTCCCTAAATGGTTCTTATATGCAGACAGTATCACCCCCGCCACAGGTCAATTATGTGGTGTTATCTCCCATGCCTTCGGCTACCGATGAATATGAGCCTCTCACTGTAAGCTCAACCTCTTATGACTTAGATCTCGTAGTTGACATGGTGATCTCTTCAAAAGGGCTATTAGAGCCAGATCTCCCTACCCTTATTGAGGTCATCGACATGTATTCCTTCCAGAGTGCTTTTCTTCCATCTAGCAAAGATCTCTTGGAATCCATGATTGACGTTTGTCCCTTGACATGTATTCCTTCCAGAGATTTGTCATCTTGGAAGCCATGATCAATTTGAGGTCATGAGCATAGTTTTCCTCTTTGTAGCAAGCTCGTTAAAAAATGAAACAAAAATATGGGGATTGAATCCAGAGCCACGAGCATAGTTTTCGCTTCTCTGTGGCAAGCTCGTTAAAAAATGAAACAGAAGCTACGAGAATAGTTTCACTTCTCTGTGGCAAGCTCATTAAAAAATGAAACAGAGGTCATGAGCATAGTTTTTCCTCTATGTAGCAAGATCCTTAAAAAATGAAACAGAAATATGGGGATTCAACCCGGAGCCCTGAGCATAGTTCTTTTCCTGTGTCAAGATCGTTAAAAAATGAAACAGTCACCTCTCCTGTCAGGTCGAGTCTTTTGCTAGATCTAGTAGATGTCGTCGAATCTTTCGCTAGGTCTCATATTTGAACCTTCATTTCATCCACCCTAATCCTTTTTCTCCATCTAGTACAGAAATTGGTGACAACCTCAAAGTCAGTGAATGAATTGAAGCTCAAGGGGCATGTCTCCAGACTTTGATTATAATTCTGGAGTTATGCCACTAGATTTTCAAGCTGGGGGTAGAGTACCCACCATCCATGGGTATCCCAACCTTTGGAAATTACGTTGGGAATTTACAAGCATAGTTTAATTTTGTTTCAAGCTTGTGTAAATATGAAACCAATACCGAGCATGGTCTTAGTTCCTTCTCACGCTCGAAAAAACATGAGAACACAACCGAGTAAACTTTTATCTCTTTTTCGGACTCGCATGGATATATGAAAAAGGAACCCCTTGGAGTCTCCTTTAATCTCTTTTCAGACTCTCTAAACATGAAAATATTTCCGAGTGATCTTGCTTCCTTTCCCACTCATTAAAAGGTTTGAAAGGGTGTCTTTCGAGTGATAATTTATCTCTTTTTTAGCCTCGTGAGACTAACATTACGAAAAAGGACAACCCTGGAGTCATCTTTAAGTTCTTTTCAGATTCTCTAAACATGAAAAATCACCGAGTTTACCTTCTCTGGACTCGTTAAAAAATCATACATTGAAGGGCCCATATGGGACCGAACCCTTACTTCTTCTAGTTCATTAAAAAAAGGAAGAGGGACTTACTGAAGGTGAGTTATATCGAGCATGTGTTATCCTCCTCGAGCTCGTTAAAATAAAAAGAGGTACTCATCTATCTGGATGGGGGGGAAATTTTAAGGAAGCAAGCCAAGTAGTTTTTGAAAACATCACCAGTCACTCTTATAGTCTCCCTTGAACACGAAACTTTGTTTTTGCCTACATTTTAATCCGTTGAACCTATGCACTGAACCAATCCTCTGAGTTTATTTACTCCTTTGGGTCACCCGAAGAAATTCACAGTATCCACTGCATCATCATGTTTTGGTCCATGTCATGTTTTTGTTGTTGTGCTTCAGTGTTCAAGGGACGTATCTGCCTCAAGAATCAACCATCACAAATTTCTTGTTTCAATACCTATGTCAGTCCATGTTCATTTGATCCACCATTTTACATCTCTATGTTAGTTTCGCGTCGTTGATGGGGGATACATCAAGGCCCTCCTTCGATGAGTTTGTTTTTGTCGACTTCAACACATTATCCGGGAATTAGACTTAGAAACCAGTTAGTACTTAGAAAAACCACATAAAAATGAATTTTGAAGGGAAACGCTCCCCTACCCACTAGTAGGGAGTGCTAGCGCTCCTTGCCCTCCTTTGGGGGAGTGTTCTAGCGCTCTATGCACCATTCTGGGGGAGCACTGGGTTTTTTTGAGGAAATCTTGGGCAGCGCTCCCCTACCCACTAGCAGGGAGTGCTAGCGCTCCTTGCCCTTCTTTGGGGGATCATTGTAGTGCTCTGTGCACCATTCGGGCGGAGTGTTATGCTGTTGAGAAAATCAGGGGAAGATCCCCCTTATCTCTAAATTTAGTTTGATTTGAGTCTGAGGTCAAGGATGGATCTTAGGGAGGATCCACAACTGATGGAGAAAGATCCTCAACCTATCCCAAGAATCTCTAAGGTGGTTAGGCCTCTCCAAGTTTATATAAGGAGGCCTTCTCATGGTGAAGGGGATGGAGAAATTGAGAAATACCTAACTTATGATCTCATAAGAAAGGGAGAGGTATTGAAGGCATCAAACTTATGATCTCATAAGTGATATAATCAATGAAGCATAGTCATTTTTTTTGTGGATCATTTGAGCAAGGGGTTGGACAAGGAGAGCTTGGAGAGGTTGTTGCAGCTTCATCAAAGGTCTGTAAGTATCTCTATTGAGTTCTCATTAATACATGTGCTTGGCATGTTTCTTTCAAGATTGTGTATACCTACATGAACTTGTCTTTAATGGATAGATCTAGTTTCAAACTAATCGTAGTATAATAGGAAGCATGCTTTGTCTTTGATTGGATTGCAAGACTTGTTGAAGAGCTTGAGGATCAGAGCTCAACTTGGACTAGACGAGGACAAACATCGTGAAAAATGTACATCTTCTTCCTCTTCTCTATGGATTAGCTTAGCTAGGTTTAAGGGGATGTCAGTGACCAAAGTTAGCACCTTTCTATCTTGATCTTAGAGATTTAGGGTCCAAGAGGAAATCCACCTGTCAGTAGGGGGATTTTCCTATAACAAGTTGTGATTCATATTAACCCATGGCATGAGGAATCTGAGAGGTTGATGGGACAAAAGAATCCATATATGAGGGTGGGGATAGGTCAAATATAAGAGAAGATTGCATTACACAGTTTATCTAATACAGAACTAGCGGCCCTTGAATTGCTCCCATGGCGGTTGCAACAAGATTTTCAAGGATCCTCAGACACTAAAAATGCACCACAAGACGCATTATTCTACTACAATGGAGAATAATTAATCGCAGTATCGGGGTGGCGCCACCGCTCCTCCAGGTGATCAGGCACAATAAGAAGGTCTGCCAAAAAAATGTTTGTTGGGCTTTACGAGCTGAGGCACCAATTAGGGCAAAAACACTCAAAGGGCGAGAAAATGCACGAGTGCAAGAAATGTGGCAAAAGGTTTTAAATCAAACTCGATCTACATGAGAAACTCTGTGGAGAGCCCATCGAATGCAATTGCGGGATGGAATTTGCCTTCAAGTGCAATCTCATAGCGTAAAATCCACCCCGAATACAAGGATAATAATTACAGTACAATGAGCTATGATCAAGACTGCAAATCTTCTTCAAATTCTTCCATACAAAATTTTTCATGCCTTGCTTCTAATTTTTGTCAATCTAATTTTAATATTTCCTCTTCTTTCTATTGTTAATTTCAACTGCAGGCCTCTTACTTTGGTTTGATTTTTTGCTTTGGTCTGGTTTTGAAGTTTGTTGGATTTTCTGTGAGTATAATACACTTAAAGTGAGCTTAAAGATATATAATATGGATTTCCTCTTACAAAATTACAAGTTGAACCGAGAAGATATGTATACTTCTAAAAACTTTAATAGTCAAATATCAATACTTATAACATGCTCATTCCACCCTAAGATACCACCAAGATTAATCATGAAATTATTATAGAAGTCTAATTTTATAAATAAGTTACTTTCATTTTCATTTCTAACATTTTAATTATCATAATTATTTATTTAAAATACTTTTGGATATGCAATTCATTTCTAACATTTTAATTATCATAATTATTTTATTTTAATAAAAAAAAAAAAAAAAAAAAAAAAAAAAAAAAAATAAAACAAATAAATATAAAAAATTATTATAATTTATAATTGTAAAATAAAAATTATATATATATATATATATATATATATATATATATATATATAAATTATATATATATATATATATATATAATTTAAAACTATGAAATTACTTTAATGTAATACAATTTGTAACTATTTGCATATCTTTAAAAAAAAATATGTATATAAAAAAATAAAAAATAAAAAAATATTCTATTAAAGATTTTGGGTATTGATTTAACTATCAAAACATAAAAGAAAATAATCAGTATTGATTTAACTATCAAAACATTAAAAAAAAATATGTATATAAAATAAAATAAAAATATTCTATTAAAGATTTTGAGTATTAATTTAACTATCAAACATAAAAGAAAATAATCAGTATTGATTTAACTATCAAAACATAAAAGAAAATAATCAAATTAATAATATTTGTAAATCTTATATTTCTATAATATTTAAATATAGAATTTGAAAAGACAAATATATCATAGTGGAAATATTAAAATATTACATTATAGACTTTACAAAGAAAATGAATATATTGTTAAAATCAAAATCAATGTTTAAGATCTTTATAGATACTGTGATTGGATTAACACAAAAAAAAACACCTTGAAACTAGTAAATTTGTAAAATTTATAATCAAAAGGAAATTGAGCACATGAACTGGATTTCCTTTTAAGATGCTCTATTCTAATAATATAAAATGTAACTTTATCCAAATTTATAATTTAATTAATATACATAACCTTTTAAAATAAGAAAACTATAGAGGGTTTTTTCCATACTACAATGGATCTTCTTCATAGTGGCTAGGGTTTACCGTAGCCATAAATGTCGGTCACTTCAGGACATCACAATCATCACACATAAGTTGTATTTGTTGAACATAGGTGTAAGAACCTATTGGTTGGAGTTTTGCGTTTGGGGAGATTGTGTTTCACTCTCTCTAGGAGTCGAGTAGAGCCACTAGATTTTGCAAGAGAAGGGCCACTTCCATCACCCTTAGAATTAGGTTGTATGCCATGGGAGACGCTAGAAAAGAGGTGTTTATCTCTCTCATTCGGTCCATGATTCCAAGGAAACAAAATTGGCCTCAACATCATCATTTTGTCAAATGTTTGGAAGTCATCACTCAACTATACCTCCCATATCTAAAGCCAGGGAGGAAAGACCTCATTATATCTGAGTGAGATTTGGTTGGAAAGTTTATAGGCCTCTGTCCTAGCCCAGAAGTTGTGGAAGCAAGGGAAGCAGAGCAATGGTCCCCCAAGATAAGTGGACATGTAGTATCATTTACCTCTAGTCATGGTTATTATGTCTTTCTTTTTTTAAATAAGGAAGAGTGGGATTTGATTTTTAGATTTAGGCCACACTTCATGGGCTCTAGGGTAATACATCTTTCCCCATGGATTACCTCTCCCATGGACCCTTGACTTCAATCCATAATAAGAGATTACAACAAACCTAATGTGTGTCAAATGACCTCACCTCCCATTATGTTTTGGGATAAATATCCCTTAGAGAGACTGGAAACAAAATGGGTCATTTTATAGATCGAGCAAAACCAAAAGGGAATCTATATTATTGTGTGAGAATATATTTTGAGGTGGGCTTGGAGAAGGGACTCCTAGAAGCTTTGCAGTTCAATCTAGACATATGAAATCACCATCAAGTGCTAGATTATGAGCAGATTCCATTCAAGTGCATTTTTTTTCATGTGTATGGACATTTCACTAAAACATATTAAAAAATCCAAGAAGAGAAGCCCCCTTTAAAACTACAGTAAAGGAAGGAACTTGAGTTCAATATGGTTTCAAGTGGGAAATAATTTTTTATCAAAAAGGGCCATCTCATTCAAAGTCTCCACAAGAGGGTCCACCCACATCAGGCAACAAAAAATTTGAAGTTCTTCGGAACTTAGAGGAAACAGTAAATCCTGGAAAATATAGAGAGGGGAGTAGAAGAGGAACATGCAATGGATATTAACTTTGAACCAAATCATCCTAGTAATGGTTCAAATCTATCACCTAAGGATCTAGTGTTTGAAAGTTGGTTTAGGTTGATGGACAGTTGATTTGGATAGTTGGTTGTCATTGATGTCAACCCTTGGAGAGTGATATTGTAGATTTATGTAAACCCTTGGAGAAGTCCAGTAGCGAATTTCGATAGCACAAAGGTATGGGTAAGGGACCCAAGTTTGTTTTAGGTATAAAAGCATGAAGATCAATGAATATGCATGTATGATTATTCTAGATGGATAGTACATGTCATGCCATTTCCGGTGATATGTGGTATGCCACATAGTTCCTTACAATTGAGGAGATAGGGCTTTGTGAAGATGGATGACCCTCATGAGTTATCTAGAAGCTCCTAGAAGGCCAAAGAAAACAATTATTCTAGAGGCTCCTAGAAGAAGTGTACTAGTCAAATTGATGGTAACTAGGAGTTAATCATGGGTAAATTTGTTGCATTAAGCAAATAATTAAGAATAAATTAGTTGCAACAAGAAGTTGTGAATTTGTTAATCATGGAAAAGAGGTTGCAAAAATAAATTATTTAAATAATAAAGTGGTCAAAGTGGTTGCAAAGAGAAACTATTTAAATAACAAAGTGGTCAAAGTGGTTGTAAAGAGAAATTATTTAAATAATAAAGTGGTTGTAAAGAGAAATTATTTAAATAATAAAGTGGTTGCAACAAGAAAGTAGTTAAGGGTAAAGAAGTTATGATTTGACTAATTAAGAAATTGTTAGTTGCAACAAGAAAGTGGTTATCCCTAAAATGTGGAGAATGGGGTAAAATAATTACAAGGAAACTTCTAGAGGAAAGCACTTGGAAAGTATAAATAAGAGAGCAAGGAACTCCTATTATCACCTACCTACATACTGAATATTATTGAATATCCATTTTGTGATAGGTTATTGGTAGGTATACATTGAAAAATATGAGAAAGCATATGTCTGAGGTAAAGAAGTTCTAAAGGAACGAAAGTTTCGTAGTTGCAGAGGAAGTGAATGAACCAGGGTTTCAGAGGTTATCCATGAGTGATAGAAATATAGGCCGTGTACATCCATGGGCTGCAGGCACACAAAAATGTGGATACCCACGAGCTGTAGAAGGGGACAACACGAATCTGTAGAAAGGGAAAATAAAAGATGTTTATTCCACATTGTAGGATATGAGGAGAGACTGCAGATATGTTTGTCAAAGATCATATATAGCAGTGATACTACAGAGTTAAAGGTATGTTCATGGTTATGTTTTGAGATTGCATCTTAGTGATGTTGTGGAGCATGCTTGAGGCATGACTTTGTGAGGTTTGGTATATGACCTCTTGGATGTATGGTATTTATTGTAGAGTATGGTTTGAAGAAGATCAGTTGAGGCAAATTGCAGGTGCACTTAGCTTGGTTTTATTGACATATCTTGTGGTGCACTCTGAGATTCATTTTTTAGTGGTGTTGGTATATGATCGACTTATGAGTGGTACATATGTAAGGCTACATAACAGTGAGGTTTTGGTACATGGTTTGATGTAAGGGTTTATGGTATTCAATTTATGTATAGTATGATGTATTGCTAGAGGCCCTTCGTTGGTCAGCTTGGAGTATGTATTATGTACATGGTTAATACACTTGTTGTGGTACAGGTTGGTACTTGGTTGTAATTGGGACATGCTTGGTAGAGGCATGTGTGGGTGATGGTTGTGAGTTTTTATGAATAGTTTTGTTGGATGCACTTCCTAGTGATATTGTGCATATGGTTGAAAGTTGTTTTGGTGATTGGTATTGGTGATTAGATCGGGTTTGGTTGATTATTGGTACAAGTTGTTATTACAGGTTGATGTGAGGGTTTCCTATATGACACATGATCAGGGAGATATACTTGTTATTCTAGTACATAGTTTGTGTTATACATACTTGAGTCATTGATATGAGTTATATGACATCATATCCAGTTGGTTGATAGACTACAATGATAGGTTCAAAGTATCAGGTTTTACAATAACAACTTGACAGAAACAAATGCAGTGACAGTGAAAGTGGGAGAGTTTTTTAGTAGCACACGAGTTGCATAGAAGATATTTGTGGACATCCCCGAGTTGAAGTAAAGAGAGCCATGGACATCCACGTGTTACATAATAGACAGGTTGCAGCTCTGTAGGAAAGTTTTGAAGAATATTGGTACAGGTTGTGGCAGGCTTTCAGTGACAGGATTGACAGTAACAGGTCGTGACAATGACAAATACATTTTATTTGATTCAGTGACAATGATAGGTCATCTACATTTGGCACTTATACTTCAGGGTAGTTGGATGGGGCAAGGATAGGTAGTTGTAGCCACCTTCCAGTTGTAGTCGGAGAACATAGGGGGTTGTAGCCTCCTTCTGGTTGGAGCCAGGGAATTAGGGTGTTGGATCTTCCTTCAGGTTGGAGCCTGATAAACTAGGGGGTTGGAGGCTCCTTCCAGTTGAATATGGAGAATTGGAATTTGGAGCTTCCTTGAATGTAATTCTTTAACATATAAGAAAAGAATTATGTGGTTTTCTACCACATTGGGTTTCCACGTAAATATTGGTGTACTGTGTATTGTGTGGATGTGTTTATTATTGTTTACTATGCATTTATGGATGTTAATGTTTATGATGCAATAATATATTGATGATGAACTGATGAAAAATGTTGAATAAGTTAAAGGAATATAAATTGTGGTTAAAAGAATTACAAATTGTTCATTACTGATTAACCCTCCCTCTCGGTAATCCAACATCTAGTTTCCAATGCTTAAGAAGAAGAGTAGGAAGCATAAGAAGAAGAGGAAAATGAAGAAGATGCATAAGAGTTAGAGGAGTAAGTAGAGGAAATAGAGGAGGAAAAAAGGAATTCAAGTCAGCAAGAGGAAAAAGAAGTAGATCTAGAAGTGGAGGCCCATCTTGATCCCTCTAAATCATCTCCTTTGTCAAAGTTTTGAAGAAGGATCCAAACCCCTCCCCTCCCTCCCCTTACAAGGGGAAGTAAATCCAACAAGGACTAGGTAGCTCAAGTGACAAAAATGAATATTTCCTTGGGTCATCAAGAAACCCTTAACTTTTTCTTAAGATAATTATGCTATGTTTCTGTATTTTACTATGTAACTAATTTGTGAGAAATTATGCATGTACTCAAGAAACTAGCATGAAATTACCCTTAGAAAAATTTGATTTCTCTCCCTCCTATTCCACCCTTTCAATTAAAAAATCACATAGAATATAAAAACCATAATAATTTTAATACTTTTATTTCCACCCTATTTAATTATAAAAATCACATTTAAAAAACATTTAATATAATATAATCGAAATGGGGTTAGGATATGTATACCTTTGTTGTTGCGTAGAGGAAATAACTTTTCCCGCAAACAAAGGACTCTTATACATTAAAAATAAATTATTATTTATTTAATATATTTTATTAAACTCAAGTGATAATAAATAAAATTAATATAATTTTCATGAAATTAAATATGTTTATAAAATTATTCTTATAACCATATATGATATTTTCCCTTACAAAACCAAATCATAAATATAGACTTATCATACAAAATGATCACATTTAATAATATAATCCATATGCATATGTTTCGTCATCTAATGAAATCGTATTCCTTCCCTCACCTTACTCCATTTAAAAAAATAAAAAAATATATCATACACTAGAAAATTTTATATATAAAAGGGGTTGAAGCCATGGCTTATAATAAGTATTACATAATCTAACTATCTATCATAAAGATGTTATTCCATATGCCATATATATGTGTTTGAGAGGATTACATTAAAAAAATAGGCCATGTTCAACCTGAAGCAAAATGAGAACATTTAACATGTTAATGACATAGATGAAGTTTCTAAATCTTAAAGATGTAGAATAACTTCCTGTAACACCCTCATTTTTTACCTCTATGAACTAGAATGTATTATGTAAATGTGACTTAGGTCGATGAGCCAGTAAAGTTGAAAGGAGTGGAGTGCCTAGAAATGTAATACTTCCAAATATATTAATAAAATACTTTGTTAGCTGCAAGACGAACAAGGACAAGAGATAGGGGCTATGATTCCTCGAGATAGGGGGATAAAGGGGCTAAGTATTTTTATTATTATTCATCCATCTTGGTTTGTGTGGGGGAAGTAGGTGTGTGAGTATCTTGGGGAGACCAAGTTGTCTCTTGGGGAATGTCACTCTCTTGGGGAGAGCACGTCCTTACTATTTAAACCTTGCCTTGGGATGTTTGGGGGGTGCTCATTCTAATTCTTTTTATGGTTTGGTTCTGGTGATTGTTCCTCATTAATTTGGTTGATTCATTGGGTTCTTCATGTTGGCTCATTTGTGTGCTCTTGGTCTAGGCATGAAGACAAATGGTTGGAGGAGAAGACCCATTTCCATATGGCTATAAGAAATTACTGATCATTTCAAGAGGGAATGAATTCTTGAGTGCTTGGATGCATTGTCATGTAGAAAGGATTTTCCACAGTTGATAATCCTTGGAGTTTTCCATCATTGAAATTCATGACTAGTAGCACTAGAGCCATGGAGAGAAATAGAATATCTTGAGAAATTGCATGGCAGATAAAGAGGTTCATTTCTTTTGGCTATGCAGGCTGAAGGGGAAGAGAACTGGAAAATTAGGATTTTTGTGTAGTTGGGAAAACCTGAGATCTTGGTAGCTAACTGATGTGTGTTTAGATTTTTCCTAGGACCCATCCTTGTGGATTCATAACCCTAGCTCGGGGGAAAAACTGTTGTTGAGAGTGAATGAACAACAATGTCTATGGTTGGGAGGAATGTCTTTGGTTTGCAACCGGTGAATGGTTTAATTAATGATAAGTGCTCTTTGGGGTTAGGGTATGTATACCTCTATTGTTGAGTGGAGGGAATACCTTGTCCTACAAACAAGAGAGTCTCATACACTAATTTGGTGTCTAGCTTGGCTGTGACCTTAAAAATAAATTATTATTTATTTAATGTATTTTATTAAACTCAAGTGATAATAAATAAAATTAATATAATTTTCATAAAATTAAATATATTTATAAAATTATTCTTATAACCATATATGATATTTTCCCTTACAAAACCAAATCATAAATATAGACTTATCATAAAAAATGATCACATTTAATAATATAATCCATATGCATATGTTTCGTCATCTAATGAAATCATATTCCTTCCCTCACCTTACTCCATTTAGAAAAAAAAAAAACAATTAACATACCTAGAAAATATTTATATATAAAAGGGGTTGAAGCCATGGCTTACAATAAGTATTACATAATCTAACTATATATCATAAAGATGTTGTTCTATATGCCATATATATGTGTTTGACAGGATTACATTAAAAAAACAGACCATGTTCAACCTGAAGTAAAATGAGAACATCTAACATGCTAATGACATAGATGAAGTTCCTAAATCTTAAAGATGTAGAATAACTTCCTATAACACCCCCATTTTTGACCCCTATGAACTAGAATGTATTATGTAAAAGTGACTTAAGTCGGTGAGCCACTAAAGTTGAAAGGTATGGAGTGCCTAGAAATGTAATACTTCCATATATATTAATAAAATACTTTGTTGTTTGCAAGATGGACAAGGACAAGAGATAGGGGCCATGATTCCTCAAGATAGGGGGATAAAGGGGCTAAGTATTTTTATTATTATTCATCCATCTTGGTTTGTGTGGGGGAAGTGGGTGTATGAGTATCTTGGGGAGACCAACTTGTCTCTTGGGGAATGTCACTCTCTTGGGGAGAGCACGTCCTTACTATTTAAACCTCGCCTTGGGATGTTTGGAGGGTGCTCATTCTAATTCTTTCGATGGTTTGGTTCTGGTGATTGTTACTCATTAATTTGGTTTATTCATTGGGTTCCTCATGTTGGCTCATTCGTGTGCTCTTGGTCTAGGCATGAAGACAAATGGTTGGAGGAGAAGACCCATTTCCATATGCCTATAAGAAATTACTGATCATTTCAAGAGGGAATGAATTCCTGAGTGCTTGGATGCATTGGCATGTAGAAAGGATTTTCCACATCTGATAATCCTTGGAGTTTTCCAGCATTGAAATTCCTGACCAGTAGCATTAGAGCCATGGAGAGAAATAGAATAGAATGAGAGATTGCATGGCATATAAAGAGGTTCATTTATTTTGGTTATGCAGGCTGAAGGGGAAGAGAACTAGAAAATTAGGATTGTTGTGTGGTTGGGAAAACATGAGAGCTTGGTAGCTAACTAATGTGTGTTTAAATATTTCCTAGGACCCATCCTTGTGGATTCATAACCCTAGCTTGGGGGAAAAACTGTTGTTGAGAGTGAATGAACAACAATGTCTATGGTTGGGAGAATTGTCCTTGGTCTGCAACCAATTGGTGAATGGTTTAATTAATGATAAGTGATCTTTTTGTTTTCTTGTATATTTATATTCTTCGTTGAATTTATTTATCTCTGAGATGTAATTCTATGTGCATGTTGGTTGGTTATTGCTATGCATGACATGTTCTTCATTTCTTGGATGGTTTAGCATGAATCTTGTTTATTGCATGTGTTCCTTTCATGCTTCTTTGTTAGTTGTTTGAACAAGGTTTCGAAATCAGTTCAAGAAGTGCATTCTTGAGGTAATGTGGCCATCCTGTTGGTGGATGGATACGCTACAAAGTGGTGTCAAAGCGAATATTTTTTCATTGTTCTGATACTGAGTATGCCTCATAGTGGTTTTCAAAGCTATTCCACGTTGATGTGGCTCGTACTAGTGGTCCGAGTACATCAAAAATTGGTATCAGAGTTGTTAGTTTGCAACGTCGGGCCTTTGAAGGGACCTACTACATCACAACAGAAGTTGTAACATAGTTACCAACTTAGGGAGAACTCTACAGAGTTCTCATTTTTTGGGGTGTCCAATTTTTTACCCTGTTTTTAAAAATGGTGCTACCAGTAGCACCCCCCCTCCGTTTTTAGGTGGTTTTTTGATATTTTAATTTTTTCAATCCACAATGTTTCCACATTATTTTTTTAAATGCTTATTTTTCATCTATTTTCAATTTTTTCTAATTTTTTTTTATTCAACGGTGTTTTTAGTCATTTTTCATGCTTCTTTGAATCTTAAAAATAATTTTTACCATTTACTTTTTTGAAGTTATGATTTTTCATATAATTTTGTCTCCTTAATTAATTTATTGTTCCATACTTTTTAAATATAGTAAAAACCATCATTTTTAACACATTGTTTACCTTTACTTCAATACATCGAAAACAATTATAGTTAAATAACATTATTTTTTAATATTTAGCAAAAAAATACACATTTTATAGCCATATATAATAAACAACCTATACATTTTCATACATATTCCTTAAAATAACATGTCAAATAAAGCATTTTTATGGACATAATTGAATAAAAAAAGTCAAAATTTTATAAAAAAAAATTATTATTTTCTTTCATATTTTTATACATTTGAAGTAAAAAATGACAACATTTAATAAAATTTTCCAATGTTTAGTGATTCACATACCAAAAAAAAAACCATCATAAAACAACAATAGATACATCTTTATTCTCATTTTAAAATATGAAAGTCAAAACATTACAGTTATAGCTTATCAAAAATTTGCAAAATTGAGCATCGTCTTCAAAGGCATCTTTAAACTAATCAACAATATCATATATCTCAAATTCATCATTCTCAACAAACACATTATCATTTTCTTCGACGTCATTTTGCGCTTCCATTGTGTTATTTTGTTCTTCCATTGGTTCTTTGGTATCAGCAAGTTCTCCAAAGTGATCCTTTCCAATCATTCCTCCTAATGGTACTTGATGTTCCTTTGACAATTTTTCCACCTTTGATTCACTAAAATATCTTTTCTTCAAGCCAACTTCTTTCATTTCATCTAGAAGAGCTGGAATAGCATTAATTTTTTGTTGAATAAAACTGCACTGCATTGGATCACTTTCAATGGCTATGCAATTCCTTCCTTTCTGTAGGCAACACGTTAATGTTGTACCTATTCACCAAATACAAAATAAATAATGAATTTAGATACTGTAAAAGACATAAATTAAAAATAATATAAGATTGAAGTATTATTTCATAAATATTAGATCATAATTCTTACCTAAACCCGAGAACAAATCGAAAACCCAATCTCCTTCATTTGAAAATGTATCTATAAGATAATTAATTAATGCTTGTGTTTTTGATAAATGTTAACCATCTCTCATTTCAAATCTTTTTCCTCATATGTTAGCTTTCTAACCACAACATTGTATACCAATATACTACTAGGAGTCTTGCCATCCTTTGCATTGACAAGAATAGAATTATAAGAATCATCTTTTATCCAGGTTGCAACATGTATACTCTCAAAATCATGTTTAAATGATTCTCTATTGGAGCTATGAATATTAGGCTTGTGTCTGTAACATAAATAAGTGCAAATTCAATTAACTTGTGAATTAATAAAATTGTTTTCTAATCGTAATTGTTAAACACACACTTTCAATATCTTACCAAATAAATTGCATCCTTGTCTTTTCTTTCCCCTTGAAGCTTGATTGTACTAATCCTTGTTGTGGGTCTGAATGAAATACTAGAAATATCCAAAATGGTGATGTTGTAACTTCTGTAAATCCCTTAACCCCACTTTATTGAAATCTTGGTAAGTATAAGGCTCAGTATCATATCCAATGTTTTGGATATTATAACCATGAGGGATATCTGCAATAACTAGGGAGTATTCTTTTTTAGGGAAAATATTTGCAAGTTGTTCAAAATCACCTAATATCACTTTATATTGAACAGTGTCGAGCCCATTCCAAATGTAGTGATCAAGGGTGTCATCAAGTTGAACATTTTGAACACGTCTCCTTCTTTCTCTTTCAAACTTGGATTTTTGAATAAAGATTTTGAAAGTTTTAGGCACTCCATATGCATTCTTCTTTGGCATCTTTAATGAAACAAACAAACATATATTTATATATCTATAACTATTAAAATACAAATAAATTAACTTACAAACGAATAATATGGATGTAATAAATCAACATACCTTTTTGAATGCAACAAAAAATTGTTTGAATGTTGTTGAAGAGCTTGAATCTGAATAGTTGAGTTTAACATCATCCCAACTTTCTTCATTCAACATCTTGACCATTTCCTCTTGTATTTTCATGTACACCTTGTGACTATATTAAACAAAAATAATGTTAAATTGATATGTTAAACTGACTTACTTTCTAAATTCATCACACATTTCTTCCATTCACAATTCTCCCGACCTAACACATGATAATATAGCTATGATAAGTTTATCATCCTTCACACCTTGTATTGATCTCCACGGTGTTATAGTCATATCATCTGGAAGATTTTTTATGTCAGGACCTATCTTACTTTAGCCACATATCAATGGTTTAGCCTTCTTAACTCTCTGATTTTTTATACTAACATTTTCCCATAGGGTGAAGATCTCATCTATCAAATATCATACATGTTCAGTTCTAAATCTCAATTGAAAATAGTTATCCATAGATCTAAATATATCACTTCCTTTGCGATGTTTTTCTTTTATATTTTCATCATCAAGTGGGAATATTATTTCCATACAACATTGCTTGCGAAACTTAACATCAACATTTGATCTCTCCCCACGACATATTTCAGAAAAATCATTATGGATAATCTCACCCTTTGAATGAAATTCATAGACATTATGTACTCATTCTCTGTGTTATGATCACATGCCAATAACATTGCTTTTGAATCTATTAAAACAACATAAATTATGCATTTGACGGTCTCAAAAAGGGGATTATTAGGATATTCTTTCATCAATTCTCTTCTAGCCTCTACAGAATGATTTCCTCCAATCACATAATATTTGTAGTCAAAACATTTTGATCTATCAAATTCTTCCCTCATAGTAACTTCCATTGGGTCAATATATGGGGTTGGCACATGTGCATATGGATTGTGTTAAGCCCTAATATTGACTCATTACCCCTTAATTGGGGCATATTATATTAGTAATGTTATTTTATTTATGTCGGATTTATTCCATTAGTTGTAATTATACCTCCTTGTCTCCTATATATACCAAGGAGACATTTTCATTTGGAATCATCTTGTACTTGAACATTTATGTGGGGTAAAAGGAGATTGCCCCCTCAAAGAGGCTTATTATATGAAATTATCTCTTTTTCAAGGAGTTGAGTACTTATTCTATGCTATATTGATATTTGGTTCTTAACATATGGTATCAGAGCTCAAGGTCTTGGGGTTTCGCTACTACATCTGAGACACCTTGGAATTTTTGCTATAAGTTTTTTTCTACAATGTTTCATAAGGAACGACTTGGAGGATATTTAGTAGACGGATCAAGGTACGTTGGGTTAAAATTTCATCTCCTGAGGCCTTATACTTTCAGAGATACAGCTTGTGAAATATAGGGATCTGGAATCATCTTGAACTGAGACATTACGGAATTTTCGCTATAAAAACTTTTCTGTAACATTTTAGACCCTGAAATCCAGAGGATATTCACAGAAATTAGTAAGGTATTTGAGGTAAAAATTTCAGCTTCTGGGTCATCGTACATTTGTAGATACACCCTGTGGAAGATAGGGTATCTGACTAGTCTCAAGAAGGTGTTCCAGGTAAAACAATCATAACTTATTCCTAGAGTATCCAAATTGAGTGAGACTGGTTTCATTGAATATTGGATAGTCTGTAGTAGTTCTGGTATGAGTTTCAGAATTTTATATCAATTATTTTGTGCGGGGCACTCTATACAAGTGAGATCTCCTGGAAATGCCAAAAATCAGGAAGTTGTGGAGAAGTTACCATAAATTACATTTGGCACATCCAATTTTGATCAGACCTGTGGCATTGCAGAGAAGAAATATCAGAGAACTACATAAAATAAAGTTTCATACCCAGAAGGGATGAAACTTGGGAGATACAATAGAATAAATATTGTCCAGCAGAACCACCTCAAAATCAAGGTTCAAAAGTGATACTTGGCCAACATACCACCCAAAAAGGGAACTTCTACACCAAATAAGCCTCCAGACAATCCTACTTGGACTCTTGATGAAGGTGAAGAAATGTGTAGGGACATAAATAATTTACAAAAGAAGATAGTAACAAAAGATGAACTATAAGAGATGGAAGCTAATTTGGAGGCAAAGATTGATGGTTTAAAAGAGGAGATCATGGAAGTATTGAAAAATTTCGTAACAGAGAAGACACCTGAAAGTGAAAATGCATCCCATGAAATTCATGATGAGGACACAAGGAAGGTGAAAAAAGAATGGAGAAACTTCAACTTTGGGTTGAAGAACAACCACGTTCCTAAGATCAATATGAGGAAGTTTGATGGCAAGGACCCAATCAATGGATACTTCAGATGGAGCAATTCTTTGATCTACATAATGTGCCACATACACAAAAGGTACAAATTGCTTCTTTATATTTAGAACCCAATCAATTTGTATGGTATTGATAGCTTTGTTCTTGAAAATCACTCGTCACTTGGACAATTTTCACGGAAGAAATGATAGAACACTATGAGAATACCAGGAGAAATACCTTCTTTAGTCAATTGATAAAGATCAAGCAAAAGAGTTTAGTTACCGAGCACATTGAGAACTTCCAAAGATTGAATATAAAGGTAATAGATATTCCAGATGAGCACTTGATTGATGTATTCATAGGAACTTTAAAGGATAACATTCAACATGAGGTTTTCCTTTGGGAACCCAAATCATTGG
>SNQJ01S0004132.1:65337-93549 GCA_010110895.2 Picea sitchensis
GAATGACGAAAAAGTGTGGACTCTCATTCAAAGGTTGCAGCAGGATTCCAGTGCATCAGATACATTTACATGGGAAAATGATTCACTATGGTACAAATATCGCTTATATTTATGTAAGAACTCCCAACTCAAACAAAAGGTACTATTGGAATTGCACACCTCTCCAGTAGGAGGGAACTCAAGATTTTTGAAAACCTACCATAGAGTCAAGAAGGATTTTTTTTGGGATGGCCTTCAAACTGATGTTCAAAGGTTTGTGGCAGAATGTCTAGTTTGCCAACAAAATAAGGTGGAAACAATTAATACCCTAGGTCTTTTACAACCATTATCCATCCCAAATCAGCGTTGGGAGGAGGTTTCCATGGATTTCATCACAAGGTTACCGAAGTCTGAAGGAAAGAGTGTCATCATGGTGATTGTTGATAGACTGACCAAGTACACACACTTTTATGCACTCTCTCATCCCTTCAAAGATAGTACAGTTGCCACTGCATTCATGGAGACAGTTCAAAAGCTACATGATGGCCCAAATATTATTGTAAGTGATAGAGATCCCATCTTCACTGGACGTTTTTGGACAGAATTATTTTCTTGTTTGGGTACTCAATTGGCTCATAGTTCATCCTATCATCCTCAATCTGATGGACAAACCAAGATAATGAACAAATGTCTGGAAGGATACCTTTGTTTCTTTGTCTCTGATAAACAAACACAATGGTTCAGATGGTTACCCTTGGCAAAATGGTGGTATAACACTTCCTTTCATACTGCAACAAAAATGACACCATTTTTTCACTCTATGGATACCACTCTCCTTCCATCACTTCTTCTCTAAAAGAAAAATCTAAGGTTCAAGCAATGGAAGATCACATCGAGTATCAATAACAAGTTCTCCAAATCTTAAAGGACAACCTGACCATGGCACAGAATCACATGAAACAACAAGCAGATCAACATTGTAGTGAAAGAAGTTTTGAAGTAGGGTATTGGGTGTTTTTAAGACTACAACCATATAAACAGATGTCCCTCAAGCAAGCCAAGTAGGATAATAAATCATCACCAAAGTACTATGGCCCTTATAAGGTGTTGCAAAAGATTGGTACTATGGCATACAAATTGGAGTTGCTTGCATCTTCACGAGTACACTCAGTTTTCCATGTTTCATGCTTAAAGAAGGTTATAGGCGACAAGATCCCAGTTCAAACTATATTTCCAAAACTTGACGAGGAAGGAAAAATCATATTGGAGCTTGAATCCATCACTGACACAAGAATTCTCCAGCTGAGGAATAGATCCATTTCAGAGTATCTCATTAAATGGAGGAAACTACTGGCTGAAGATTCAACTTGGGAAGATGAGTCTTTTATACAGAAACATCCAGAGTTACTCAAGCATTGCGGACAACACTTGTCTCAAGGGGAGGGGCATGTTAAGCCCTAATATTTTCTCATTACCCCTTAATTGGGGCATATTACATTAGTAATGTTATTTTATTTCTGTCAGCTTTATTCCATTAGTTGTAATTATACCTCCTGGTCTCCTATATATACCAAGGAGACATTTTCATTTGGAATCATCTTGTACTTGAACATTTATGTGGGGTAAAATGAGGTTGCCCCCTCGAAGAGGCTTATTATCTAAAACTATCTCTTTTTCAAGGCATTGAGTACTTATTCTGAAGTTTTTCTATGCTATATTGATATTTGGTTTTTAATAGATTGTACCTAATCAATGCTTTCAAATTGTGAATATGCAAGTGATGTGGTTTTCTAATTTGATATTTTTCTTGCCCTTCTGTGGGTTTATAAAATTGTTTCACATTCAACTGAAATGTGTGGCCATCATCAACTAAGTTTGTCATCCTCATTTTATTTTTAATGACATTTTGTATTGTTTTCATAATACCATCCTCTAGATTAGCACCTGGTGTTATTATTTCTCTGTTACCTTTAGGACTTTCACTATAATACTCTGAGCTAACGATGGTTTCTTGAACATTATCAACATTTGTTTTCTTTCTCTTATGATTTAAATGTGTTTCATCTAAATCAATGATTTCTTCATAATCAATAGGAATAGATTCATCATCATCCATCACTTTTTTTCATTTATCTTGTTTATTCTTTTTGAGAGGAGTAATAACCTCATTGGGACCAATCTCAACAAAACCTTCATTTGGATTTTCCTCATTTTCAAATGTAACCCTTTTAGGATTTATAGAATGAGGATTTTTCTTTCTTCTTTCATGTTCTTCTCTGTCTACTCTTGCAGGTTCAACCTCCATTAATTTATGTTTATTTTTCCTTCCTTCTTGTGTCTTTTCAATATGGAAAGCGTTGTTGATATCCATGATATTATTCTCTATAGAGTAAATCCCCACTAACATATGTGAAATGTTTTCAACAAAATCCTATAAAAATAAAATATAACATTTTCATGTTAAATAAAATTAAAACATTACCATGATACTAAAAATAATAAACGACACAAAAATATAAATAAAAAACTTACATTGTCTTTCTCAATGTCATCAATGATGGATGCAGATAATTCTGGAAAAAAAAAATCATTCTTGTTATAATTGCTCAATTTGAAACACTATATAAACTTGATATAAGTTCTTCCTTGTTTGACAAGTGCATAAACAATATCTATGGTTGGCACCACGCATATATCTCGTAACAAGTCAAGTGTCTAATAATTTCCTTGCACATGTTCTATTTCGACACAATACAAATATATATGATCTCCATTGTTGCCTTGTTTGTCTTTAACAAACCAAGAATATTCCGGTTTGTTTTCACCTTCCATAGATTTCCACTCTCTAACATTCTTCATTGCCTTTGATAACTCAGGTGTTATGCTATCATTTTGTTTCCTAACATTCATGGAGGTTCAAGTTACATTTTTGGATGCCATTATTGTAGGTCATGATCCATATATATTCATAGATAATCTATTTCCTGCTATTTGCCTATATTAAGATAAATAAAATAAAATAAGACCTTTACATTATAATAAACTAAAAAAGAACATTGAATATAAAATTTAATTTAAAAAAAAATAAAAAATTTCGACCCATGGAGTTATTGGGCTTATGCCAGGACCGTGGGGGTTGGGGCGATGTCGAGCATCACCCCAACCCCACAGCCAAGCCCTGGGGGCACCCGGGGCTTGGCCATGGGGGCTAAAAATTTAAGTAGAAAAAAAAAAAAACTATTTTTTTTACAAAACTATACGTAAATTTGACTTTTCTTTTTCTTTTTCTTTTTCAAAAAATCTTAAGGATTTTGTTAAGATTTTTTGAAAAAAGTCTCAATTTTAAAAAAAAGTTGGGTATTTTTTAGAAAAAAATAGAAAACATCTAAACAAATTTAAGGTTTTTTTAATTTTCGCATGAAAAATTATTATGTGATTCAAAGATAATCTTATAATTGTTGTTTTGGTAAATGGTAAGAATTTAAAAAATAACTAACCTTCGAAACACTAGATTCTCCTCGGATGTCTTATCGATGTTCCCTTGTAGCTTGCTCCAAATCCTTTAATGAATACTACCCAAGATATCATACAATGTAAAAAGATAAAACAAGACTGTGTATATATAACACAGATGATATAAATTACTATTAGTATAACAAATGTGGGATAAATAAAAATTAGGTATATTGTCTACATATATACCTAAAATTATATGGATCATCAACATGTTTAATAAATGTGGGATAAATAAATAAACATGATAAATATTGTATTTAACATGTAAATAACAAAATAAAAAAGTAAAAGTTGTTTTTAATTTTTAAAAGAAAATAAGCGAAAAAAAATTGGGGGGAAATTTTGGAGGGAAAAATTTGAGGGGGAAATTTTGGAGGGAATATTTTGGGGTGAAATTTTGGTGGAGATTTTGGGGAAATTTTTTTTTTTTTTTGGGGGGGGGGGTTTAGAGGGAAAAGATCATTATGCATGTAATAATGTCATAGGGAGGGTGAGAATTTCTATCATTCTATGTTTTCAGAGAGAAGGGATGGATTCATCAGATAAAGAAGATTTTATTTCTGAGACATCAAAAAATTATTCGCATACCTCTTATGTTGGGACTAGGAAATGCGATGTGAATGTTTGTAATGCAGTGAGGCGTCATATTTTTCAGCGAGTCAGAATTTTGATCATAGTGCAAGCAATTTTATTCAACATGCTCCTCATGAAAGTCTTAAATCAGAGGACTTCAAAGGCGCCAATGATGAAGAGGATGAATATGAAGGTGATAAATCTATTCAACAATTTAATATTAATGAAAATAATCAAAATGTAGGTCACAGTGGAGACTATGATCAACGTTTAAATGATTGAGATGAAAAATTTCCTCCAAGTGAGGAGTTTCAAGGTACCGATGAAGGTTTCCAAGGCACCGATGAAAATGATGGAGAAATTCCCTCAAGCGGAAATTTTAAAAGCAGTGAAGATGGTTATGACAATGGTGGATACTTTTTCTCGAGTGGGGAATTTAAATACAACAATGTTGGTGATGATGAATTTCCTCCAAGTGAGGATTTTGAAGGTATTGATGAAGATTTTCCTCCAAGTGAGGATTTCCAAGACACAAATGAGGATGATGAATAATTCCCCCGAAGTGGGGATTTTAAAAGTAATGAGGACAATTATGGAAATGTTGGACAGTCTTTCTTGAATGAGGAATTTAAAAGAAGAAATGTTGGTGGTGATGATTTTCCTCCAAGTGAGGATTTTCAAGGTATCGATGAGGATATTGAAGATTTTCCTCCAAGTGAGGATTTTCAAGCCAGTAATGAGGATGATGAAGAATATCTCTCAAGTGGTGATTTTCAAAGTAGTAAAGATGATTACGCCATTGGTGGACACTCTTTCCCGAGTGATAAATTAAAAAACAACAATGTTGATGTTTATTTTCCTCCAAGTGAGGATTTTCAAGATACTGATGAAGATTTTCAAGACACTAAGCAGGAAGGTGAAAATTTTCACTCAAGTGGGGATTTTGAAAGCAACGAAGATGATTATGTCAATGGTGGACACAATGTTGATGATGATTTTCCTCCAAATGATTATGTTGATGATGATGTTCTCAATCATTTAGCTGCAACAAATCAAGGTGATCGACATTCTCTAGTTCAGTCTCTTGACAATGTTTTGCTTGATACTCCTTGTGGTGTTAAGGAAAATCCCTCTAGTGAGGATGATGAAATAGTGGAGACATTGCAAAGAAACATTATATCTAGGACCAAGATTAGACCTTTTTATATCAATCCAAATCATTATAGTTATACAAGGTCTAGGAAAGAATTTCTCACTAAATCAATTTCCATAAGTGAATTGATTTCAAGTGAATGTTGTCAAAAGAATTTTTTGAAAAGCATGGATTAGATGTACTCCTTGAATAAAATGAAGAAATATTTGGCAATGAATAAGAGCATGCAAAATTCATATTTGATGGGGTGCATGATATCCACCAATACAGGATATGATTGTCGCATTGGGAATATTTTACTTTGCAGAAAGGCTTTCAAAAAAATTCA
Organism: Picea sitchensis; assembly: GCA_010110895.2. NCBI lineage: Eukaryota > Viridiplantae > Streptophyta > Pinopsida > Pinales > Pinaceae > Picea > Picea sitchensis. Next base: position 70,887 of record SNQJ01S0004132.1, read on the forward strand.
CTCAATTCGTTATCTTCGTCTATCAAGAATCCAGACAAGGTTGGAAAAATATCCTTCATTTTATTCAAAGGTACATCATGGACGAGAGAGTATCCCATTTACAAACACTACTTTGTCATGGATGCGTGATTTCTTTTCCAAATATGGAGAGTGTATTCCATATAGAGACACAATACATATTCCAGATAATTTCTCAAGGAGATAAATCTACAACTTGTCCAAAGGATATGTTGAAGGTGTTGAAGGAAATGGTAATTTTATTACATGTGCATATTTTACAAGAATATGGAAGTGACAATTCAAAAATGTTCATATTCCTAAGAAGTCAGGGACGGGGATTTGTCATATATGTGCTAGTCTTCAATCAAGAAGAGATAAATATGAAGGGGCAGAAAGAGTTATGTATTTGCTATTTTTTTTTTAAATTGAATAGTTATCAACTATGAAAACATACAATCAATATTTTCATTTTATGTCATGTGCGAATTCCATAGTCAAAGCACTGAACAAGAACATCGGAATCAATAATCAAGTGAAATAAAAAAGTTGTACAAACATCGGAAGAAGTGTTATGATGCTCTAAACAAATATTTAGGTATGATAATCGATGGCATGGACCAAAAGAAAACACTTCTACCACATTTTTTCCGTACACCCAAAAATTTACAAGAAGATAATTTCATTCAATTTCACTTGGTTGGTTGTATGGTTTTCAATGGAAAAATGTGTCCAAGGGTTTACTTCACAGCTCCAAATATTCATAATGATGCAAATTTGACCATCATCATAATTCATCATGTGCTCACTCATTGTTTTGGAAATATTCCTCAAGTTCTCTATCTATAGTTGGACAACACTAGTTGTGAAAATAAAAATGAAATTGTGTTTGGATATCTAAGCATGCGTGTTGAAATGGGAATCTTTCAAAAGGTGAAAGTTTTTTTCCTTCTTGTTGGACACACTCATGATCATATTGATCAAATGTTCAGTCATTTTTTAGTAACATTGAAGAGGGAAAATGTTGGAAGTCTACCATCATTAATTGAAAGTATTAAGAAAACATACATTCCAAAGCCTTTTTTTCATATATTAGAAGAAATTGTTGACATGTGAAGATTTATCCAGGGATCACATCGTGAAGAAAAATGTATTGAGAATCTTAATGACATTAACTTCCAACATCAATTTTTTTTCAAAATAATTGATGGAAAAACACTTATATGGGGAAAGGAGTATTCAACTACTATAGAATGGGGGGCTTCATTAGGTTTATCATTTTTTAAGTTCATTCCAGATCGTCCAATATTTTCATCAAAGTTATTATTTTTACAAACAGTTGTTGAAATCCATAATGCACGGAGGCGTAATAGAGATGTGGATTATTATGAATGTCTGGAAGAAATTAAAAAGTCCATTAAGGATACATATGAGTACTTTGATGTTGTTGATTCTATTTGGTGGGAGTCTTTTTTCAATAGTCAAAGTGACATAATTTCAAGCTCAACAAATGAAGATACAATGTTGAATACTCCATTTCATTGGCCACAAAATATGCCAAATGAATCTGAAGAAACAAACAGTGTTGAAGTTCAACAAGAATATCAAGGTATTATTGAGTTTACACAAACAAAGTAAAGAGAAATGTATATTGGTTCGTGAAGTTCACGTGCACAATGTGAAGCCATGAAAGACTTTTGCAAAGGTTCAATACAAGATATTAAGAAGGGTAGCATGATTGCAGATTTAGCGACTGAAGATCTACATGGTTATCCATTCTGGATTGGAAAGCTTATAAAGATTGAGAAATAAAACGATGATGTTATTGCAATTGAAGTGCATTGGTATGCAACAAATACACAACCATTCAATGGTGTGTACAAGCCATATATGGTGGTTGAGAAACATGTCAATAGAAAGAGAAAAATAAATGGTCAAAATACAACTCGTCGTCGCACTGGCCTCTTAAAATTAGATGATGTTGACATACTTGTTTATGACTTCAATTTGACAAAGAGAGGAACTCTTCGCTCCAAGACAACATATATTATCAAGAGGTTTTTGCCACAAGAAATAAATGCAAGATGGGAGTCTGTTGAACCTAGTCGTAGATCTAAAAGGATTTTGACATTTGAAATGTTGGGCATGCATGTAGACTCAGATGGTGCATTCATCGAAAATAGAGAAGAGTATGGATCATCTACATCTTCATCCAATAATTCATATGAAGACAATGTAGACTCTGATGGTATTTCAGAAACCATGAGTCAATCTGAGTAAGTGTATGAAACATTTTATGCATTTTTTATCCTTATGATGTTTGTATGGTAACCAGAAATTAGCATTGAACTTACATATAATCTTACATGAAGTTATGAATCTTTTGTTATGTTTTATGAATGATATGTTTTTTATTATGGATAATATAATAAAATTTCGTAGCTCATATGTTTTCAATATGGACAATTTAACAATAATTTTAAGAAATAATTTATGTTTCATTCAATGTAACTTGTATTTACTTTTTTTATTATAAGTAAAAAAATTAATAAAAAGTGACGTTGAATTTTTAAAGTATATTGTGATATTTTCATGACATCATGTACTACCTTGTGCTTTGAGTGATAATAAGATTTAAAAAGTAAACATTGAAGGGTTGATTTTATGATTTTGTTTACATTAATGATGAGTTTTTTACCACTTTATAAAAACGTGTCATTTGCATACCCCAATTTTAGAATGGGTGCTACCAGTAGCAATACTTTTCAATTTGATGGTTAATTTAGAGGTTTTGGTTTTAATTGTACCAAGTGTTAAAAATACGATTTCAAATTATCTCAAATTTCAATGTTTTAAAAAGAAAAGAAAAAATTCAAAAGCATCTTTTTTTTTAGGTGTTGATTTTAAGGTTTTTCTGAGTTACTTTCTGAGTTTTGAAGGCCATGTTTGAAAAATGTTGTAATTTTGACCCCGTTTAAAAAAATGGTGCCACCGATAGCACCACTTTTTGATTTGGGGGTTGATTTTGATGTTTTTTATTCAAAAATATGGGTTTTTTGGGCTAGAGTTCTCGTTTTGAGGTCACAGTTTGCATTAAGTTGGTAGCTATGTTTTGTTTGGATGCATATATTTTTTTTTTGAATGGACTTAATGTTAGATCTGCCAGCGCTAGAAGCAATGCCCCTTAGAGAACGAGACCCTACTTCTTAAGATTCAGAACCAGACTTTTATGATTTATTCAAGATCCATACCTTCTGGATCGAGAGGACGATTGTAGTGGTTGAGAACCAGATTCAATAGTTGATTCTTATGAACCCATCGAAGAGGTGGATCCAATTCCAGGTCCAGATATAGAGAAAACTTATGGGTTTTTAAGAAACAAACGTAAACATGTCAGTGCACAATAGTCATAAATCAAGCCTCCATGCGGTTTTGATTCGTTGATCTACGATCGAGACCATTTATTTATCCCACATGCATATGGGAAGGTTTTCCTAACATGTTGATAATAAAACATGGACCCTTTATTTCTTGTATGAGATAAGGGAAGCCACAGAAACCTGCAGAGCCCTTGTGCAATTTTATCTTTTCGCTAGGGAATCAATGGTTTGTGGCCTCGTGGATCAGACCAACATCAGATCTCCCTTAGTTGGATAAATTTTATGAAAATATTATGATGCTTCGGTGGGTAGGCTGAATGGTGTACCGAACTGGAATCGTATGTGTTGAATTGGTTAAGAGGTTACTTGGTGGGTTGGTGGACTAGTGTATCGGACCAAAATCCTATGTGGAGAATTGGTTAAGAGATTACCTGGTGGGATAATACCCCAATAGGCCAATACCCTGGTAGGACGATGCCTTGATGGGCCGATATCAAACCCATAAGATTTGAATTTAGGTGGAAGCTTGTGCAAGGAACGCCTAGTGGCCAGTGGGCAGGTGGTTGATGCTACATCAATGCCATGTTAGTAGAAAAATCGGTGCCATGTCATCCATCACACGTGGAATGGATGCATGTGGAGGCCACTTCAAACAGGAAGACTTAAGAAGAAGGGGAAACTGGTGGTTGCCAGTGACCAATGCCACATCATCTGCCACGTCAGCACCATGTCAATGCTACATGTAGTGTTTTGGTTAGCCCATGTGTCAAGAGGATAATTTTCCACGTGTCCTAGATAGTCCAAGTTCCAACTCATAGTTATGAATAGGGTCGGAGGATGTGATGATGTTAGCAGCCTCATATCATGCCATATTTTAGGCCACATTCTTGTGCCATGTGAGCATGGTGTTCGATCAAGTTACTAATTTTCATGCCAGGTGGTATGCCATGTTAGTTCCATGTGTCTTAGGTGCCAGCTAGATCATCTGCTTTATGCATCATTGAACCTGAGATAGATCCCGGTCGTTAGATCTAAGAGGTCAAGAGATCTTGGTCATTGATCTCGGGAATAAAGCTCAGAAGGGATTCACTGCATTGGATAACCGGACCACTAGACAGATTGGGAACTATTGAAAATGGATTAGCAAATCCCAAGGTTTCGGTGCCCCAGTGGGTCAATGCCCTAGATAACTAGATATCATAAATATTAATTAGTGTCAAGTGTGGGAGATTCAATGGATCCTGATGCCCGGTGAGTTGAGGGTCCCGATGGGTTGGTGGTCTATGCTACGTCAGGAGATTACGTGTTCTAACATGCCAGCACTAGGTAATTCCACATTGGATGGTATGGGTGACATGGAGCCACATGGAGATAGGTGTAAGAAGACCTGAAAGATTAAAAGGGACATAACTTTTGATTCCAAGCTCGGTTTTGAGCATGGTTATAGTCATTGGAAATATATTGAAGAGAAGAATTGGATTATGACATTAGAATTGGACATAGAGAGATGAGTAAGAAACGTGGTTTGAGAAAAGAGAAAAGAAATTGTTTGTAAAAAGGACAAAGTTGCAAATTCCATATTGTTATAGAATCTTACAAGAGAGACGAATGAATAATATGAAGGTTGGTGTATGATCACAATTATGATTATTATCAGTGCTGATATAGAAATTTTCTTGGCTCTTTGTGTATTTTCTACTATAGTTGACAGAATTTGACCTGCTAGTAAAATTGCACCAATGGAGAAAGTGTATAAATGGGGTGAAAGTGACTTTTCAGGAAGCCATAATTTTTCAGCTCATAAATCAGATTAAGGCATGAGAATAGTATTTGGAAATTTGTTGAAGAGGAGATAGCATCTATCCACCCAGATCTTGACTTGGGTAGCATATTGTTCTCATAAAATCAAAGAAGGCCTATGGTGGCTTGTAGGTGCATCATCTCCAGGGCTCAGTTATACAGTTTTGTAGTACCTTGACTTTATGTTATCAGAGTAGTGCAGTGGAAGTGCGATGGGTGAAATAATGAAGAATCATGTAGTGAATTATGTTCAGAGTTACTCTAAAAGGAAAATGTAATCATACTTTAGAAAAAGATGATAGGAATACAATAGAATCCAAGACAACCAAGAACAACAAAGAGAGTTATACATGATAAAAATAAATAAAATTAGTTGATGCAAATTGCTATGATATGCACACTGGAAAAACATATATAGTACAAGAAGTTGGAAAGCATATGCATCGATGGACATGTTAGGGATGCATTCTTAGTACAGATAGATATGCATTAGTGCATGTGAAAAATATTTAATAGTACATATGGCATGTTGTAGACAAGGGGTAGTCTATTGTTATATTTTATGAATGTTAAAATTGCTAATTATGACATGAAAGAGGAAGTTATTGCATGGCTGAAAGTTGATGGTGATGCATATGGAAGCCATCCATATGAAGGAGCAACCAAAGGGTGGAATGTTGAATAAGAGGTTGGTGAAGGAGACATGACAACTCCTACTAGTACCAACTAATTAGGTAGCATCAAACCAATTAAAAGGAAGCTATGCAAGTACAAATTTGTTGTATTATGTTGAAGGGACTTTAAGTAAGAATTTCCACATCCAACATTTAACATTTAAAGTGATCTTATTATATTTTTTGAATGCATTCATTGGAATGACCTACCATTCGGTATGGTAAAGGTTGAAGGCCTACAATACTTATAAATGTTATTTAAATTTAGAATGCATTCATATGACAACATGTATGACTGTGTTGGATATGAGTTAATAACCAAAGTAAATAAGAGGTATAAACCTGTTATAGAAATAATTGAAGATAAAGAAGCAATGTGGAGAGAGGTTTGTTGAGTTCCAACTCACCATGGTGGGGTGCATTATGTGTAAATGTGGCCATGGACATTGGCACATTGGTTGAACTCTTATGAAGATCAAATGCATTATAGAAAGCTAGTATACTTAAATGATGCATGTGTAAAGAATAATAATTTCCCCATGTTCCATATGATTAGTGAACAAAGTGATGGAGTTGTTAGTATACATAATTATTTTTGAAAATTGCTCGTAAGAAACTGTAGATATGGAATGAAAATATAATGTGCATAGAATGTTAACAATATGTTTGGTTGTGGGAAGGTTGAGATTGCAGGAATATGGTCTAGGATATGGCAATTGAGTTAGTCCATAAGGAAGTTCAATGTCTGTTGTTATAAATCCAAATAGTTATGAGAAGGAATCTCATACTTGCAGGATATGAGTTCCTACAAGGAACATATCTTAAAATGAATAAGTGAAATTAGAAATATGTGAGATGACAGATCTATCCTGAAGGAATAGATGATGGTTGTTGAACTAGAAAGCATGGAAAATGCCACTATTGTGACATTGAACCTCATGATATACCTTGGTCATCGTTGAGGAGAGTTATGCCATGTTGGAGCAAGACATGGGAACGCCTTGGTTGTAAGACTCTATAAGTATCAGTACTCTTACTGCATGAGTAAACCTTGGCAATTGATGGATCACCCGAGGGACTATGTAACAGAAAAGGGGATGCCTGAGCTTGGAGGGTGAATGACTGCAAGAAAGAGGAGGATTGAATTATTTATGTCACATGATAGGTGGGATCACAAGTTCATTGGGTGTGTCTAAGAAAATAGTTAGTCAAGTAAATGTGCCAACCATGTGGATGAAGATCCATGATTTGCACATACTATTGAAATTCCAAAATTCCAGGAGAGGATCGGACCAAGGAGAGGAAGACATTGTTGAAGAAGCTGAAAGATGAAGGCCATGAAATGATTGGATATGGAAAGGATATGATTCCACATAAGGATCTGATAGCATTCCTACTATATTTGATGTTTGTACTACAACTTTTTTTCTGACAATGAAGAGCACCCAAGAATTATATTATTGGTGTTGTGTTTGGGTTTAAAAGGAGGGAATACAAATAATCAGGAAAGTAATTATGAAGTGCGTGGATGATATGTCAAGTAATTGTCCAAACCTTCCAATTCACCATGATGGGATGCATGGCTCAGTAAGGAACTCTCTGAAATCAATGCAGAGGTGCATTGAGTAGGTATGCATGAGTAAGTTATAAAAGTGTGAAAGTGGTAGAGTTGCACACATGCAGGCTAAGATAGAGTTGTGTATGCTTAAAGGAATTATTGAACACATTTTGGTGAATGCACATTGTGTGTGTGTGTGTGTGTGTGTGTGTGTGTGTGTGTGTGTGTGTGTGCATTTCTTGGTAATGGATGTGATAACAACTGAAATGATGTGTTTATTACTAACTCTTGAAGTTGAGAACATTTTGAGAGTTGTTAGATATTACAACAAGAAAGTTGCAAGTTAAAATAGTTACATAATGTTGGATTACAAAAAATCTCTGCTAGGGGAATAGAGTAATGAACATGTTAATGGCTAAGAGAAATAAAATATTGGTTGATAATACATGTGTAGAGAATCATGAGTTCATTCCATTTAATAGTTGGATTAATGGAAGTGATTGAATTGTCAGTTGTAAGCAATTAAGAGAATACTGACAGTTCTTTTAGTTGAGTGTAATTTGAAAAATTGCAGCTAGAATGTTCTTGGATATGGAAGGGATGTAATACCATAAGGAAGACTGATATCTACTGTTGCAAAAGCCAAACAAATTATGAGTGGAAATCTCATGCTTGGGACACTTTTTTTTTTCTGTATAAACAGATTTGGAAATTGAAAATTGAAATTTTGTGTGATGATATCTCATGATGATTGTATGTGTGTAATACAAATGAGATGTTGACTATTGAAGATACAAGCTCAAGAAGGATATAACTAGAAGGGAATCGAGCTCAAAGACAAAGGCATGGAATGAGTCAAGTCTAGTGGACTTGTTGCGGCTAGAGTTCTTGATGTCGTAACTCTGGAAACTTTCTGACTAAGTGCATTGAAGCTCTGAAGATAAGTAGTACAGCCTAAAGGGTTGCAAAGTATAGAAGGGGGTACACTCCTTGGGTTGTGTGGGATGATGGGGAATATGAGCTTGTTGGTTGGAACTCTTTCCAGAATTATAAATTGTGAAGTTATTATGTAGGTTTTGGCTGAAGGGCCTATGAGTGCATGTTTTGTTTTTAGGCTAGAGTGCCTATGTATTTAAGAATTCGATGGACTGCATGTGCATATTAGGGGCCATAAATCCTATCTTTGTATTATTAAGAACACTGGTATGGTTTTTTGCAGTGAGAAAAGTGCCAAAATAAGAGGAGGGTGATGTAACACCCCCAGTTTTGACCCCTATGAACTAGAATGTATTATGCAAATGTGACTTAGGCTAGTGAGTCGATAAATTTGAAAGGGTTGGAGTGCCTAAAAATGTAATATATATATATATATATATATATAATACATTGTTGGCTATGAGACAAATAAGAACAAGAGATAGGAGGCTATGTTTCCACGAGAGAGGGGGGTTGAAGGGGCTAAGTCTTTTTATTATTATTCACCCATATTGGTTTGTGTGGGGGATGTGGGTGTGTGAGTCTCATGGGAACACCACATTGTCTCTTAGGGAATGTGAGTCTCTTAGGTAAACCACTTCTTTACTATATAAACATTGAATTAGCTTGTTTGGGGGGTGCTCATTCTAATTATTATGTTGGTGTTACACATCAAAATTCCATACTTGCATATAAAGTGCCGCAAGTGTCGCACGTGGCACAAACGTCATGTTTTAAGTGTCGCAAATGTTGCATGTATCGCAAAATTCACATTCTAAGTGTCGTAAGTGTCACACCTAAACTGTCACAAGTGTCGTAACATGCTTCATGCACTTTTTGTAAGTGTCACAACTCAATCGACACCTTAGAAACATTTCTCACAACCTCCAAATCATGTTAGAGAGAAAACCCCCATCATTTGGCAATCGAAACACATTTTTCCTTGGAAAATTAAACTTATTTTTTAGCATTTATGAAGGGTGGTGCCCCCTGGACATACTGGGGGAGTGCCATGGTTCTCCCTCTGCCATATTAGGGGAGCACCATTTCTAGGATGGCGTATTATCTCTCACTATGGGGGATCATTATTCTTATTGAGAAAAAAGGGAGATGTCCTCCACCAAATTCTATGGTCCAACTCTCTCAGATTGGGTTAGTTTTGTTTGACCCTCGTGCTTGGGATTCACCTTAGGATTTGATCCAAACCTAAAGGGTCTATATCCTCATCCATATCCCTCATTTTATCATGGTAGTTGTACTTCTCATGCCTATAAATTGAAAGCATTTCCATGGGGAAAGAGGAGGAAGAAATAAATAATAACATCGTTATTTTGATCTTACATTGTTCATGCAGAGGGTTGGATGAGAAGAGCCTAGAGGAGTTGCTGCATCTTCAAACTCATATTGTAAGTATCTTCTTTGAGTTCTAAAATTAATATGCTTGGCCTATTTTCTTCAAGTATGTGTACTTTCGCATTTACTTGTCTGTTGTCATTCAATCTTCATAGGTAGATCTATTCGTTTAATTACATAGAGTGGAAGAAAGCTATCTTTTTTGTTCTTTGCAGGATCTCATCTACTTTAAGGAGCTTAGGAATCAAGCTCAATATTTGAAGCATCAAGAATAATCATCGAAATAAGGTATGTCACACTTTTCTTCTTCTCCTTTAACTAGTTGAGTTAGATCTAAAATGGATATAGAAACCATTTGTAATTTTTTTCTTGGTAATAGGGGTATGATAATCCAAGGGAGATTTCACCTGTCCATAGGGGAAATATTTTGTAACAGAAATTGGTGACTCCACTGGGGATCGACTTTGACTAGTCTTTCCTTTGATCATCTAAATCCCTTGACCATCATTAGGTGTTATTTGATGCTTTATTCTAAATAAATTCCCTCTTTCCTCTGCTTCATAGCTTCATAGAGCCACTGACTGGATATCCCTGAGTTTTTATCATTTTTTAAACTTTTTTCCAACTTTCCCAGAACCGACACTCCCCTGCAGTGGGCACCAGGGTGCCATTGTCAGGCTGACACTCCACTATAGATCTATAGGGAGCACCACCCTCTCATTTTTGTGAGAATATCCATGTTTTCCAAGTTCTGCTCAATTCTGTTGATCTGGAGTTTTTAACCTAGGAATCGTCCATTTGTTTTTGGATTTTTTTGGTGCAAAAAATGGTTATTCATCTTTGTTGAGATTGCAAATTATTTGTAGATTGTGAGATTGGTTTGTTTTACCTTACATTGGTTTAATCCTTGTTTCACAAGATCATCAATTATCTACCTGGTTAGAAGGGTGTGCAAGGGTTTGTTGGTGATTGAGTTCCTTATCAGTCTTATTTGATTGAATGAATTGAAACTCGATTGTTTGCCACAACTTAGCTTTGATATCATTTCTTGTTGCTCACTTTTCAACGATTATTGAGTGTGATTTTCTTGATTTCTTGTATGTTTGGATCTATGTTTGAGTAAGTTTCATTTTCTTTGATTTCTTTCGAGAAAATATTTGTTTGAACAATCTTTTGTTTCTTGCTCTATGTCATTCTAAGTTGTGAACTGTTTCATTATTATTGAAAGAATGAAGCATTGGAAACACATCATTGTTTGCATCTAAAAATAAAACAAAAAGAATTTGTAGAACTTTATATGCATTGGTCTTGGAAATTGAAAGATTTTATTTTTGATAATTTGGCGAATGTGTGAATTCTTGTTTGGAAACAAAATTGCATTAAGTATTTGCATTCTTTTGAGTGTTTTTTAGTGACAAAAAAAAAGAAGCTCTTATCCTTCCCATAAATAGATGTTCATCAAAAAAGAAAATTGTATTTCATTATTTTTTCTTTCTTTTTGGAGTTGAGTCTCTAACCATCATTAATTTCACTATCATTCACCCTTGAGTAATGAACAACCATGAAAATAAGCATTAATTAAAATTGATCTAGAAAAATTTCTTTTTTATATATTTACAACAACAGTAGACTAGAAATAGAGCTTTGGAATAGGTTGTGAGGTTAACTCTCCAAATCATTAAATACAAACACATAATCTTGTGATAGGGAGAGAAAATCCAATTTTTGTATAAGCATAGTTGAGATCCCCCTCTCACATAGGAGTTAAACACGAGGTTGCATGTGGGAGAGAAACAAAGATTATCCCTCTAAGGCTTAACCAATCGTAGAGGAACAATTGTATATTGGGGGTTCTTCCTGAGAATCAGCTATTTTCATTTGGTCTCAGAGCTTCGTGAATCCCAAATTCGTTCAGGGTCCTCAAGAGTTTACCGATCCACTTGTCTTAGTTCTCTTGAAGAATTTTGGACTTGATATCATGCCCATATGTTCAGACCTGACTATCAACTGTACCCTCCCAGAGGCTGAATGCGATTTGGTAACCTTAGTGGCCATAATATTTAGGTTCTATACATGAGGTGACAAAGAAGGGAATCCTTTGTTGTACCTGGGTCAGACATTAGTCAAACTCACTCGAGATCCTTGGAGGGTAACCTGCAGGTAAAACCGTAAGGAAAATTGCACCATGACGTAAGTCTATTAAGAAGGCTGCCAACGAAACTGGTCCACCTTCTCAAACCTATCCCCTTCTCACTTTGTTTTTGTGATGTTGGATTTCATCACCAACTAGTACATTCATTGGGAGAAGTCATTGTTTTTCCTGTTGGTTTTATATATTTTTAGCGAGTGTTGTTTGTTCACCCTAGTTGTCCTTATGATTGGTATTGTGGATGAAAAAGGTCTTTGTCGATCACATAGGATGCAATGGTTTCCCCCGAAAGACTACGAACCCTTACCTCCCAATTCACCTGAAGACACTTTTTGTGAGGAAATTGAAAACTATTCAAACACTGGGAGTGTTTCTACTCCTTTGATTGAACATCTCGAGGGAACAATCGTAATAATTAAGGAAGGTCATATCCTTCCTGTAAACCCAACATTGACCAACCCTCTTGATCCACTTCTTCTCTGAGTAGACTCTTCAGGAAATATCGTAGCTAAAAATTATCCTAGATTATCATCAAGGCCATTTGGAGAAATTGACATGGAACCAGAACAACCCCATACAAATGAAGGATATACAACCCCTATCTTCTCTACTGAAATGGTAGATCCACATCAAACGTGTGTTCTTCCTATATGGTTAACTCCATCGGGTCGTGATCTTTATGAAAAATTCAATTTGAATAGACCACTCTTTATCCCTCCACATACATATATCACCACCGGTGTAGATGCAAGACCATCGAGTCAGTACTCTTACCACCCTATTGGACCAACACTTAATACTGCTACCACTTCAAGACAAATAACGAGTGATACAGATCTTGTACTTCCTAGTCATTTATAAAGTACTATGATGGTTACACCAACGATGCCTCTTCAAGTAGCAAATTCATTCACACCACAGAATCCTGTTGGGACACCTTCCCATCATAGAATGCAAAACCCTTTCATACCACAAATACCTACTAGGGGGAAATCCTACATTAGTGGAAAAATCCCTACCAGAGGGAAACCTTCATTAAGTGGACAAATCCCTACTGGGGGAAACCCTCGTTTGGGGGACAAGTCCCAATTATTACCCAAACTATGGCAGGGGGGAAAGTTCCAAGTTATTTTGTTGGAAACCCACAACCATATTGGGGGCCACCCCAAGGAGGATCTTTTAATACACTAAATTAAGGAGGATCTCTAAATCCCAACCCACAAGGAGGATCTTTAAATCCTAATCCTTCAGGACTGTATTTTGGACAACCATATCTAGGTGTCTGGAATCCCACTTGGGGTCCTCAAGGAAAATCATCTTACCCTCCTCAGGGTCCAACCAGTTACCCTCCTCAGGGTCCAACCAGTTACCCTCCTCAAGGTCAACCTCGATACCCTCTCTAGGGTCAAACTCGTTACCCTCCTCAGGGTCAAACTGGTTACCTTCCTCAAGGTCAAAATGGTAATCTTCCCCAAGGTCAACTTGGTTACCCTTCTCTGAGTCAAATTGGTTATCCTCCCTTGGGTTACACTAGTTATCCTCCTCAGGGTCAAATTGGTTTCCTTCACCTTTTACCCAAGTTCCTCAACAAATGAATCCTAATTTTTCTAGCCAAAATCTGCAACATCCACATATGGGAGGAATTTTTGGATATAACTTCCCACAAAAACCAGTTTATGGTCCTACTAGTGTTCCCATGCCTCACCAATATCATCCTCAAAGTAATCAACAATTACCCTTTTTGGCTACTTAAGACCTCCCAAACCTGTCAATATTGACAAACGATCCCATATTACACTTCTCCTTCTGGCCAGTAATCCCTGCCAAGTTACCATCAAATATTCCAAAATTTGACGGTAAACCTGGAGAAGACCCGAACAACCATGTCATGACATTTCATCTTTGGTTTTCATCAAACTCACTGATGGATGACTCTATTCGTTTGCGTCTTTTCTAGCGTACTATTATGGGCTTAGTGGAAAAATGGTACATTGAATTGCAACATGGATATTTTTCAAGATTTCAATTCGCTTGCAATGGCTCTCCTTACCCATTTTCAGTTGCCAATTAGATATGAAACCAGAATGGAGATTTTTACCTCCCTTCGTCAGACTAACTCCATACACATTTCTGATCATATTCATGAATGGAGACGACGATGATGGTTGATCAAAGATACCATCCCTAATCAATTGTTGGCAGAATGGTTCACAAAATACATGTTACCTCCTATTTCTCGTGATGTGGCAATGGGAGGTGTAGTTATAGAATATGAAGCTATTGCTCTTGCCCAATAACTATATTTGGTTTATTCCTAATCCGGTACTTTGTATGAACTGATCCCAAATTCTCCCTGAACATCAACCGATCCATCCCAAACCATCCTCTACCGCTCATTTAGATGATGTTATCGATTCTATCAAAACTCAATGTGCCTCACAGTCACATGGGACAACAAATCATTATGTATCTACCTCGACCACAGTGCAGACTTTTGTCCCATCAAATTCCACCTCAACTAAAGTTTTTGAAGTAAATGCAGTTCAAACTACTTCACCACCACAATCAGGAGTAAAAAACAAGGCTAAGAATAAATCCAAGAAAAAAACTAATCAAATAGAAAATACAAAAACAAAAGCACAACCACCTGCTATTGAAAATAAACCATAATGGAAACTAAAATTTCCCTGTCTCATATGTTTTGAATATCATTACACAATAGATTGTCCCCATCGGGAAGAAGTATCAAAATTATTTAAAGGAAATTCACAACCCATTTTTTTGACACATCCTTTTCCAAAGCAGTAGTCACTGGTTGCGAAAATTCTTGCACCTCCGCAAGGAGGAAACCCAAGTCATCCTCCTAACAAGGATGCTTCCTCAACTGCACATATTTACATGTTCAATGGTGTATATTTGACCACTAGGACTATGATGTATGACACACTTCCAGGGAAAACTGGTAAAGAAAGTGTAACTAATGGAACCGTGACTGATCCACCTTCCACATATTTTACCCCTCCATCTGGACCTATCCATATTGAGAAACCTACCTTTGAATCTATATTATGTCTACCAAAGAGTATTATCCGAAAGTCGACTTTTAATCTAAACTATCGTGCTTCCCAGAACTACAACATTGTTGAAGATTTGGCCCAAGCACCTTGTGCAATGTCGAATCTCAAAGTTATGCAACACTACCCCAGCCAATGTAGGACTCTCTTGGAAGCCATTGGAGCTATATATCCCGAGTCATCCAATAATATCACATCTAACCTGGACAATTATAAATCGAGGCTCTCTCACCAACTTACGTTTCAAATCGATGTTGTTGTTCACAATCAACATATTCATCACACTATATTAGATGAAGGAGAACCAACATGTGTCATGTCCTTAGCCTGTTGGAAAGGTATTAAATCACCTGGTCTTAATCAATCTCTTACCATGTTGAAAGAATTTCATGGACGAGGTTTGAGACCTCGTGGACTATTGCAATCATTAGTCGTTCAACTGGGGTAAAAAAAAATTACGTCAATGTGGAAGTAGTCGACACTCCTTTAGCTTATAACTTATTGCTTGGAAGAAGTTGGTTTTATACTATGATTGTTGTAGCCTCTTTGGTTTTTCGATGTTTCCAGTTTCCTCATCAAGGAAAATATTTACCATCGATCAATTATATTGCTATACACATGATGCTTGCAATCAAACAAACAACGATATTCCATTTTGGGGGGACTCAAAGATTACTTATGAAAGTGTAGGGGTAGGTCTATCGAGCTATTCTTCGCTCATGGGAACTTTCCCCATATGCGTTCCTCAAATTTCACAACATATCACAACAACAACTATGATTTCGACCATGCTACATCAATCCCTCAAATCATCTAATCCTTGGACTGTACCTAGTCCTTTAGAATTTGATACACTAGGTGACACTATGTTGCTTAGTCTCGTTGAGGATGAATATGAATCCATTCAATCCGTCTCTCCTTCACTCGAAGACAAACATCTGTTGGTATCTAATTCTTATTTGTTACCATCCTAGTTAGATTCCTTATCATCAACCTTTGATTACATCTTACGGATTTTTCCATCCGATGAATCCATTATGGAAATTCTTAGTATCGAAGAGTCACCATGGGATGATAACCACCACCGCTCATCCTTTCTTCCCAATTTGGATGAAATCGAGAAGGATATTCCATCTATCTTTCCAACTGATATTGTCAACAATCCTCAATCTCTGATACTCACTCATGATACAATCTTTAGGGAAATTTAGGAAACATATCGCAAACCATCAGTGCAGACATATCATAAAAAGAAGGTGTCATGGAAAACATTCAATTAAGCATGAAGTGTTCAACTGAATAAATTCAAAACTACACCGCCCTGTTTAAATAATTTCACGACAGTTTTTCCCAGAACTACGAATAAATTCCAGTGATCGACCCTTTGATCATTTTACATGAAATCAAAACTTACCCTAGAGTTAAACCCGTACGACAGAAACTTCGCCATGTTCATCCTAAGAAAACTGGGACAATAAAGGCAAAAGTAGAAAAAAATTTGAAATCTTGTTTTATTTACCCTGTACCTCTAACCAAATGGGTTTCCAACATCGTTCTGATCACAAAGAATCAAGGGAAAATTCACGTTTGTGTCAACTATAGGGATCTCAATAAGGCTTGTCCGAAAGACAATTACCCTACGCCCTTCATCGACCAAATTATCGATAATAGCGTCGGAAGCATCATTTTATATTTCATACATGGATTCTCCAACTATAACCAAATAGATATTTTACCAGTTGATCAACAAAAAATATCCTTCATCTTCCCATGGGGGAATTTCGCATATCGGAAATTACCCTTTGGCCTTAAAAACGCTGGAGCCATCTTCGAGCGAGCCATGTCGCACACTTTCCACAATATCAAGCATATTGTTGAGCCCTATCTTGATGACTTTCCAACTCATTCAGATCATCGAAAATATCATATTGGTCATCTAAGAGCGATTTTTCTTATATGTAGACATTAAAACATACATTTGAACCCCAACAAATGCATTTTTTTTGTTGAATCAAGGAGACTCCTAGGCTTCATGATATCCAAAGAAGGGATTAGGGTGGATCCCTTAAAAGTGAAAGCTATCCTCTCTTTACCTCCTCACAACAACATTACTCAACTCCAAAGTTTGCAAGGGAAGGAAAATTGTATATGCCATTTCATCTGCAATTACGCAGAAATCACAAAAGGATTCAAGATATTGATGCAAAAGGATGTCCCTTTCATTTGGGATGAAATTGCTCAATGCTCATTTGATGATCTCAAACATGATTTAATGCATACACCACTATTACATTCCCCCAACTATGTGAGATATTACATCCTTTTTTTAGCCTCATCTGCTTCCACTATTGTCATGGTGTTAGTTCAAGAGGACGATGACGGTGCAAAACATGTGATCTACTATTTAAGTAAGAGCCTTTCAGGTCATGAACTTCGTTATTCACATGTTGAAAAGTTGGCTTTGGCAGCAGTCATTGTTGTCCAAATATTTCGACACTACATCTTACTTTGCACTACCACGGTCATTGTTGACTCAAACCCCATGTACCACATATTGAATCATAGAGAACTTGGGGGAAAGCATTAAAAATGGATCGTCATTCTTCAGGAATTTGATCTCGAGTTCACCAAATACAAAGCAAAGAAATCATTGGTTTTAACTGAATTAAGTTGCGATCTTCCCCATATCAATGAGGAAACTGAACCCAGTGATTCCCTCCCTGATAAGTCATTGTTCCTTATCTGTATGTTTGATCCCTTGTATGGAGACATTCTTTTATATCTCCAGAACCAACGCTTCCAGCCAGGTATTTAGTCTAAAAAAATGACATCGTATTAGACACCATTCAAAATACTACCTTATTGTTGGTGACACTTTGTATCACCATGGTATTGATATTGTTCTACGACGTTGTTTAACCCATGAAGAGGTTGAGAGTGTTTTAAATGACAGTCACCTAGGATCTTGTGGCGGTCATGTCTCTAGGATGGCTTCAACCCAGAAGATATTACATGCAGGTTATTTTTTTCCAACCATTTTCAAAGATTGCATTGCGATCGTTAAAAAATGTCCACCTTGTCAAATATTTCAGAAGAAAGCACGTACCCACTGTTGGCACCAGGCCGAAGAGGAAAGAAGAACGATCATGGGAAAGAAAGCATGCAGAAAACTAAAGTAACAACTAGCAGAAGAGAAGCACGCGTGCATGCAAGAAAGCGTGCACAAAGGAAAGCGACAACTGGAGGAGGAGCAACACACGTATGGGAGAAAGACCTAAAGTAGGAAGGGTTATGGTTTTGGTAATATTATGTAATAGGTTGAAGAGCCCGAAATGTATAAATATAGATACGAAAGTATCATATAGGGTTGTTAGTTAGTAGTTGTTAGCAATTCTCTGTAATGTTTTGAGAGGTATGAACCAATTTTGTAAGTTGTTGAGCAAAGGAGACCCAAGAAAAGGTAGATCTGAGGATTAGACCACAGTCCATGGAGCCTGGTGTGAGCTAGTTTGCCTCACATAGATCTTACCCAGCTTTGTGAAGAATTGTAAGCGCGAGGCACCGGAAATGCAAAACTATCATAATACAAGAGCCAAGAGCCAAATCTTTGTGGATGTAGCCCAGGAGGGGGTGAACCATGGTAATTCTCGTGTAACGTGTTAAATGTATACATGTTTCTTCTTTCTTTCAGCAATTGATGGTTAAACTTGATAAATGAGTTAATACATTGTTATGAATATGCTTATACTTAACTTTAATTAAACTGTGGGATATTCATATGTGAATCCAAGGAATAAGTACTCTCCCTCACAACTCACGGTATCTGACATTAATTAAGAAACCCCTCTCCCTTACCCTGTCCTAGGCTGTAAACACCTGAGTCTTATAGCCACCCATTTAAAGCTATCTCGAGTGAGACTGCACAACACTTTCTGGGTGATGTGTTGCCTTCTAGTTTACCAGGAGGGCCGATAGTTTTAGAGGCTTTGTTGGAACCCCGAATGACATGAACCCTGGGTCAATAACTCAGACAACCCGAGAAGGGAAGCGAGTAACCAACACCCACCCAACTCCACTCCATCCAATTTTTGTCATCGTCCCTTTTTCCAAATGGGGAATTGATTTCATGCAATGAAAGCCTACCTCATTCGGGGGGCATGGTTATATTATCGTTGTAGTCAATTATTTCACTAAATGGGTTGAGGCTATGCCTACATTTCTAAACGATGGTTGAACTACAACACTTTTTGTGTTTAACCACATCATCACTCAACTCAGAGTCCCACGAGCTATCATAATTGATCACGAATCCCATTTCCAAAATCATATGATGAGTGAGTTGTGCACCAAATTGGGTTTTCAACATGAAAACTCATCCCCATACTATCCTCAAGCCATTGGACAAGTTGAAGCCATCAACAAAGTCTTGAAAACCATGCTTCATCGAATCGTGGGGGTGAATAAAACCAATTGAAATTTGCAAATATTCTCAGCACTCTAGGCCTATCAGACTTTGGTTAGAAATAACACTGGATTCACACCTTTGCATTTGGTATATGGGTTGGAAGCGGTGTTGCTGATTGAATGCGAGATTCCATCTCTAAAACTAGTTGTAGAGATCCTTCCCCACACCTCTGTCGAAGAAGAACAATTCATGTATCTAACGAAGTTGGATGAAACTCATCGTGATGCTCCTCTCATTAACAAGACATATAAAAAATGCATTGAGACCCAATATGATAAGTCTGTCCGACCTCGCATATTCGCAGAAGGAGATTTGGTCATGGTCTATGATCAGGACCACGATAAACTTGGAGCACGGAAATTAGAGCCTATGTGGCATGGACCTTATATCATAAAACATGTGCTACAAAAATGTGTCTATGAGCTAATAGATTATGATGGAATCTCTCTCAGTGAGACTCTCAACGGGATCTACCTAAAAAAGTACTATGCTTAAGAAATATTTCATGTGTGCTTTATACATTATTGTAACATATGTTTTGGTTTGGTGTGTTTTTACTTTTGCGTGAATGAGTTTTTTTTCATCCTTAGTTGTTTATACCCTTCTTTGTGCTTGAATGCGCAGATGTCAGCATATTTCCCAATACATTTTGGATTTGTGGATGGCGCTAGACGACATACCCAGAACTTAGCTTATGTAGCTTGGACCATCTACCATTCTGGCGAGTTGGTGAGCTCAAGTGGGACTTGTCTTGGACCTGCAACCAATAATGTTGTAGAATATCATGCCATTATTGGACTTTTGACTGAGGCCATCTCTCTTGGAATATCTCAAATTATCATTAACCTTGATTCCCAACTTGTTGTTTGTCAACCCAACCGCATTTATACCATACAAAATCCAATATTGCTACGACTCTACTTAAGGGTTCTCCATCTCGAAAGGTTTTTTACTTATGTAGAATACCAACATATACCGAGAGAACTTAATACCATTACAGATTCGTTAGCAAATTACGTGTTGGATTGGAATCTTGCACATAGATGAATATTCAAGATCATAAAAGCATAAACATAAAATTAAATTAAAAAATCACATCATTGTAACATAAGAAGTTGAGACAAAACCCATATATATGTGTGTGTGTGTGTGTGTGTGTGTGTGTGTGTGTGTGTGTGTGTCATCATAGTAAGACTACAACAAACGTTACTCATTTCCCTATACTACACTGTGCTCATGATAGCACACCACTACCCTAGCTACTCACCACAAAAGATGATTGAGACTCTCTAGTACACCCACTGTGTGCCTCTGCAGGTGTAAAAGAATATTTCATTATCTCATGGAGGGGACACCCATGGTAAGCCCTTGAGATGCATTTCTTCCTCGCGAATTCCTACGACTTCACCACCTGCCTCTGTTGTTGTCTAGGCACCATTGTGTCGTCCAAATGGTGACATTCCAGCTGGATGAGCCATCCCTTTCTTTGCATGGTGAAAAACAAACATGTTTAAATCCCTCCTTGTACAACAAAAAATGCATATATTATAAAACAAAAAATATTCTTTTTCAAGGTCACGATCTCCTGTGTTATTACCTGATGCATCCCATTATTCCCCTTCAAGGAGCAATAGATCTTCACTACCCCTAAAATCAACCTCAGCATAAGGGTAGTCCTCCACCATCACAATCTTCCTCTTCCACCATGTGAAGAAGACAACAGTAAAAGAAAAGGATGAGGGCTCATTCCCAAACCAATGCGAAAGACTAGTTCACCTCTACATCTAAGGCTCAGATACGGGACATTCAATGAATGCAACCTATGGTTTCATCTACGGTACTCGCTCCAATAAGAACGATACCAGGAAATATCCATACCCAAATTTTGTATGTTTTCCCGCTCTACATATGGAAATTTGATCTTTCACATTTTCCAAAAATCTTGCACACCAATTAAAGATCCTCAGCTCAAGGCATTGAACGACGTAATCCATCTGTGATTTTGGAGAGAGATGGGGAATGGTGCTTCCTACTAGTTTGGTAATAGTAAACAATATAACTCGTAGTGGAAGATCCTTCGCATGCTTTATCACAATCTTTCCACTCTCCTTATGCGATCTTGGCACACAAAATTGTGCTATATACTCGTTTGTTTGGTGTGGCATGGTCCGATGACCAGATAGGATGATGGGTGCCTCTCTCCTCGAGAGCCCTGTTAGAAAATACACATCCTCAATGTCGATATCCAACATGCGAGATCCCACTCAGAAGGCCTTCTCATCAACATCCCATAATCCAATCAAATTCTCAAGGAGATGTATTTCCTTTTGCATATTTTGTATCTTGAAGTATTTCAATAGCCCACAGTTACGGAGAGATTCCCTTGCTTGAGGGTCATGCAATGCAGCCAAATCATCATTTTATTGTTCTCTTTCCTTCCACTTGAGCATATTGGCTATCAAAATCCCTGTAAATCAACATTAAAGATCATTAGTTAAACTCTCCAAGTCAAAAAATGCCATCCTAAATAGTAAAATTATGAAAACATTTTGTATTTTGCACTTGGCAATCCCCCTACAAGTTATTACAGAGCCCTGGTGCCCCCTAGTCAAAGGAATCAGGGCGCCAATATCTGAGATGACACCCCTCATGATGCCTTAGGGGAGAACCACCGTAGTAGGGCGCATTGGAGGTTCCCAAGGAGCCAAAAATAGTCAAAAATTGCATAAAACAACCATGAAATCATTGAAAAGAAAGAGGAGGATCAGATCTCTAACCTGGTCGAGATGGAATAACAAATGATGGCCCGAAGCTCTCGCAATCAACGCCGGGAAAAATAGCTACAAATGGAAAAAAAATCCAAATGAAGAGGTAGGTGATAGTGAAAAGTGAAATAAACTACTTTTTTCACCCAAATTACTTTTAATCACTTACAAACTAGTTTTATTAAAACCTTTTTCACATTGAAATTTCATTTTATTCGATATTTTTCCATAATTTACATTGGTTTTTAAAGGATTGCTAACGGTTTTTTTCCTAGAATGTCATGTATATATACATGTGTGTGTGTGTGTGTGCACATGTGTGTATACACACACAATTGTATGTGTGTGTGTCTGTTAAAGTTTTAATTCAACTCTAACAATAATGATGTGATTTAAAGGAACGATGCAATATCTAGAAGAAAGGGTAGAGATGTTGTTTTAGTAGCGAGTGTTGAAATCATAATTGACCTACT
>SNQJ01S0004132.1:94250-113546 GCA_010110895.2 Picea sitchensis
AAAGCATAAACATAAAATTAAATTAAAAAATCACATCATTGTAACATAAGAAGTTGAGACAAAACCCATATATGTGTGTGTGTGTGTGTGTGTGTGTGTGTGTGTGTGTGTGTGTGTGTGTGTGTGTCATCATAGTAAGACTACAACAAACGTTACTCATTTCCCTATACTACACTGTGCTCATGATAGCACACCACTACCCTAGCTACTCACCACAAAAGATGANTATTGTGAGAAATTTTCCCAAAGGGTGGGTGTATGTAACACCTCACATTTTGGCTTTCTGCAACTTAACTATATTTTGGTTTATCTTGTTATTTATTTTCTTAGTATTTGTTGGACTCACCTAGACCAATAGAGAATATTGTTATTAGAACATTTAGACCTACCTATGTGTGGATAATATATGAGTTATACCACTTTATGGTCTTAATTATGATAGTTATTTGATTTCCTTTAAATGTGCATGTATTGTGCATGTGTAGTTATTGTGAATGTATAACTAANATATATATATATATATATATATATATTCCAAAGGAAAAGCGTAACTTTTATTAAAAGAAAATAAAAATTACATTTTGAATCATGCATGTTGAAAGCATGTTGAAAGCATGCATTTAGTCTAGATAAAACTTCAACCCCGAGGGGAAGAAAGATGTAGTAGAATATATCCCACTAAAAGCGACCTTGTCACACTTTTAAGACTACAAAGGAAATAGCTATAAAAATCAGCTAAGAGAACACAGCCAATAAAACACAGCTGAGGAAAACCAAGTAAGAACCTGGAAGGACCAGGCCAAAGCAGCAAATAAAACCTCTAAAAAATCCAGAGCTAAGAGAGAAACGCGATGAGAAAAAATGAATCCATGGAAGAGAAAGCCAGAAACTGCATGCCCAAAACAGGACCTCAAAGCATTGACCCAAGCTCATCAACATTGCATGCCCAGAAAGACAGGACCTCAAAGCTCTGACCCAAACCCCAGAAAAGAAGCAAAAACCCCATCATCTACTCCACAAAACCGAAACCCAAGAGGAACGCAGAGCCCCCCATCCACCAAAAGCCTATGGGAAAACCCTGACATTTGCATTAAGCCTTGAATGAACCAGTAGGTGTGGATCAACTAGATCGACCCAAAAAAACCCCACGCGCACCAAAATACTACATCATCATAAGACTGACACCTCGCAAAACACAAATCCAACATTGAACTGGAGCGATAGACCCTTCGCACAACAACCGACAGGGACAAAGCCTCCACAAGAGAAACAAGCATATGTCGTCAAGCAAATATCAGAGAAGGTGAAAAGAAAATCGATCTGCATCAAGGGGATCACGACCAAACTCTAGAGAAAACCCCCACGGAGCATCGCGACTGAGGATTTGTCACAAGCCCGAGGGTGAACCAGTGGAAGAGATGGGCGGGAGCGAAAAGAAGGAAAAAAAAAACCGATGCAGCCTGCGGCTAGGGTAAACCCTAGCTGCGGCCGCAAAGACCATTTACTTAGACTTTTCTTACACAATGTCAAATTTTTACCCGACCAGAGAGTTACCACCTAAGTACATATATGTATTTATGTATGTATGTATTTCCACTTTTTGTATGTATTCATAGGAACCTATGAATAGGTCTTTCATGTATTCATGATACACCTCTAGCCTAAGACCTTAGAATGTGCACCTAGGCTATATTGGTACTTAAGAGTGGGCGGGAAAGAGCTTAGGGTATGAAGCAAACATGGTGCCAAGTAAGCAAGTGTATAATCTTCTTTGATTTCATCTCTTTAATATTAAGTTGCTCAGGCAAATTGGACTTACGTCTCGGCAAGACTTACAAAAATGTCAACCATTAAGTTTGAGCAATTATGTGACATAAACGCCTACTAATAAACCCTTATGTTATTATGTAATCGTAGCTATGGTTGGGAATTGTGGTTATTAAGGCTAGTCAACAGCCAAATCCATTGACATTGGTGTCACTACCACTGTTTCCTAAATTGGTTCTCTTATTGTGCTCCTTGGATGTTATAAATGAGACATTGAGAGGACTCCCAACAAGGGGTGGGGTAGTAAACCACCCACAAACTAGGGAGGGTAACCCTAAGGGATTAAGAAACTCAAAGTGAGGATCTCCTCCTAATGATATTTTTAGGAAACTCCAAAAAATCAAGCTCCCAAAGGTTTTTAGGGGCCTTGCAAGGGAATGTGTCGAAGCATGTCTTGAAGGCATGACAAGGTTCTTTGCACTAAGATATTGTGCCTCCACCTCTAAGGCCACTATAGTTATTTTCCAACTTTGAGACAATGCCTTAACTTGGTGGGAAAACCTAGAGAGGCAACGGTATCACATTGTTGACAGTTTCTCCTAGGAGTTGTTTGAGGAAAGATTTCAAAAGAAGTACCTTCTAGCATTCTTTCAAGATAAATAGGTTGAATCCTTTCATGCATTGGTTCAAATATGTTGATCCATGGAAGAGTATGAGATGAGGTTTATAAAACTAGTAAAGTATGTCTCTTACATGGACACCAATGAGTGCCAGGCAAAGTGCTTTGTGTACAAACTAAACTGTAAGATTAAGGCTCTTGTTCAAATGTGGAATTTGACTTTGGTAGATGAGGTAATTTAGTATGCATGTGATGCTAAATAATTTCTTGATGGTAGATGGGATCAAAGAGGGGGCATGAGATCATCATCTTCACAATAGTTAGGATTTGTAGAGAAGGCCCCTTAAACCTTCTCTCGAGGAGGTAGTTTTCAAGCCACATCCTTTATGACAATAGGGATGCACCCATAGGTGTTACAACAATAGAAAGTGTAGTATCTCAAGCATCATCTGGGACACATGATATTCCATTGTGTTTGCAAGGAAATTGTAGTATGGCAAGGGGTTTCGATGGAAGGCAATCATCTTACAGATCTCAACAAAGTAGCATGCAAACTCCACCCCACATTGTTTTTTGGAGATGTGCAAGTCCCCATTTCCAGCATGATCACTTAAGATCACAATAAAGTAATATGCATCGAGAGGGAAAATCCCCACTCAATGATGCAAGGCATAACTATTGTATTTATGCAATGGTCAATAACCATTAGGTTGAGCATCAATACACTATGGTGGAATCTTCAAGTTTCAGATAAGGGAGCCCGCATGGTTGAACCATCACGTATACTAGACCAAAGGGTTCAACAACTCAAGCACTGTCTAGCAAACCAAGTTACGGTCTAGTGGGACAAATATAAAGTAGGATCTACTACTTAGGAGGATGCAAATACCATGTATTAATATTACCCTACACGTTTTTTAGTATAATATTGTGAGAAATTTTCCCAAAGGGTGGGTGTATGTAACACCTCACATTTTGGCTTTCTGCAACTTAACTATATTTTGGTTTATCTTGTTATTTATTTTCTTAGTATTTGTTGGACTCACCTAGACCAATAGAGAACATTGTTATTAGAACATTTAGACCTACCTATGTGTGGATAATATATGAGTTATACCACTTTATGGTCTTAATTATGATAGTTATTTGATTTCCTTTAAATGTGCATGTATTGTGCATGTGTAGTTATTGTGAATGTATAACTAATGCAATGTATATGGTAAATAAACCTACTTTGATTACATTAAATGCCAATGCATAACATACTTTAAAGTCTGAAATTGTTATATGCTTATACATGGATCTATGTTTTTGGTAAGCTAACCTATAGGATGATGGGCTAGTCAATAGCCAAATAACTATAGCATTGAGGTAACATTAATGTCATGGACATCGGTAGGGTAGTTGTATGTTAATAAGAATATTTTATGATTTGATTATTGGTTCCAAACAATGTTATGATTTGTGGGTAAGTGTGG
This sequence comes from Picea sitchensis, assembly GCA_010110895.2. NCBI lineage: Eukaryota > Viridiplantae > Streptophyta > Pinopsida > Pinales > Pinaceae > Picea > Picea sitchensis. The sequence continues at coordinate 98,115 of SNQJ01S0004132.1, forward strand.
TTTTAACATGATGCACAATTGCCCAAAATGGTTATTCAATGTCGTGTCTTTAAGAACAACAATAGCTACACATTACAATCGATGTTAGGGAGTTGACCCTAGTCCTATCCAGAGGGGTGGAGATGTTTCCATTATGTATCCTCTAAAACCTAGAGCTATGGGAGGTCTGTGTTAGCCATGCTTCTCTAAATGAGTGAAGGCGACTACAAGTTGTCTAGTGGGGAAGTTAGGTCAATATAGCTAGTGCTTCCACCTTAGGGTTATATCTAGAGTTAGGTCAATTTAATCAACACTCTAAGATATTTCCATAGAGGAAGGGATGGGAAATGGAAGACAAAAGTATATGCTTAGGAGGATGGATAATTTTGAGTCTGTCTAGGACCCTGATAGGGATTGAATATGTCACTCTTTACTTCGTTACCTAGTTTCTACCATGTTTAAAACACTTGTTTAATTTCATTTTGATAAATTAAGTATAATGATAGATGAGTGTCAAATTATTATGCTTTTGTTAATGAAGATTATTTAATGATGCATTTACCTTATTTATTGTTATGCATGATTGATTGTTAACATTTAAGAGTTATGCAGTAGGAGTATTGCTTGTTTATTATAATCCACACATGGGATGTGTGCACTAACTATGCCTACATACACGGTGCCCATACACTAGTATGGTTTCATAAATTCATTAACTATTAAACTAGGTTGTTAAAGAAATAATTTAAGGCTTGACAAATTTTGGAAAATTGATTGACATAAACTATAAATATATAGCATTTAAATTAATATGCAATAAATTCTTGGTTGGTTAGCATGAAGAATTAAATGAAATCAACTAAAATTAAGAGAAAAATCATATACATCAATTGTTAGAATTGTATTCGAGGTCTTGCATTCAACTTCGTTAATTCTTTTATTTTAATCTAGGATAAGGTTGTTAACCCATAGGATAGGAAGCATGACTAACTTTCCCTAAGAAGCCTTGAAATGTGGGGGGGAGGGGGGATCAGATTTAGAAGCAAGGCGGTGGGGATTTTGACATGGAGAGATGGTAATAAATACGGGGAGGAAAGGAAAATGAAGGGCTAGGAAAATTGGAAGAAAACCCAAAGTTTGAAGGGAGGAGATTGTAATCAACTGAGACTTTGATACCATTTTGTATTGGAGATTATATTCTATTACATCAAATTGTTGGCATTATTGATGTTCTTGGAACCCCAAACACAATGGGCTAAGAACCTAAATGTTTCTCAACTAGGCTCCTAGTTAGCTGGAAGTTTAATTCCATTCCAAGCAAGAGGAAAGGACTCTAGACAAAAACATATTCAACTTGAAAATCAACCTTAAGGAAGGTATTCTACTTGTTAATTTCAATTGTTTTATTTATAAATGTTGAAATTAAAATTACTACAAAATCTTTATTTAAGAAATTTCTAGGCTCCTAGTTAGCTGGAAGTTTAATTCCATTCCAAGCAAGAGGAAAGGACTCTAGACAAAAACATATTCAACTTGAAAATCAACCTTAAGGAAGGTATTCTACTTGTTAATTTCAATTGTTTTATTTATAAATGTTGAAATTAAATTACTACAAAAATCTTTATTTGAAATTTCATACAATATTAGTTTAAGCACTTCAAATTCACTCCTTGAAACCAAGCAAGAGGAAAGGACTCTAGACAAAAACATATTCAACTTGAAAATCAACCTTAAGGAAGGTATTCTACTTGTTAATTTCAATTGTTTTATTTATAAATGTTGAAATTAAATTACTACAAAAATCTTTATTTGAAATTTCATACAATATTAGTTTAAGCACTTCAAATTCACTCCTTGAAATCTAAAAGAAGCACTATTTTAGCTTTTACATTTAGATCATTCTAAACTCTTTAAATAATAATGAATATAGCATGAATATTGCAAATAGAAACATATATAAATTTATTGGAGCAGATTAAACAAAAACCCTAGGAATTGTTGATTTACCTAGTGAGAGAATAACACCCTATCACACATGTATAACTTAGTAGGGTGCTAAAAAAATTGATCTCTAGTTTGTGTAGAATTTAAAGGTGTACTATTTGTTAGCATCATTCCTTAAGGCCATGTGTCATAACAACTACATTATATGAAAAAATTGTAATAGCCCCATTTGACCCCCAAGTTGTAATTGTAAATGCACATATGTTATATAAGTTAGTGCGCTAGTATGGATTTCAGGCCAAAGTGCCTGTAATGTTTTGGGCTGGACTCCGGAGAACCTAGCATTGTAATCTGTACATTCACTATATAATAAAATGCATCATGGCTACAAACCAATTCAAACAAAAGAGTATGGGGAGCTAGGACTCCAGAAAAAGGAAAGGGGACTAAAGGCTTAAGGATAGGGGGCTAATCTAAGAAATAATAAAATAATCCTTAGCCTAAGTCCAAATTCATATATTATTTCCTAAGTTCCTAATTGGTGGGACTGAGGTCCTTGGGTGCTTCTTGTAAAGACAGAGACATGGATATTTAAAGTATGGGCTTAGTAGAAAAGACATCCATTCCATCATTGCTACTTTCCATAGGAAGTGGGGTGTGGGCAAGGAAGCCACTGTAACCTTGTGACATTTTGAAACCATGGAAATCCTAAGTGGATTTGGGTGGAAAACTCTCCTTGGGTTGCCTTGGGGAAGGCTAGAGCCCTAGAGGGAGAATTGTGTGGGTGGGATTGCCTAGTGTGTGAGGCCTGGAGGGTTCCTAGAGACTCCATTGGTGTAGATAGAGTTCCTAGAGCCACAACTCTGAGACTTCATGTTCATCTTGTGTTGGAGCCTTGGAAGGGAAGTGAGATAGCCTAAGGGACTATGAAGTAGAGAAGGGGGTACACTTCCTTGGGTTGTGCAAGCCTAGGGGAATGAGAGTTTGCTAGTTGGAATTGTTGTTGGAGTTTGGTACCTTGGCCTAGACAACTTTGTGCTGACTGTTAAACCTAGTTGACTTAGTAGCCTTTGCCCTAGTGGAGTCATAGCCCCAACTCAGAGGTGACCTATTGTTGAGAGAGCTAGTGTGGCAAAGTCTATGGCTAGGTGGAATATCTGAAGTCTTCAACCAAATGGTGTTTTCATTAAAGATAAGTGTTTTATGATATGTGTGCTTTAATGTCGTTCGTTACATGTAAGTATATGTGTTAATTGTTGTTGTTAGTTTAATGAATATGTTGCACATTATATTTCTATATGTTTATGTCATTATGCATGGTATTGCATATTATTAAGCCTACATATATGTATCATATGCAGGGCATAATTATTATATGGTATCAGAGTTGTTAATTTATGGAAAATATGAGCCACTTTGAATTTTTTTTGAAATGTTTTAACTTTTGACCTATTCAATCTATATTTATCTATTTTTCTTGTCCATTAAGATAAGTATATACAAGTATGATAGTCAGAGTGTCTTATTAAAATATTGCATTTTATTAAGAGAGTAAGTAAATTAATGGACAAACTCAACCTTTTTTTTGTTTTAAAAAAATCCAAATCTAATAAGAATTTTATTGAAAATTATAATTTGATGAGAACTTTGTCAAAAGAAATTTTGATCCATTTTAAAACCACTCAAATAATTGGAATTTTGGAAACAAAAAAAAAAAAAAAACTTCCCTACCCCAAAAATTAAAATTACAAAAACAGATTGACTTTAACCACTTCTTAACTCACTAATTCTAGTGAAAACTAAGTACTTTGAAAATGCATAGCACTATTAATATCAATGGTGAGAAATAAGAAGTCCTTGTACTTTGAAAATGCATAGCATTATCAATGATGTCATTGGCACTAACATTATTATTATTTGACAATCTCAACATTATTATTAACCGTGGATAAATTCAATTTTTTTTTTTATAATTAATAGAAATTTTGTTAAAAAAAAAAATTATTAATAAAAATTATTATAAGAAATTGTGACTCGTTTTAAAACTAAGGTTTTGTAAATGGGTAGCAAGCTAAATGGACTTAATTGTGGGGAAAATTTCACAGTTAAGCGCGCTTGATTCAGAGGCGTCTTGGGATGGGTGACCACCTGGGAAGTGATGATTGATGCTATGTGATTCATTTCGTTGGCTTCAATCTCATTTCTTCACCCCTATGAGCATCACCCGATGCAATGAGTGCTAAGTAGACTATTCAAATCATAAGAATTATTGGTCAGTTAAAACTAATACTCATGAATATAGGTCATAGATTAATAACTTACACTACGCAGTTAATCTCGAAAATAATATCTAATATTTAAATAATATTATTTAAATAATAAAAAAAATTAAAATAAAATAAAAATGAAATTAATAAAAAATTGTGGGTCATTTAAAAACTATTTAAATAATAAAAAATTTAAAAATGAAATTAAAAGAGGAAGAAAAAATATGAATTTAGCTCACTCCTTGAGAACGCTGTAATTTAAAGATGCATATTATTGATCACTCCTCCCCTGAGAACCGTGTAATTTAAAAATGCATAGGGTTCTCAGTGATGCCAATGGCGCTAATATTATTATTATCGACAAAACAGGCGACGAAAGCGGAGCATTTGCTATACTTCCCCATTGCAAAACTTGCACTAAAAACTTTAAGTGACCTTGGTAGAAGAGACAACGGCCCCGGCATTTCTCCACAGAATGTAAGATTCTTATGCAATCAGAGCCGCTCGAAAGACGCCCTGCTTATCTTGCAGAACATGCACCAGCGCATAGACTCCTCTACATATGCTTCTCTGTTGCAGTCATGCATTAAGAATAAAGCTTTGTCAGAAGGAAAACTAGTCCATGCCCACATGAATGAGATTGGTTTTGTGCCTAAAACAATTCTGCAGAATACCCTTGTTAGCATGTATACCAAGTGCAGCAGTCTGGGAGATGCTCGCAAACTGTTTGACGAAATGCTTAAACGAGATGTGTGTTCATGGAGTGTGATGATCGCAGCGTACTGCAGACATGGGTTTGCTGAAGAGGCATTGGCATTGTTTCATCAAATGCGAGCGGTGGGAGTCGAACCCAATCAGTTTACCTATGCTGCTGTTATCCCGGCTTACGCCAAATTGGGGAATCTAAAACAGGGTGCGAAGATCCATGAAGACGTGATTAGAAGTGGGTTTCAGTCTGATATATTTGTGGGGAATGCGCTTGTGGATATGTATGCGAAGTTTGGAAGCCTTGAGAAAGCGCGCGATGTGTTTGCCAAACTGCCCGAGCGAAATGTGGTTGCTTGGAATACCATGATTGCAGGCTATGCACAGAATAGGTGTCTTGATGAAGCGCTGAGTATGTTCGAGAAAATGCCCGAACGAGATGTGGTTTCATGGAATACTATGATTACAGGATATGCTCAGAATGGGCTTATTGATGAGGCAGTTAGGGTATTTCATAAAATACCGGAACCGAATGTGGTTTCCTGGAACGCCATTATTGCAGGATGTGCACAGAATGGGTATTATGAGGAGGCCCTGAAGCTTTTCCAGGAAATGCGAGCTGCAGGTGTTAAGGCGAACCCAAAAACTTTTGCAAGCGTTTTCTCTGCGTGTGCTAACTTAACATCTATGGAGCAGGGTATTGAAATCCATGAAGAAATAAGTAGAGGTAGATATCAGGTTGATGTCTTTGTAGAGAATGCCATTATGGATATGTATGCGAAATGCGGGCACATAGATAAGGCGCGAGAGCTGTTTGACAAAATGCATAAGCGGATTGGTGTTTCATGGAATACAATGATTGCAGGATATTCACAGAATGGACAACTTGATGAGGCAGTGAAGCTCTTTGAGAGGATGCCCAGACGAGATGTTTTCTCGTCGACATCAATGATTGTAGGTTATGCACAGAATGGGCAAATTGATGACGCTCTGAGACTGTTTGAGGAAATGCCGGAACGAGACGTGGCTTCATGGACTGCAATGATTACAGGATATGCACAGAATGGGCAAGGTGAGAAGTCCTTGAATATTTTTCGAGAAATGAAGCTGACAGGTTTGAAGGCAGACTCGAAAATATTTGCGGTTGTTCTCAAAGTATGTGCCGAAATGGCAGCCCTAGAGCAGGGTATGGAGATTCATGAAGAAATAAAAGGAAGTGGATTTCAGTCAGATGTCTTTGTAGCAAATGCGCTTTTAGACATGTATGCAAAATGTGGTAGTATAGAGAAAGCCCACAATTTATTTGATAAATTGCATCAAAAGGACACAGTCTCATGGAATACAATGATTGCAGGATATGCCATGCATGGTTCTGGGAAGGCAGCCCTCAAACTTTTTGAGCAAATGCAACACTCTGGCATCAAACCAAACCATGTCACCTTAGTTTGTGTTTTGTCTGCTTGTTGTCATGCAGGACTGGTGGATGAGGGCTGGCAGTATTTCAATTGTATGAGTCAATATTATCGCATCACACCTGCAATGGAGCACTATGTTTGTGTAGTTGACCTTCTTGGTCGTGCTGGGCGCCTGGATGAGGCAGAAAAGGTTATAAAGGAAATGCCACTACAACCTGATGCTGTTGTGTGGAGGTGTTTGCTTGGTGCCTGTAGAGTACACAATAAGATAGAGCTAGGAGAGTGGGCTGCAAAATGCTTTCTTGAGTTGGACCCTGAAGATGATGCAACTTATGTGCTCTTGTCTAATCTTTATGCTGCAGCTGGCAGGTGGGATGACTCTGAAAATGTGCGGAAAATGATGAAAAACAGGAGGGTAAGAAAGAAGCCCGGGTCTAGTTGGATCGTGATCAATAATGAAGTGCATGCTTTCATTGTAGGAGATTGGTGATATACACAAACAGAGAAAATTTATGCCAAGTCAGAGAGATGTTTTTCAGCAGTTGAAGGCAGCAGACTGTGCCTGATACAAGATTTGTTCTGCATTTCATGGAAGAGGAGCAGAACAAGTGGATTCTTTGTCACCACAAAGAGAAGCTAGTGGTCACATCTAATCTTGTCAGTGTACCTCACGGATGACTCTGCTCTATGTAGTGTCTAGAAACTCCGAGTATGTGGTGACTGCCAACCTACCATCAAGTCCAACTCCAAGATTGTTGCCAGAAAATATTGTGAGGGATGTCAACAGTTATCATCACTTCTGGGATGGAGGGTGCAGCAGAAGTGGAGGGTGCAGTTGTGCTCATTATTGGTGATGTTAAGCACAAGCTATAAGCATAGGTTTACATACTAACAAAGTTGAACCTTTACTGCCAGGAAAGGATTGCCGATAGCTGTTCTTTCTGATGGCAGTGTGTTTGGAAACCTGGTTTATGCTCTTAGTCTTACCTTAGATATGAAGAATCACAGCTGGTATGGACCTCCCAAGCCATTTTGAGAATGTGGGTGCCTAATAAGTACAGAGATGCATTTGACCCCTGAACTTTGCCAGTTAAAAGTCGAAAAGTGTAGACATGTGAATGGGGTATCACAAGACTGCTAGTGGGATGATCAGAATCATTGATCATATCTGGCAATATCCAATAAGAGCTTCTAGTATTCAGTAATGGTTTTGTTCATGCACAGTATTCTCCTTTGCATCTCTTTGCTATAACATATTGCATGTTTTGACCTTAGGAATTGCTTGAATGGATCGGTTCCAGATGACTAATTTCAGTGGAGCTGGATGGGCTATGCTGCAGCTGGCAGGTGGGATGACTCTGAAAATGATGAAAGACAAAGAGGGTAAGAAAGAAGCCTGGGTCTAGTTGTATAATGTATTGTGATCAATAATTAAGTGCATTCTTTCATTGTAGGAGACTGGTGACACACACAAAGAGAGAAAAATTATGCCAAGCCAGAGGTTTTTTAGGCAGATGAAGGCAGCAGACTGTGCCTGATACACGATTTGTTCTGCATTTTGATGGAAGAGGAGCAGGATGAGCAGGTTCTTTGTTACCACAGAGAGAAGCTAGTGATCGCACCAAATCCTATCAATGTAGCCTCACAGATGACTGTGCTATCAAGAAACTTGAGTATGTGGTGATTGCCATTCTGCCATCAAGTTCGTATCCAAGATTGTTGCTGGAGATCTTATTGCAAGGGATACCAACAGCCATCATCATTTCCGGGATGGAGGATGTGCTTGTGGTGAGTATTGGTGATGTCTGCTGCAGACCTCCCAAGCCTTGGTGAGAATGTGGATTCCTATTAAGCACAAAGATATGTCTGAGCCTTGAGCTTCGCCAGCTAAACATAAGAAATGTACACATGTTGATTGGGTATCACAGGACTGCTGGTGGGATGATCAGTATCATAGATTATATCTGGTATCCAATACTCAAAGCAAGAGCTCCTAGTGCAGGCTAATAATGGTTTTCTTGTTGCACAATACTGTCTTTTGCATCTCTGCTATAATCTAAGGCATATTTTGACCTTGGTGAATTGCTTGAATGGATAGATTCGAGTTGACTGAGTGTAGTTGAGCTGGATGGGCCATAGTGGCTTGGACTATGAATTTTATGAGACTTCTCTATGGCCCAAATAATTCTGCTATTTTGCATTCCATGATCGATGCTAATGTATCTTTATTTCATGGAGACACAAAGACCAGGGGTTATACTATGTTTCAGTTTATTCATACTTACATGTATGAAGTATCAGTCCATAAGCAGCCAGTGTGGACCTCAGAGCTACAGCAACAACACGGGTGCCTAATAAGTATGGAGTTACCATCGAATTTGGGTTTTTTGGGCTCAAAACAAAAAGATCAAGTATTAGCTTATGAATATGAAGATTTTTAATGGCAAAAAATTTCTGCATGGTAAAATCGTTTTTGTATGACGAGGCTGAATTTCAACAAGTATAACCAATTTTAAGTCTACGAAAGCATAGACTGATAATAAAACTTTTATGGAAACCCAGTTAACCATTTTTAGATGATAAAATGCTACTAAAAGACCTCCAACAATAAACCTTCCCCTAAAAATAACAAGTTATTTTAAACACCGCATTCTACTCCTCTGTACATTGTGCAATCCAACCCAGTGATCAAGTGTGTTACCCTTTGAAAATGCATGGTTCATTTCGCATTTTCAGTGGTTTTTCTTTTCTCACAGCACAGCAGATCCTCGAAGTTCAATGGCAGCCACAAGTTGCAGGAAGAGACTTGGGAAGTATTAATGGAGACTTTTTAAGAGACAGGTTCGACGTGGATGCATTTGACACCAATTTGGAGGCATGGTTACATGGCTTACAGTATCTTTTGTTACATCATTGATGAGAAGCATTGTTCCATTGCACCAGGAACCCTAGCCCACGTAGATGGAGGATGCGAGAAAGCAAGCAAACCCTAGAGGATAAACACCCTACCTCAAGAAGTGTCCAAGATATGATTGAGGATGCGAGAAAGCAAGCAAACCCTAGAGGATAAACACCCTACCTCAAGAAGTGTCCAAGATATGATTTATGGTGAGGTAAGGACCAAACATATCCATTGCACCAGGAACCCTAGCCCACGTAGATGGAGGATGCGAGAAAGCAAGCAAACCCTAGAGGATAAACACCCTACCTCAAGAAGTGTCCAAGATATGATTTATGGTGAGGTAAGGACCAAACATATCCCTAGAATAGGAATGCCCTACATTATAAGTGGTTCAAAGCCTGTCATGTGGCAAGATAGAAACCAGAGGAGCAAAGCACCCTATCTTGGAGGAAGCCTGAGGCATGACATGTGGAGAAGAAAGAAGCTAAAGGAACACCTTGCTTAGAATGATGACATGTGGAGAAGAAAGAAGCTAAAGGAACACCTTGCTTAGAATGATGACATGTGGTGTTGGAGGCATTTGAATAAGAGTCATTTGATGTGGAGCATCTTGCTCCATGGGTAAAAAGAGGAACATTCAATCGCTTGATCATGAATGTATCCCCTTTAAGAGGGATATTTTGTGCAAGAAGGAATTTGAATCATATTCAAGTGACTTTATGGGGCATAACACATTATTTGAAGTATATTTCACATATTTGGAGGCATGTTTCCCCTTGGAGGAGAACTTTTGGTGGTAAGGACACATTATCTAATCTATCTTCACATGCATTCCTAAAAAATGTCCATTACTAAGTCGGATGCACTTAAACTCAGTGCGTCTTGGAATTGGTTCTATGACATAAATAGCTATCTATATTTGGAGGCATATTTCTCCTTTTGAGGTATTTGAAGGTAAAGAAACATTGTTAATGCCTTTTCTACATATTTGGAGGCGTGTTCATCTTTGAGGAGAGATTTGGGGTGAGAACACTTTGTCTAAGGTATTTTTTACATATTTAGAAGATATTTGCATGAGGAGATGTCATGTGGTATTGTTGACATGGTCATACCCTCAAATGAGTAATAAATGCATGTTTTAAAGGGATCTCATGAAATATAAGATCACAAGTGCAATATGGACCTATTTTATTGACTCAAAAGAAAAACTCAAAGAGGATTCTAGGGTCTTTTAAAAAGAAATGTTATTCTATGAATTAGAGTTTGGTTTAAAGGATATAATAGAGGAGAAAATTCATTTGCTAAAGGCGTGGTTGAAAGTGTGGGATTCCCTTCCAAGCTTAGTTGAAAATCTTTTGGGAGAAAGAAGTTAATGGACAAGGTCATGTGAGGTTTTGCATCTCTCTTTTTCTCTTTTAAGGATGATGAGAGTTTTTGCAAGGATTTCCATGGTTTTTTGTTGTTAAAATAATCTTTGAAAAAATGCAAGTTTGACACATAAGAAGAAATTAGAGTAGAGGTTGTAAACCCACCCTAATTTTTGACGTCACCTTGAATTATTGAAAAATATTTGTTGTTGTAGTTTTCTAGTTGGGGTTGTTCACTCTATTTTTTAGGGTTGTCTTAGGTTAGGAGAAAGATTAAGTGCGACACATTATGGTTCTCTTGTTCTTGTTGCGAAATCAGATTTCAAGAATGATGTATTGTTGGTTGTTCATTCAATAAGAACGCTATCCTACTTTGTCTACTTTGGATTTCATATTGTGGTTATTATTTCTTTGTTCAATGGTTGCACTATGATCTTGACTGTAATTTCATGGTTGTGATGGTTATCTTATATAAGGGCTCCCACTTATTTTTGCATAATCTGAAAACTGGTTTTGGATTAATTATATCATATTAGTGAATAGCTTAATTATGTTTTCTTCATAATATCTAAATTTTCTTGCTCTTTGATCTTGACTTCATCACCCAATTGGATAGACGCTAATATTTGTAATCTTCCTTTATTTCTAAACACTATCATAAAATAATCTTTTTTTAAATTTCCATTCTTGTGTTAAAAAAAAAATATTTAAAATAAAAAGAAAAATTATTGTGATAACACTGGACAACCTTCCTAAATACTTCTAAAGTTGCACTTCACTTGGAGACCTAAATATTTTTAAATGTTTCTCTAGAAGATAACAAAGTATCAAATAAATTGCCAATAGAGTACTAAATCTAAAAAGTAAAATTACTATTAACAATAATATTGACCAATAGAGTACTAAATCTAAAAAGAAAAATTACCATTAACAATAATAGTGATACAAACAAGTATAAAGGAAAAAGTTAAAAACTATTTTAAATATGATATTAATTTAAAATATGTTAATAAAAAAAATACGGAAAAAAACCCACAACACAACAAAAAAGAAGATTACTGTAACGAATAAAATGAACTCTATTCAAAACTATAATGAAGGCATTTGTGAAGAAAATAAGAAAAGATACTTAGAAAGTTTTAATCCCAAATAGTAATCAGTGACTCAAAAAAGTTTTGAGTAAAAATTAATTATTAAATATTTTTAAAGATTATTTTTTATTAAATATTTTAATATTTTTATGTGGAAAATAAATTTATTTTTCATTTTATTAATATATTAAAGATTATGTTTTTATTGAATATTCTCTCCTTTGAAGATAAATATATTAAAGATTATTTTTTATTAAATATTTTAATATTTTTATGTGAAAAAATAATTTATTTTTCATTTTATTATATATTAAAGATTATTTTTATTGAATATTTTAATATTTTAATGTGGAAAAATAAATTTATTTTTCATTTTATTTGTTGCACATTTTAAAAATAATAATAATAATCTATTTTTAAGGTCAGACTCCTTTGTTTGTGGGATAAAGGACGACAAAGGACCCTCTTCCGCTCAATGAAAGTCTACGGAGGTATACATACCCTACCCCCCTCTGGATTTGAACTTGTGACTTCTTAGGAGGAAACACATGTTCTTAACCATTAAGCCCACTCAGACTGTATTGTCATAATCTTTCCTATCGTTACAATGATATGTCAATTGAATGTTACGTCCATTTTTATTTGTTCCAATGATATGCCAATTGAATGTTATGTCCGTTTTTATTTCTTATAAGGATGTATATTATTAACATATTAAATGTTATAAGGATGTATATTATTAACATATTAAATGTTGTTGATTAATGTAAGAGCAAGTTAGTGTTATAGTAATAATTCTTTATTTGTTATAATTTTGATAAGAATTAGATAAAAAAAATAGAGATTAGCAAAGTTTTATTATGATTTAAAATGTGTGTATGGTTTAATAATGTCCTTATGGTTTTTTTTTTTTTTAACAAGAACGAGTATGGATTTCTATTAGGGATTGGCCAAAATGCCTTTCACCGGTTACATTAGGTCGGGCATAGCCCTTGAACTTTCTTCCACTAATTGGTCATAGGCCCCAAAAGTTGGGAAGCCACAGATTTTACTCGAGACTATCGAGTCTATCTCCGTTATTTTCCCTATCTTAAAAAGACATACAAACTGTTTCAGCAAAATGCAGAAAAACATAGCAAAATTATGGTATGGGATCCCACTCCTCACTTCTTTCTGTCAAGAAGAATCCTGCGGGAAGTGGAGCTGCCCTGTTGGCTTCCATATCAGCATCCTTATTGTTTTCCCTCAGAGCATGAAGAAAGGTTGTTGTCCGGAAAGATTTCACCAGGATTCTGATTCTTGAAATCACTCTTGCCAATCTGATATCTGCTGGAGAGGAATCCTCCACTAAGGCTTTGATAATGGACTGGGAGTCTCCAATGATACTGACCTCTGTAATACCAATAGCCTTTGCTTGTTTGAGACCTTGCAGAAGTGCCAAGGCTTCAGCTTGCATGCTAGTGGACTGCCCTAATCCCCAAGCGAATTTTGACACAATTATGCCCTCTTTATTTTTTATAATTCCTCCTGCCCCTGCCAGTCCGGGGTTGCCTTTCGCTGCCCCATCAAAAAACAAAGAGCATCTGGATTGCCTGAGGAGCAGATCAGATAGTTCATTCTCCTTTCCTCCAAATTGCCACTCTTTTATGTCCTTGTGCTGCCTTATATCTCCAGAGAATTGGAGATCCAGCGAGGCACCCCATTCTAAGTCTTGTTGGCTTAGATTCAAGTCCGACAAATGTTCCCCTAGACTTTCTTTCCATAGGCTTTTTATTTTAATGATGATGAACTGCGAGTTTAAGCATTCATCTCTGAAAACTCTTCTATTACGCTCAAGCCAAATTTGCCAGCAAACAAATTTCGGTAAGGAGAGCCATGCAGCTTTAAAGTTTTCATTCTTTGGGAGTGTATCTGGATAGAGGTTTCTCCAATTTGCAAATAAATCTGTGATAGAAATGGGTAAGTTGAAATCAGTTTTCCAATAGCTCAGTAGACCTTGCCAGATTTCTCTTGAAAATTTGCAGTCTAAAATAATATGTTGGGCGTCCTCCTCACTGTCACAGCATAGATGGCAACGAGAGGGGCCTTGGAAACCTTTCTTCTTCAATCTGTCCGCTGTTAAAATCGCTCTATGACATAACAGCCAACATAACGAGTCAACCTTGGGCATGGATTTGAAATTCCAGAGCCCTTTCCAAACAGCAGGGTCCGGAGGGACGTGAGGGCGATTTTGAAGGATTTTGAATCCTTGCGCAACAGTGTACAGCCCTGGGGCGACTCCCCAACCGCGGGCATCCTTCTTTCCCACACGTAGAGGCGCCTTACCATTTAGCAGGGACAGGAAGAGATCGCGAGCGTGGGTCAGCTCTGGCGGAATGGGAGGAAGCCTCCATCGCAGCCAATTGCTGCCTGCCCACTCGGAGATGTCCCAGAGAGATGAATAGCCTGCGTTTTCCAGCCACAAACGGAGCGCCTGCAGAGAACAATAGGACGAAAGAGGAGGAGACATCATGATGCAGTCGTCCCAAATCCTAATTTCTTTGTCGTTGCCTGGAATCCAATACGCTCTATCTTTGATTAAGGGGGTTGCTTTGTGGCAAAGATTGATCAGATGCGAGCCTGTAGAGGGCAGAGAGGTGTCCAGGCATCTCTTCCTATTCCCCCTGAAATACTTCCTCCATAGAGCTCTTTGCGCCCAACCTGGGTGTGGTCCAATGATCCTCCAGAAGATCTTGGCTCCCATGGCTATGTTTTGGAGACTAAGATCTTTGAAGTTGAGGCCTCCTTCAATCTGGGGCTTGCAAATTTTCTCCCAACTTACCAGAGGGATTTTCCTGTCATTATGGTTGCCCCCTTTCCAGAAGAACTTACGAATGAAGGCTTCCATTTTTTTGATGATGCCTGAAGGAGCAAGAAAAACAGAGAACTGAAAAATGGGGAGGCTACTGAGAACAGATTTATTGAGGACAGTTTTGTCGGCAAGATTTAACCAAGAGAAACCCCAAGCTTGAATTTTGGCCTTAAATTTGTCCAACAGAGGAATCCAGTCTCTGTTGTAAGCTCGTTTATGGAAGATGGGAAGGCCCAAGTAAGTAAAAGAGGACCAAGAAAGGGAGGCAAAAAAGCCAAGGATTCTGGAGATGGCAGATAGGGTGTAAGCCGAGATATTCCAGCAAAAAACTTTACATTTACCTTTGTTTAAATAGATGCCTGTAGCTTCACTGTAATCGTCCAAGACCTCCTTAAATCTTAAAGCAGCTCTAGAAGTGGCAGCCCCTAACAAGAGGGTATCATCCGCAAACAGGGTGTGATTTACATTTTTAACCCCTCTGGCTATATTGAGCCCCAAGATTTCTTGGTCAACCAATTTCTGATCAAGGTAGAAACTCATGACAGAAACATGAAGGACGAAGAGGAGCAGAGAGAGGGGGCAGCCCTGCCTAAGCCCTCTTGAAGCTTTAAAAAAACCAGTTGCTCTCCCATTCACCAAGGGGGCGATCCAAGGATCGGCAATACAAGCACGGATCCAATATAGAAAGCCCATTCCAAAGCCAAATTTTTTCAAAACTTCCCAAAGAAAACTAAGTCTGACTCGATCGAAGGCATTTGTTAAATCAAGCTTGATTACCATACCTTTTTCATTGCGAAGATGGCTTGAGTGAATCGCCTCTTGCACGAGAATGTAGTTGTCAGCAAGTTGTCTCCCCTTAACAAATCCGCCTTGGTTCTCCGGGATGATGACTGGGAGGATACCTTTCAGCC
>SNQJ01S0004132.1:117859-130892 GCA_010110895.2 Picea sitchensis
CTCATAATGTCAAGCAACAGGATTAAGTCTAGTGTATGAATGTCCACTAGCCTTCTTAAACCCTATTTTTTAGAGGGCCTGGCTAGCGATCAATAGTTAAACAACAAAAAAAACATGAAGAAACCCCTCCAGGGGTTTTCAAATATATATGAACCCCATCAATAGGAAATTACCTACCATTTAACACTTTAGTTGTAGCCCTTTATTGGGCGAAAGTCATAAAATACTTTCTCCCTCTACCCAATATATTAAGGCCCTTCCCAACATTGAATCCCAAACCACCAACAAAATCCGCAAACAAGCCAATATAAAACTCCCTCCCAATCCTTAGGTTATACCTTGAATACCCTTCCTACGCAATCCTTACAAACTCAACTAAGTATCAGGACCTGCCAAGAAAGACCACACCAACACCATCAAAATAAACTCCCTCACCCAAAACCCCATGCAAATAAATGGGAACAAAACCATAGGGATACTAAAATAACATTCAAATCTCACCACAATGACCATCCACAAAATCCCCCTCTCCCAATCACTAGAGAGCTTAGATACCACATTGATATGCAATCTAGAAAACAAACCCTTATCTAGAGAGGAAACAAAATTTAAAGGAGACTTGTTTAATGATATTACCTATGAGATCCAAGGGAGATCGAAGTGAGTTAAAGCCACCACCTCCAGAGCATATGAAGGGAGGAGTATGCAAACACTTGATAGTAGTAGAGACACCCTAACCCAATAACTTCATAGTAACATCAACCTCCATTGGACTAGTTTCCTTCTTAGCCACACATACAAAATCCACCATATCCATGCCATCCAACTAACCACCTATAGTTGGATCAACATCTCTAAAAATTATTATTTTCCCAATACCTAGATCCTTTCTCACCCAAACCTTCTACTTGAAAGGAAAACTACAATCGATAACTAAATGGCCATACTTATGGAATCAATTGAAATGAAAAGGAACACTAGAGTAATTCAAGGATTGATTCCCATTCTACAACATCATACTTTCATTCAATCCTTCCCTTAGATCCACCCTAATGAGAATGTGAGCCACCACCATGAAATCTATGTCCTCAAATGGCATATCGGCTTCAATGAATTTCCCATGAGAATTTCCAACTTCCCTTGACCAAAAATATATTGGAATTCTAAGCAGTTTAACCCACACTAGAATAAATTCCACCTTCTCCCCTTGAGCATCATAAAAAGGCATCTGGAGCTTCAATGATAAAGGATATGAGTCCTAGAGCCAAGAACTAGAAAAAAATATTCGTAACATCACCAATTAAACAAAAGAAAAATGCCAAACAACCTCTAGAGAGCACATAGTGTACAAGAACATAGCCCAACAAAGATTCCCATGAAGAAAAAATGCATTCTTTCAACACCTTATCACCCATCCATTGACTAAGTAAACACCCAACCAAATCCAAATATACATCTCCACTACCTCATTCATCTAGATATCCTCACCTGGAACTAGGTTAATTAGAGAGATCCTCTATTTAATGCACCTCTTTCAACCCCTATTGAAACCAAGGTATCTCCCATCAACAACTTTAGCAGGCCTTCCACCAAATAAGGTTGATTATTTTCCACTACCTACAACCTACATAACCACAAAACTAGAAACTTCAGGATCAACACCACTCAACTCAAAATCACTAAGGGATTTCCCAATAAACCCATGTCTAAACTCTTGAGAACCTAGAAAATATAGAACCAATCTAAGGGTTGAGTGATTACACAAAACAAGAAGCTCTTGATAGGAAAGAGAACTTACCGCATTCCCCTCACCATGTGACCCAAAATACTTTGAGGTCACATCAACCCCCATGAGTAAAGGCTACAACTAGCAGTTTACCCTAGGACAACAATCTCCACAACATCCACCAATCCTAAAATATGAAGGTACATATGACATTGGTAGAGAAGATTAAAATCCCAATATAAAATCCATAGCAATGCCATCCCATATGTGTGTTGGGATTATTAGTGGTCACAATTCCCCTACATCTTTATTTTATACCCTGTATTTCTTTGGCAGGTGTCACAAGTTGCCACAAAATCTTGGATGTCATTTTTCATGTCCTCTCGAAAGAATGAGCACTTAGTTAATTCATGTGTTTTATGAAATCCGGAGTGACCTTTTGTAGGTGATGAATGAAATTCATTTAAGATTCTTTGTTTTAAGGAATAATTCTTTAATAGAACAATCCATCCTTTATATCACAATGTATCTAGCTACCATGTATACCCCTTAGGAGGGTTTGGATATTCTTGAAGCCTATGGATGAGGTGAATGATAGTGTCATTTTCCAACCATTCTCGATGGTCTTCCTCAAGCCAACCTAGAATGGGTAAAGATAAGGAAAATAAGGATTCATCCTCCTCAAATTTTCGGGGTAAGGCATCAACTGCCACATTTTATTTACCCTTCTTATAGATAATCTAATAATCATACCCTAGTAGATTGGTGACCCACTTATGCTACTCTGGTGAGGATAACCTTTGTTAGAGAAAGTACTTCAAACTATGATGCCCATTATTGATCTGGAAACATCACCCTATGAGGTAAGGGCACTAGGTCTCGATGTTGACGCTTAAAAACAAAACGATGAATAATATTCTCTCAAATGATTTCCAAGCTTGATTATTTATATATATTAATAATATACTAGTAGGTGGGACCCCCTTGTTATACTCATGGCAATATGGTGGATAAGCAACGCTTATATATATTCTTTGCCTATGTGATGGTAGTAACATGGTTCTCTACAGTTAATTTGTTTCAGATCGTGGTTTAAAATGTCTTTGGTTTTATGTGGTGGTTGGATGATTAAAACATGGAGCTAAGTGGTTTGGATGATCTCTCATAAAATATGATAATGCTTCCCTTTTGAATGAAAGAATTATACTACAAGTTTTAATGTTGTGTATTGTTCATGGCGAAGTTTGGGTGATCTTGACCCTTGCTACTATGGTTATGTGCATTGTTTGAGTTTCATAGTGGGTTGTGTTCCTATCACAATGACTTTTGAAGGAATTCAATGATGGCAAGGGGTGGCACACTTTGGACTATCTCACACTTTACAAAAGTAATATGGCAATTTTGGGGTTTTGATTGATTAATGGTTTGAATGTAGTGCTATGGTGAGTTGGCTAGTGGGCTTTGCTCGTACTAAAAATTAAATGAAGATATGAAGGGAGAAGTGACATGCAGTAATTGCACGTCACTCAAAATCCCCTCGAGCCCATCACCCTAGTCATTCTTGCATTTTTGTCTTTGGTAGATGTTGTTGCTTCACCTTGACCGGTCGTGGAGGAAGTATACAGTCTTGGTTTTTCTCCTCGCACAGACTTTTAGGTATGGGTTTTCTTACTTTTCCATCCATGAGAGTTACTCTACCTTTGAATCAAATTTTGGCTCTGGTTGCTCGTGGTCTGTGTGATTCTCAATTTTTTATGATGTTTTGGAACTGTGTGTTATGGTTACATATTTTATTTTCTGTGGTGGTCCTTGTTGTGTGTAATCGTTTGCAGGGAATTGTTAAGTAAAGTTTGCAGTGAAGCCAACTTTGCCATGGTTTTGTTTTCGAGTTTATTCCCTCTGTTGAAATTGGTTATCGCAGTCTGCCTAAACTTTGGGCTTTGCGAATACCCCACCTATACCTTGAAATTACTAGTCTATGTGACTAAGTATGCCCACGCCGTGTTCGACTTTGTGAGTTTTTATGTGAACTATGATGTAAGATTCGAGCATTTCGTGCCTTGTCTTGGAAAAACCATCAGTTGTTGTCTTGCTTTCTATGACCTCACCATCACCATTTCCTGGTAAATGTTATATAGTATGAAGACAATGCCCCCCAGAAGTTGATGAAATAACTATTCATCCTTTTTGGTTGGGCATGGGTTTATATTTGGTCTCTCATTATGCAGTGTTGTTAAAAGGGGTTGGATTCAATTGTTTTTCTTTTGGAAGTTGCAGTCTATTGTTTGAAACCCATACAACTGAGAGAAATATTGTGTCTTATTGTTTATGTGGTAAATTATGATAGGGAACCTATAGAATGAGTTGCCTGTGCCATTCAACTGCAAAACTCTCTGGTCGAACCGCCTATTGTCTCTTCCACTTGCTATCTTAAACCCTGAACATTGTATTGAGATCGTATTTACTCCAGCTTGAAGTTGATGGGAGCATTGTGCTTTCCCGGTTACTTGGGCACGATTTTGTTAGGTCCCTTGTTTGGTAATTCTGGAAGAGATATGTACCCACCCATTCATTCAAAGCTTGTGTTCAAAATATTGAATGTTATTTTTGGTTCAATCATTATGTTGATTGTAAAAAATGGACACATGCGTTCGAAATGTTTGAGACCCGAATAAGAGTGATAACATCCAAAATGATTGCATTGAACAATGGTTAAATAAATGATGGATATGAGTTGTTTGTAAACATTGTAAGTGCCCCTGTTGGTTTTAAAGGATTAAGTATTGGAGTTAATGTTATGGTTGTGGCTCAAAGGCTATTGTTGTTTCCTATAACGATTACTATGTTGTTTGTTATCACTGTCATATAATGATAATGTGGATACAATGGTTATTGTGATTAAGTAATTATGGGCATAAATATTATTGTGTAAATAATTCAGAAGCAACAAGAAAATTTGTCAAAGAAAATACCAGTTTGGATTATTGTTTTGGAAAAGGAACACTTGTTAAACTTTGAAAGTCTCGACATATATATGTTTTGATTCTGTTTAACGTGGCATGTTTTTATTTGTTTCACTTGAACAATATCCACATTGATTTCCTATAATTCTATCATTTTTTCGCTAATTACATTGCCCTCATAATCCTAATTTCACTTATTTCATCCATGTTTTGTGATATAAATTTAAAAGGAAAAGTCTATGTAGAAGCGACAAAAGGGATACCATATAAAGGGTTGGTGACTGATATTTTGATATTTTTATACCCAGTTAAATTTTTTGGTTAATTGCTGAAAAATATTCGTATATGCATTCCCTATCATTCTACCATTTTTCGCTAACTACACTCCCTCCATATTTCCCATGAACCCTATCACCCCCTGTTCACGTGGAAATTAATGAATGGTTTTTTATGGATGGATTTGCATGTATCTCATGTCAATTTTTGAGCCAATTTTTTATTCATGTAAGGAGAGTGTCATGTATGGTTTATTAAGAGCTTCATTACTAACGAACTCTTGCTACAGGATGAGATTTTTCAGTAGGGGCAACAATGATCGAAATAATAGAGGCAAGGGAAATTGGAGCCGAGGCCATAGGAGGCCTAGATTTTCTATCCATTTTGACGATGATCCTCAAGAATTGAACCAGTTGTTCCAAGATGGGTTCTTTAATTGGGTTGTCCATGGAATGATGCACCCTCGAATTGAAAGACCCCCTTTTCAGCCTCCTCAAAATATCCCTGGCATTCCCATTCCTCCACATGTGTCTTTGCAGCCTGAAGTCCCCACAAATGATGGTTGGCAAGAGATCGTCAACTAGCCTATCTCTCACCATCGTGGTTGCCCCACTATTTCATTGCCTTTAACACCACCTGTCAATCCCAATGTACAGATTTCCTGTGTTGTTTCACCAGTTCAATCTTCACACGTTAGTAAGAGATTAAAAACTGATATTCCCCAACC
Source organism: Picea sitchensis (assembly GCA_010110895.2). NCBI lineage: Eukaryota > Viridiplantae > Streptophyta > Pinopsida > Pinales > Pinaceae > Picea > Picea sitchensis. The sequence continues at coordinate 123,552 of SNQJ01S0004132.1, forward strand.
TGTGCAAGACAAGGGAAAAGCATTTGCCTCCCCTTCTTCTCCCTTCAATAATTCCTCGAAATATATGTCTTCCCGCATGCATTTGTAGGATGAATGTTCCCATGTGATTAGTGAGATACACCCCCAAGGGTCTAATCAACCACATGCTACTTCCGAGAAGTCTAAGGGAAACAACAATGAAAAAAGGAAAATTTCCTCAAAAAGTGGCAAATATGGTTTTTAGATTATGTTTTTTATGATTTCAGTTGATGAAGACAATGCTTACTGGTTTTCAATATTTTTGGATAGCAAGCTCTGTTTTGATATTTTGTGGATAATGTGGATAATGTTGACATATATATTCTTTTTTGGATATGATATAAATTATTTCTGATATTTAAATATCCAGTTTAAAAGATATTCAAGGGAGTTACAAGGGTGGCATATGGTTAAAATGATTTTTTTTTTGTATTATATTTCATGAGTCAAAAGGAAGAAATAACAAGAGTCACGAGGGGTCCCACCTACCTAGTTATTATTAGTTAAGACCCTTAACTATATTATTATTATTTATTTCTCCTAAACTAATTAGTTAAGTTAAATCAACTTAACTTAACTAAAGAAAGTAGTTGAACTACTTCAACTTATTTGGAAAGAATAAAAGTTGAATGAGAAGAAGAGACAAAAGGAGAATAGAAGGAGAAAGCAAGAAAAAGGTTTTCTCTTTAGTTACATGAGATAGTTTCATTTTTCATTCATTTCTGAGTTTATTCAAAACCTAATTCTCTTCTTGATAGCAGGGTCTTATTGTAGACAACAATGTTCAAGACTGAACCACACTTTTCAGACCCTTGTTTTAGAGGTGTTGATCCATCCTTGATAGCTTGTGTATTCTTGCTTGTTTGTGAATTAAGTTTCATGGCTAATAAAGGATATCTTGCAGAGTCAAATTGGCAGCAGTTTGTGGCAAGCTGATCCAGATTATTAATTTCAGTTTTACTTTACTATGAGAGTCTTTTTGTATGGTGTTCATCGAAGATCTCTAAATCAGACTTTGGTCCTGTAACACACCTGACTCCTAAATTCTCTTTTAAGGGGTGGGACATCAAAATTTTGTTCTCCTTAAGTAATCAAATCCTCCATTCAGGGTCTCTATCGATTTATTTTAGTCTAGAGCTTTCCAACCATGGGATTCATGCTCAAAACCGAGCTCAGAACTGGCATATATACCTCTCCCAAGTTCCTCGGGTGTTCATTGGTCGAGGCCACATGACTTCTGTGTGGATTTGACTCAATATGCTTCATCCTGAGTTCTACGATATCCTGGAGCTTCCAGCATTCCTAAATCTATGGCGTAGATCCATCCACCAACCAATCCAACGACTGGGCTTGATCCTCGGCTAACTCACAAGATAGTGAGGAATTTAACGTTCAACCTTCAAATTTGAATTCTAGGCCTAGCCCCTTACCTCTGGCTATAATCGCATACGACCGCGGGCTATGACCAGATGCCAAGAAATAAGTCACCTATTTTGGTGCTTCAAAGCTTCAGGCTCAGAATGTTTTCAACTTATGACACCGCAAATCCCCTAAACTGTCGAATCAACAAATTTCAAGTATGCTACGGGGATCAGCGGTCCCTGTTTTCTTTCAAGATCAATGACCCAAGATTACTTCAAGCCTACGGACCTCAACGAATTCCAAAACACCCCTCCTCAAGTCTTCTGGAGTGCCAAGTCTCTGGACTGTGCGATCTTACGCCACACGTCCATAGAAAGTCAATGGTTCTGATTTACTTCGGGACTCTACGCTTCAGAGAATTCCCAACTATTCACAAATTCAAACCTCTGAAGTACAATCCTTCTGGAGTGTTAGATATTATGACACCTTTCCTCTGAGATCGATGGTCAGGTGGACTCCAGTCTCCGGGCCTTCGGGAGTTCTTGTTCCACTTTTCTTCAAAGTGGCTATCCTCCAAAGTGACAGATCACCCGCCATGCATCCCCAAACGATGGACGGTTGAGGTCTTCTTTGTTACTCTGAGCTTCGGGGATTTTCGAAGCACCAAGATTCAAATCCTCTAGAGTGGCTCTTCTCTGAGTTAACGATATACTGACACATGTGTCGATTGATGGACGGTTCATATATCCTCTGGATCCCTGTGACTTCAGGAGTCTTCAACCTTTTACACCTATTTCCTTCTGGTGTGTTAAACCTCCAGAGTACAGGATCTGGTGCCATGTGTCTCTCAGAGCCAACAACTAGGATGGACTTTGACACTTCAGGAATTTGATGATTTCACCTTCTCCCCACCTATAAACTCCTGGAGTCTCTGGTCTCCGTACTAAAGGATCTATCACCATGTGTCCTTTGTGATGGAAGGTCAAGATATACTCTGTCCTTCGAGGGTTTTGACTTTACAATACCCCTGTCCTCCCAAAGCAGTCAACAATAGGCTGACTACATCATAGATCTGACGGTCAAGATAGCTCCCGGGAATCCTCAGATCTACGACCTAAATTAACTTCGGGACTTCGGGATTTTGGGGGATTCACCCCCTATACGATGAATATGCCCAATTCGTCGGACCCGTGAAGTTCGAAGGGCTCGAAGGATTAACGTCTGCTTTCCTTCTCCAGTTCCTACGATTGTGAAGAAATTCAGCTCCTCTCAAACTAATCTCATATGTTCCTCTTCCAAATGAAAGGGTCTTCCCTTTAGTGACTTGAATCTCGCTATCCTTCCTGAGCTTCATCAACTCTGAAATATTTAGGCACTTTGCGCTATTTCTCTTGAACTTAACACTTAGAATAATCTTCTGCACACCCCTTTCACTCATCCATCAACTCTAGAACTTAAGAGGTTCTTGGTCTCTTCCCGCCTTGCAAAGAGCCTGTGCATACATGCACTACCTCTCCTGATCTTAACAAACTCCTTCCTCCAGGAGACTCAGAACGATTGGGAGTGTGGACATGCATACATGAAACTATGCCCAAGGTCGACAAACTCACAGTTCATTTATTTTAACTTGAGCCACCAGAGGGCTCGAGCATTTATGTTTACTACCCAGATAATTCCTTACTTGCTTAAATACACACTCAAGAAGAATTAAATGGATACAATATAATCATTAAGAAAGCATGCACATACCTGAAATATTCATAGGATATCCAACTTTAATTTATAGTTACAATTCAATTACATAGGATATGAGAATACGTATCTATTGCAGGTGGCAACCAACTAACTGACTGTGGGTGTTCACCTTTCCACCCAACCATAGGCTCAGAGGAATTCATCCTTAGCGCTCTGGCCACCCTCGTGCCAAGCCATGATATCACTAGGGAGTTTATGTCAATTCTCAAATATCCTTTCTCTTTCACAGCTTCTGCGAGGTTTATCAGATGCTTCCTCAGTATCAAGATCACGACCTTCTGCTCAGGTCTCGTTCTTAACTAGATAAATACTTGCGTTCTCTACTCTTCTCCTCTCATGTCATAAATCCCATCCCTTCTTGGGAAGGTTATCCTTCCTATCATGTTCCTTCTGTCAAAAGGATACTCAAGTTAGTATGGGTCTACAGGACTCTATGGTACTTCGTGCTGACATTTTGCAGCTACACCATGCTTCCATTCATGGGGGTGGTTGATTTCTCAACCACCAGTCCTTTTTCATTAATTGATTTCTCTCCTTGGGATCCAGAGAGGGTTTGTTATTCCCACCAAGGGGAAATTTGGCATCATACCCATAATGAACCTTCTCCACAGTTTTCCTCACTCTTCCCTCTAGTGATATCATGGCTAGTACTTCAAGGCTTCACCCCCACAGTCATTTATTGGAAATTCAAACAATAATACATTTACATCGTTCCCATGCCACCACATGGTAATCCTAATTAATGATTAATTAAAAGTTGGGGGAAACATGGGTGTTACAGGTCCATGCCCTTGTAGGGGTTTCGTAAAGAGAAAACATTTTTGATATCTCATGAGAGTGAAATAAAATAAGATTGTTATTTTGTCTCATATATGTGTATTTGTGACTTGGTTACTTTTCTCTTTTTGATCTCCATGTTTACTTAATCGCAAATTTGTGTACATTCCAAAAGTTTTTTTATTTTATTTTTGCAACATATTTAAACTATAAATCAGCCTCAGTCCTTGTAATTAATACTTGTGGATTGAGAGAATATTTTGAGGCTATAAACCCCCATGTGACATTCACAACTATATTTTCCTAGCAATGTAATATCTGAAAATGATTGAGTAAGGTAATTCATACCTTTTCCTCAACATTTATTTGGCGACCATACTGGGGAGATCTTCCATATCTCTCTGGTTGATTGTATTCATAATTATCATTGAATAATTCTTCTTTGTTTTGATTCTTTGATTGTTTTATTTTCCTCATGACAGTACCTGTTGCAAGGGAGCCCAATATTGAGCACGGTATTAAAGACCAAACCAACATTGCCTTAAATTTATTCAACACCATCTTAGAAACTGCTAATATTGGGGCTGAGCTTGAACGCTTGTGGGAAGTAATTGAAAAAGACATAAGTATTCGTGAATGCTGGGAGGCCAGACAAAGGCAGCCTAGGAATAAGTTGTAGCTCTCTTTTTCCTAAATTTTTGATCTTCTTTTTCATGTCCTCAAATCCTTGCATCTCTAGGAGAAGAAGAGGATTGTCTCCTGAAATCACTTCTATCGTTAAAATAGGAAGAAGGAAAGATATTATGTCAACCCAAAAAGGTACTCTGAGGAGAGCTTTGTCTGATTCAGATAGTTCACCTTTCTCACCCACATCCATCATTTACAACATGGCATCTACAGGTGGCTCTGGTCGTACTGGAGGTGGCTCTAGTGGTACTAGAGGTGCCTCATCATCTCAACCTTCAACCTCATCAGTAATTGGTAGTTTGTATAGCCATAAGGTTCCTTTCCAATCTACTACCAACCCTGCCAAGATCATCAAGAAGTATGGGCTTTTCCAATTCGAGGAATATGCTACTACCACCCCGTCGTACGTATCCTCTCCCTTGAACCTAGTGCCTGCTACTCGTAATTTACCAAAATTTAAAGAGAATCTACCTAGTTTTTCCAGAAATAATACCGTCACTACAAATGAACACTTGGCATCATTCTCTAATGCATGTCACAATATAAGAGCTAATGATAATGATACTTGCATGCACCTATTTTCCAACTCTCTCGAAGGGAAAGGAACGACACATTTTTTCGATCTCCCTCCCAAAATTATTTCCACTTGGGAAGAGTTAGTTTACTTGTTTAAGTCTAGTTATGGGAATTCTAAGAGTCCAACCAAACAATTACAGTAATATAATAACATTGCGTACAAGGACGGTGAGACTATTAAGTCTTTCAACCTTCGTTTCACCAAGTTGTATAATCAAATTCCCGAACTTATTCGCCCCCAGAACCAAGCTTCTTTTATGCATTACTATAATGCTCTACCTTCCCCTTATCAACATAGGCTTGAAGAAAAGGCTATTGATAACCTTGGTTCCTCCCTGCATACTTGTCTAGAATATAAAGAACAACTAGAAAGAACTAGTCTCCCCAAAGGGGACTCGATTAAACAAACGGACATGTCTTCCCTCCTACAACTTGTACAAGGTATGAACAATCAGATGATAGCATACGAGAGAAAGGGAAATGTCCCTTCACTTACTCCTGGGGAATCATCTTCTTCTTCACCACCTTTTAGGAATACCAATGAAAACAACTTTCAGCCCAAAGCCATCATGTCTCGCAGTTCATGTAACTTTTGCAAGGAAAATAATGAGGAAAGTACCTGTGAATTAAAGAAGAGTGCCAGAGATAAAATCTTTGGCAAAAATCCAGAAACCACCATTGTTGTTCTATATTGGGAAGAACCGAAAGATTTCATGATCATAAAAACTAGGAATAAATCCTATGCTTCAAAAGGAAAATATGCCCCCCCTCGTACTTCTTCTATCCCAAGATGATCTTCACAAGATACCATTTTATAAGCTACCAAGACTCCTGACAGTCAAGGAGTTCCCTCCCATCTTCCCTTCTCCAAATATAACATCCTCAACCAATTGGATAATATCAAGGTCGATGCTACTCTTCTGGACATGGTTGTCGTCCCTGAACAACAAAAGCAACTCAAAAATTTTATGGAAGGAAAAACTTCCATCATAGCCAATCTTTCTGAAGAGGATTCTACTGTAAATAAAGTAGGTTTAAATAATTTTAGACACCATGTAAAAAACCCTCCATTTTTCATTTCTGTAAAAATTATGGACAAAATAGCCCATTGTTGCCTAATTGATGACGGTTCGATCCCAAGCCTAATGTTGAAAATTATTATGGAAGAGATAGGTTTATCATATACTAATGAAAATTATATAAGCATGCTCTCATATAATATTCTACAACAGTTGACTATAGGTGAAAACAAATACATGACTTTGATTCCGTGCACACATCCTGAAATAAGGACAACCCTCAACATCAAGGTAATTGACATGCCAGTAAGTAACTATTCTATCATCTTAGGAAGAGACTGGCAATCCTTGACAAGTGGATATATTTCTCTTGACGGAACACACTCATCCATTCCTCGGAATGGAAAGAATATCATAGTCCCGAGGGAATAAATAATCTCACCATACATAAAGAGTATTCCACAACCTAATGTAAACTATGTCGAGGAAGACTTAGGAGTGTACTCCATATTTGCGGATGCGGGTGATACTACCCTAGAACAAATTGACCTGGAGGATGGTATATGGCACATGCACTTCAATTTCTCGTGCTCGAACGAAGGTAATGGAGCTAGCATTATCTTATACTCACCTGTAGGTAAAATTCACAACTTTTCTTATAAACTAGAATTTTCTTGTACGAATAACGTTACCAAGTTTGAAACATTATTTCTAGGCATTGAAAACGCTTATAATTTAGGTTGTGGACACCTTACAATTTTTGGGGACTGTGAAATTGTTGTAAACCTTATACGTAAAATCTACTCTCCTAACAATAAGTTGATGAAACGCTACACCCAAGTTGTTTGGATGCTTATCTTGAACTTATTATCATTTAACATCACTCATGTTAAAAGGGAACTTAATTCAATGGCTGACAGGTTATGTTGAAATTACTAAGGCAACTGAGAGGGGGGGGTGAATCGGTTGTTACTGTGCTTAAACAATATTAAGTCTATTAAGATATTTTTAATCTTTCATCAAGTGACCATCAATATTATACATAATATGAACAACATAAATAATGAGCATCAATCACACATAAGATATACACAGAGACAGATTTTCACGAGGAAACCCATAAAGGGAGAAAACCTCTTCTTCTTCA
>SNQJ01S0004133.1:0-10850 GCA_010110895.2 Picea sitchensis
CATAAGAGCTTCGACCTTCACGTGGTTGGCCCTGTTCAGTAGAGAATAATTTATCGGAGTTGCTTAATCTTGGAGAAAACCTCCCTCGATCCAACGAAGCAACAACAAAGTCAATGTTGACTTCGTTGCTGCTACTTCAAATCAAGTGAGGAAATTTGATCAAATATTAGACGTGCAACTCCAATAAATGATTCTTGAAACCAAGAGGAGATCATTCAGGTATGTTCTAACACTCTCATAAAAATGCATCTTAGAGTAAATAATGTACTACAAATATGACTTGTATTGATTTTGTATATATTTATGGAGGTTGAATGATTTTGGAAGGTACTTTAAGATATTTCTTCGTTGAGTGAGGGAAGCTCAAGACAAACAGAGGGTCATACAACAGAAGAGAAACATGTGGGGGCAACCATTCCAACTGTGTCAACTAGTTCATCAAATTAGGTGTGATTTCTCCTTTCAGCATAGTTTATATAGCCATCAATTTTGGTTATGTTTAATGTTTATGAATTGTTATGTGATTATTTAGTAATGCATGGTTTTCTATGTGATAATTTATCGAGATATATCATATGTTTAGTAATTTTCATGTTCTCTCCTTGCATCCAATAATGGTAGATACAAGTCCATTTATATTGAGTGAAAGAAACATTAGCTTCCTGTAGGGATTGATGAAGCATTAGTTCATGCATCTACTGCTAGGGCATACATTGGAATGGCTATTACTCTCACCACTAATATCAAGAGCATGCAAAGGCTTCATGAAAATTTTAAAGACATTGTGATAAAGTAAATTGTACTTTGCAACAAGATGTTGAAGAATCGACATTCAATATTGAACATATTGCCTTGAATAATACTTCATATAATGTAAATATTTTTATGAATCGATGTTGAAGGTTGATAGGATTAATGGTATAAGTATGATTTTCTTTAGTGTGTATATTTTGAAGGACTCTTTGAGGAAGAGAAATAAAGACAACTTTTTATGTGAGAGTCTTCACAAGAGTTTAATTTGTTTTTTGGTTTACTTTAAGTTTCAAAAATTTGGATTCACAACCTCATTGTCATTGGTTCTTACCCACTCACACTTCTTAAATCCCTCACATTTTGTTGTAGTTTCAATTTCAAAATAAATTATGTTTCTTCACCTTCGTTATAAAGGAACATTTTCTAGAAATGCATGCTAAGAAACTTGCCATTTTTTTCATTTCAAACCTGTATATGCATTTTGGTTAACAGATCAGCAAGAAACAATATGGTTATTTTAATTGTTTACTCTCTTGTCATGTCAAAATCATGTCCTTTCACTTCCAACAGTCTTGTAAGAACATTTTGGAATCCTTTATTAGTGCACCATTACCATCGATATCCTTTTTGTAGACTTAGTAAAAGAAATATGGACAACAGATTTGATCACCCTTACAACATGTTGAAATATGATATTTCCTATGAGACTTGGGTGGTTGCAAATAAGGAATGCCCTAACACTTGTGGGTTCATTTGGAATTGGGATAGAACCTTTACATTGTTGATCCTTCACTTTTTTTGAGCTCCCTCCCCCCATGTACACATGATTTATATAGATCCAGCCATTTAAATAATTATGATAAAGCATCATGTTTGGAGATTGGTGTATGGATTCCCTCACTTACATGGCCACTTTTGGAACATGGATTTATTATTGGCATGTTTGACTTCTATGTCTAATTGAATCTAACTATGTGCTTAGACCTCATTTCAAGGGCCTTTCTGTACTTACAACAAAAAATATGCCTAATGTATGAACCCAAAATATAGGAAATGATGATATTGATTCTTTTGAGGTGTTTGCACATCAGAAAAGGTGAAAATATGATACACCAATCAATCCAACAATAAATGAAGTAGGAAACACTCTTGACAATCTGTAAAAATGAGCAAGGCCTAGTAGTAGAAGGACACGGTACTTCCCTAAAAAGTGTAATGAAGAACATGGATCTGATTATGACAGCCTCTGATTCTTGGAATGAGAGTTTTACTTGATCTAAATATTGAGGGGAGTAATGGTTGTGTCAACCTCATGCTATCCTTAACATCAACAGTCGCAGTCCAAGGTACATCCTTGTAGCAACAAATTGAGTACTAAGTAGCTTGGAGATAAAAACATTTAGTCAATGCTTCATTAGTGAACCTTTTTATGGTATGAAGCAAGGCAACTCCTTGTCACTATTAAAGGATTATGAGAATAGGAAATTTTGAACATCAATGAGAGAGATATTACATCGTTATTCATTGGTCCATTTGATTAATATATCCTTGATTAAGAGATGATTATGGATCAACATGTTTATGATTGTTTCACCTACAGGTCCTCTAGCTCTTAATGATGACATACATTCCAATCAGCGTGATTATGGAAAACAATTGTATCTCACGTCCTATCGAGTGTTAAGAAGATTATGCCTCAGTGTTAAACATTGGCGGGACTTTGCTATCAAGTGTTAAGAAAATATCTTTGAGAGTAACATTTTTGAGGATGTACCTAAACATTTCCAAGAGGAATTTCAAGGGATCTAAATCCCTTATGATGTTACAACTGAGGATACATGATATATTATATGTGATGATGTATCCTTGTCTTTCCCTCATGATTAAAAATCCAAAGAAGAATTAGATGAAGAACGTGAATAAAATTATGCCTATAAGTGTTTTGAAAGTGATGATTTTATTGAGAGATTGGTTCAAGTTAATCTTCAAAACCAACAAAGTTGTGAGGCTTATCCCATAACAAAGAATGGACAGTCCTTTGTAGATTTTCATGGTTGAAGATTGCAGTTAGAAAACTATTTATACCCTACCATTGATAATAAGCATATTGATTGTGAGTAGATTTTTGTTTCGGAAAAAAAATATATAATAATGATAATTGGATACCAATAACACATTGAAGAAGAAAAACTGGTTGAAATATCACAAGGGGAGATGGAAATAAAATCATTTTCTAGCAATAAGGAAAAACAAGAAAATGTTGTTGAAATTGACTCAAACCCTCATAGTTCTTGTTTTCCTTTCAGCTATAGTGACATTGGAATACAAAAACAAGAAAGGATCAAATTTGTGACTATTAACAAAATGGGACTGATTAGAGGATGGGAATAGGGGTTCAATATTCCAATGCAAACACACACATAAAATATTTAAAATGAGAAGAGTTTAGAGCAAGGTGATTTAAAATAGAACTTATTTGGGTTACTCAATCAATTCCATATTGTTGTGGGTTGGTTCTTAGATGTTAAGATGGATACATTTTTCATACTAGATACTGGAGGATTCTAGTGGTGTTGGTCAATCTAGTATGATTTCACTTCAGAGCCTTAGACCATCCAAAAGAACATAACATTGATTGGCATCATATCTAACATTTATGGTTTGAATGAATTATTCTTAGTTTTTTGTGCATTTGGATTGTGTACTTATTTTCCTCATGTCCCAATACCACCAAGGGTGAATAAAACCATTTCAGATCTTATACGCCAGTTTTGTAACCTAGTTCAAACATCTTTGAATATATCCAAAGGCTACCATGTACATTGTATTTTTTGTGGTTTGTTATTTCAGAGGCTCATGGTTAAATTAAACATCGTATACATTTTTCCTCCAAAATTATATAATTCATTGATGGGGATTTGGTCATAAGGCCACATGGATCATTGGAATTCATTTTGTGGAAAATGGAGTGTTAAAATTCCTACACTTGTGTTTCTCGAAATGTGTGACAACTGTAAATCAAGGGGCCACATGGATACATGGAAAGCACAAAACATAACATTTTTCCAGTGCTTGCATATCCATTTGCTTGGTCATAGTAGTAGTAGTGTTGCAAAAAGGAGGCTCATCAATTTTGTGAATTTATGTGATATGAGTTTGACCATACATGTATTAGATCTTGTTTCTCACCGGTTATATTTCAAGGGCTATTTTAATTGAGGAATGGAATGTCCAAATAGTGAAATTCCTTATGATTGTGTGTGAATATGTCCATCTACAGTTCCATGATTTGATAGAGCTATTTTGTATTGATGGCAAGGCTCTTGATACCACTATATCTTTATGGGTGACTATGTTGATTGTGGATACTACTCTGTTGAGACTATATCATTGTTAGTTTCTTTGAAAGTGTGTCACAAGGAGATTTATAAAATTTAATATGTTTTGTAAACAATTGGATTGAATTAGAAACCAATCAGCTATTTGATTGAGACAAACACCCAAATAGGTTCTCAAACTGATGGTTGTAATGCAACCGAAGAGTAGTTTATGTGTTAATTTTTCCATAAGTGGGAAAGTGTGGCATAGCATAGCACCATATATTGTGATTTTTTTATTTTTTTTGGCATCGGATTTATACTTGCACGCAAAGCATCAAAGATAGTTACTATCCAAAAAATGTGATGGGTGCCTAGAAAACCTCGAGGGGAAATCAATTTGGAGTACCCGATGAATGGATGTGAAAATCATGATTTTCAGATGTCTTGTTCCCAAAAAATGATTGATTAAATCCTACAGGAGTAAATATGTCAGTGTTTAAAACTTAGTGAATAAAGGCATGCTCAAGGAAGATTTAATTATAGATTCATTTCCTTTCATTAGCCAAAATTTTCCTCTATGGGGCCAATCATCAGAACAACATTTAAGTGGGCACTCTTCTAGCATGTTCCAATGTTATAATTCTTATTTTCCTACCCTAATTTTGGAGCACCTTCCTTATATTCATTGAGTAGATTGACTATATTATTTATGTAGTCTATATGTTGGATACTTTCCAGTTATGTTTCTTCTTACTGGTTATGTTTCCGGCCATGTTGTTGTTCATGTTGCTCTGAGGTTGTCTTTATTTTTTTATCTTACTTGTGAAGCATGGTTATTATTAATGTTACAATGATCAACAAGAAGGGTAGAAAGGGTACTATTGATGAATTTTTGGTAAGGAAGGATTCTAGGGTTATCAAATGCTCCCAAGAAGATCACTTGACCCCAAGTAGGAGCCAAATGTTACCCACTATGTCATTGGGCACAAAACAAATTCCATAGTGATGATGACATTGTGTAATGGTTATCTTATTCCTCACCGAGTTTGATAACAATGGGATTCCTACCCTAAACCTCTTTGATATTGTTTTGTTTGTGTATTTTTTTTTTTAAAAACACCTACAGGTCATTAGTCTTCCAACGTCCCTAGCGTCGTTGATATAGCATACACGTTGGAATACCGACGTTACCTTCTATTGGTATCCGACGTTCCTAGAGTCGTTGTCATGGCGTAAACATCATAGAAGAAATGTTGATGATATAGCATATACATCAGAAGACAGGCGTTACCTTCCTTCGGCCATCCGACGTGCCTAGCGTCGCTATCATGGCATCAATGTCATAGATGAAACATCGTTGATATAGAGTATACGTCGGAATATCGACGTTACATTTCATCGGTCGTCCGATGTGCCTAGCGTCGTTGTCATGACATCAACATTGCAGATGAAACATCATTGATATAGCGTATACGTTGGAAGATCAACAGTCTGTGGTGTCGCAGGTGAGACGTTCTGGTGTCACTGGAGCGACGTCCATAGTGGGCTTGGACAATGAAGTATGATATGACACGTGTCCACATGAAATTTCGTAACAAAGACGATATATGTGTCGTCGGAAAATTGACATCATGTGAAACAACATTTGAGAGGGTCTGGTCTTTGTCAATATCCCGACAATATAAAGTGGAAATTGCTACGAACACACCGTCAGAATTTGACCCAAATGTACTAGTGATAGAGGGAGAATTCGCATCCATTCCATCATCATTGCATCAAAGTGATACCCTTTGTCAAAGGGGGAGAGATTAATCAGATGCAACGAGAGAGAGAAATAAGAGGCTTATAAACCTAGAGAAAGATCAAAGTCTTTTAGATAGGGGGAGAAACTCAAAGAACAGTGTAGATAGGGGGAGAAACCCCAAGGAGAGTTCAGTCAAGGGGAGAAGCCCTAAAGGGAGATACCCTTTACCATTGATGCCAAAGGGAGAGAAGTAGAGACATTGATGAGGATCGATGATCACAGGGAGCATGACCATGAGTATTATCATGACTAAGTGTTTCCATCAATGTTGATGTTGCCATCAATTCCAAAGGGGGATATTGTTGGACAATTGGTTTAGATTGATGGACAGTTGGTTTGTATAGTTGGTTTTCATTTATGTCAACCCTTGGAGAGTGATATTGGATATTGATGCCAACCCTTAGAGATTGATGTCAACCCTTGGAGAAGTCAGATATCCCAAAGGTATGATTATGGAACCTGAGTTTGTTTGAGGAATTAAGACATGAATATCAGTTTTTTTGCAGGTGAGACTATTTTGGATGGATAGTACATGTGTCATTTTCGGTGATATGGGGTACATCACATAACTCCTCGCGGTTAAGGATTTATGGATTTTTGAAGTTGTTGGTGTAGTTTTAGGTTGCATATCAGTGAGGGTTTGATGTCTAGTCCATGTGAGGGTTGATTTTATACACATGTATGGAACATGACTAAACAGACATATATGCACTTGGTTAAAGGATATGTATGATGATGCATGCATAGGGAAAAACTACATATTGGACACAGTGATAGGTTACAGGTTGATGTGACAGAGGCACCAAAGTGTCTAAGTTTTAGAAAGGTGAAAACCCTAGATTTTTGAAGGTGTATGTAGGTTGCAGTATAGACAGGTCATGTACATACACAGGATGCAGTATAGACATGTTGCCTATATACACGAGCTGTAGCATATACAGGTTGTGTACCTGTTGGTATTTATTGGTACATGCTTGTTACTGGTACAGGTTGATTATAGGTTATTGGTACATGTTGGTTATAGGTTGTTGGCATAGATTGGTACAAGTTTACAGTGGTATATCTCACAGTGACATTGTGTTAGTGGTTTCATCATTTATTTTACACTTATATTTTAGGGCGGTTGGATGAGGCAAGGATAGGTGATTATAGCCAACTTTTGGTTGTAGCTGGAGAACCCAGGGGATTGTAGCCTCCTTCTGGTTGGATCTAGAGAATTAGGGAGTTGGAGCTTCCTTTAGGTTGGAGCCTGAGAAACTAGGGGCTTGGAGCCTCCTTCCAGTTGGAGCTGGAGAATTGGAAGTTGGTGCTTCCTTGAATGTAATTCATGACATATAAGAAATGCATTTTGTGGTTTTCTCCTGCATTGGGTTTCCACATAAATATTGGTGTACTGTGTATTGTGTGGATGTGTTTATTATTGATGATTATGCACTGATGGATGTTAATGTTTATGATACAATAATATATTGATGATGAAGTAATGAACATGGTTTAATAAGTTAAAGGAATATAATTTTTTGTTAAAAATGGTATAAATTGCTCATTATTGATTCACCCCCCTCTCAGTAATCTAGCAGATAATTATAACACAAGTATTGTCACATAATATCGAAATAGACTCATCGTACTTCACTTGTATATGTTGTAGGTTTTGTTCATCCAGAGAACCTGAGTACAACATGTTGTTGTTGCAATGTATTTTTCTTATTTTGTAGACAGTGATATCGGGGTCTTCCTCTTACTTAACCAAGATGACAAACAATCATCCAAATAGAAGGATGCTTCACCAAAACTTCTTCAATCATCAATGCTTCCTTTCAAATATACATTTGTGTAGGCGACCATAGTTATCTAATTCCCTTTTGGATACCACAATCCAAACTCTATTGTTCCTTTAAGATATATGAATATCATCTTTACTACTAGAACATGAGTTTCCTTCGGTGTTGCTTGAAATATTACAACTTGTCCAACTGGTTGCATTACATCTGGTCTAGAATTTGTCACATAGAGTAGGCTTCCAATCATCGATCTATAGATTCTTTGATCTTCTTCCTTAGATTCATCATCTTTGTTGAACTTGCAACCGGTCACCATAGGAGTACTTACTGGTTTGAAATCTTCCATTCTAAACTTATTCAACATGTGTTTGATGTACTTCGTTTGGGAAATGAAAATTCCTTCATCCTGTTGAGATATCTGAAGCCCCAAAAAGAATGTCAATTCACCAAGTAGTGACATTTCAAGCTCATTTTGCATGTCTTGGGAAAAATTCTTACTCATCATGTCATCATCACTTCCAAATATAATTTCATCCACATATACTTCAATGACAAGTATGTTGTTTCTATCAACCTTTACATATATATTAATATATTGATTATCATTTATGAATCCTTGTTCCTGCAAATACATGTCCAATATTGAATACCATACTCTGGGGGATTTTTTGAGTCCATACAGAGCTTTCTTCAATCTACAAACATAATCTTCCATTTCCGATAGTTGGAATCCTTCTAGTTGTTCAATGTATACTTATTCTTCTAATTCACCATTTAGAAATAATGATTTTACATCCATTTTGTATACATTGATTCTCTTGAAACATGCATAGGAAAATATCAGTCTAATTTCTTCCATTCTAGAAACAGAGAAAAAAATTTCTTCAAAATCTATTCATTCAACTTGTGCATATCCTTTGCATACTAATCTTGCCTTGTTTCTAGTTACCTGACCATCTTCGTTTAGTTTGTTTCTAAACACCCATTTTGTACCAATCACATTTTTGTTCTTCGTTCTTGGCACCAGTTCCCATGTTTCATTCTTCTCTATTTGATGTAGTTCTTCTTCTGTGACCTTGACCCAATGTTCATCATTACTCGCTTACTCAAAGATATTGGGTTCAATTGTGTATAGTAGTGCAAGGTGTCTATGCTCTGGTGTACGAAACCTTTTACTTCTTCTAGTTTCTATTCCTACATTTTTATCTACAATGATTTATTCTGGTGGATGATTATTTTGAACCTGATGATTAGGTGTCCTAGAGGGCATCAAAAAGTCATGATGGTCATTTTCTTCCTATTCTACTTTTGGTTGTTTTTGTTGTTGTTGTTCTTCTTCTTCTTCTTCTTCTAGCTCTTCTTCTTTAGGTTCTTTTGTTAGAAAAATAGGACCGTGGAGCAATAAAGTAAAACAAATGCGGAAACAAAAGACAAAAGATACACAATACAATAAAGACGCATATTTACGTGGTTCACCCAGTGTGGGCTACGTCCACCAGATAAATTTCCAGGTCCTTCCTTTATTATTATCCAGCATATGAAGGGATACAACCTACAACAAACCTAATGTAACTTCCTCATCTTTCTCTCACAGTATCCTATCTCAGAATACAATATTCACCATCAACCATAGCCGTAATACATTTCCCTCATAAAAGAGGGTTTCCTTCTAGGGAAAAAACCCTAACATAATTTCTACCGTTAGATTTGCGACCTTATAATGAACAGTCCAGATTTACAATGAAATTACAATATACATTTACAAGGCAATTTTTTCTTCGGGGGCTTCGCCCCCAAACCCCCTCTTTCCCCCAGACCCCCCAGCTGGGAGGATAGCCCCCCTGGACCCCACAGAGGGGGTACCCCCCCTCTGCATTCCCCTGCATGGAAGAGTGTACATACTTATGGGGTGTAAATAGGGTTGAAAGTAAAAGACCTATGAATCAGGAAGATAATCAAGCTCCACAACTAACAATCTCCCACTTGGAGATTGATCTCAACAACTCCACCATTGTTGTATATGTTGGACTCTGAACCTTCTTGGACTTGGCAAATTTCTCATCTTCATCTTCATTCTTGAAGACCAACTGAAACTGAGCAGGAACTCAGTTTCTCCCTGGTTACTCCCTTTATTAACTTGTCTGCAGGATTCTGGCTAGTGTGTATCTTTTCCAAATTCAAATGTCCATCTTCCAAGGATGATCATATGAAGTGGTACCTCAATTGTATATGCTTAGTATTCGAATGGAAGGTTGAGTTCTTTGCAAGATGAATGGCACTCTCACTGTCACAGTACAACCTGCTATTCTCTTGCTTCTTTCCCAATTTCTCCATAAACCTATGTAACCAAATCATCTCTTTACTAGCTTATGTAGCAACAACATACTCTGCCTCTGTTGTTGAAAGTGAAACAACCTTTTTCAGTTTCGAAATCCAACTTACTGTTGTTCCACCAATAGTAAAAACATACCCTATGGTACTCCTCCTGCTATCTTTATCACCTGCCATATCTGAATCAACATATCCCTATATAAAAGTGTCTGAACCTCCAAAACATAATGCATGAGCAGTAGTACCTCTCAAATACCTGAAAATCCACTTTACTTCCTCCCAATGTTCTTTACCTGGATTGTTCATATACCTTCTCACAACTCCCACTGTATGTGCAATATCTGGTCTTGTGAAAACCATTACATACATCAAGCTGCCAAATGTTGATGAATAAGGTACCCTGGACATGTATTCTATCTCCTCCTATGTCTTGGGACACATTTCCTTAGTTAATTTGAAATGGCTGGACAAAGGTGTACTAACTGGTTTTGCATTCTGCATTCTAAACCTCTCCAACACCTTCTATGTGTACTCACCCTGAGACAATGTCAGTTTGCGATTTTTCCTGTCTCTTGTTATTCTCATACCAAGGATTTTCTTTTCATCACCCAAATCCTTCATCGCAAATGAATTGGCTAATTTCTTCTTGATCACATTTATATCCTGCATATTAGACCCTGCAACAAGCATGTCATCTACATACAATAACAAGATAATAAAGTTTCCATTTTCTAGCTTTTTAAAATAAACACAGTGATCATAATGACATTTACTATAACCCTGTTATGTCATAAACCTGTCAAACTTCAGATACCACTGCCTTGGAGCTTGCTTTAGGCCATATAAGCTCTTCTTCAA